>VXAX01006476.1:258385-272890 GCA_013399835.1 Leptocoma aspasia
GCTCGGCCCTGCCCGGAGCTCGGCCCTGCCCGGAGCTCAGCGGTGCCCGGGGCTCAGCGCTGCCCAGGGCTCGGCTCTGCCCGGAGCTCAGCCCTGCCTGGAGCTCAGCGGTGCCCGGAGTTCAGCGCTGCCCAGCTCTCAGCGGTGCCCAGCTCTCAGCCGTGCCCAGGGCTCAGCGGTGCCCAGGGCTCAGCCCTGCCCAGCTCTCAGCCGTGCCCAGTTCTCAGCCGTGCCCAGGGCTCAGCGGTGCCCAGCTCTCAGCCGTGCCCAGGGCTCCGCGGTGCCCAGCTCTCAGCGGTGCCCAGCTCTCAGCGGTGCCCAGGGCTCAGCGGTGCCCAGTTCTCAGCCGTGCCCAGCTCTCAGCCGTGCCCAGCTCTCAGCGGTGCCCAGGGCTCAGCGGTGCCCAGTTCTCAGCCGTGCCCAGCTCTCAGCGGTGCCCAGCTCTCAGCCGTGCCCAGCTCTCAGCCGTGCCCAGCTCTCAGCCGTGCCCAGGGCTCAGTGCTGGCCGCCGGGCGCTCACCGCGGGCGGCTCCGCCGAGCCCCCGAACCACGGGGGGCATTAAAGGAGATTTTCTGTACCGACCATCGGGACTCAGATGTGCTGCTTCGCTGCGGTTCACGTTGCCCGTGACGGTCAGACGGCACATGAGCCACCAGACACACGGGCATTCCTCTTCAATCCCCCGACTGCAGCGCAAGCCATTTCTTAAGGGGATGCAGGTTTTAGGGCCAGAAAGGACCTTTATGGTGAGGCACAACATTTTTAGTAGGGTCTGTTGCAATAGGGCAGGGAGTAATGGTTTCAAACTAAAAGAAGGTAGATTTGGACTAGTTATAAGGAAGAAAATTTTTACAGTGAGTGTGGTGAAACACTGGCACAGGTTGCCCAGAGAGGTGGGTGGATGTCCTGTTCCTGGAAACATTCAAGGCTAAATTGGACTAGACTCTGAGCAACCTGATCTAGTCGAAGTTGTCCCTGCTCATTGCAGAGAGTTTGGACTAGATGACCTTTAAAGGTCACTTCCAAATTATTCTAAATTGCTTTTACTTGGCTACTTTCAGTTGCTTCTTCGGAGTTTAAATGGTCCTTTTCATTTGTGTGTACTGCAGATCTCATTGGCAGTGCATGAGCACAACAGGTGAAGCAAACTGGCAACAGAAGAAAAACTTGTCTACCGATCTATGGTTCTCACAGAAGGAATATAGTAAATAACAGTCAGTAAATACATTTAAAAGTAAGATAAATCTTAAAAATTGCTTGTGCTTTTACACCTTAATGTCTTGATGCAGAAAACATCGCAGTTATGCATATAATTGATGTTACCACCCTATGGTATGGATAATTCCATAGTGGCACATTAGCTGTAGGTATTTGCATTTTTATAGAAAGCCACAATAAGAAACTACAATAAGGTCTTTCAGTTCTACCTTAGTTAGGCAAGTTGCAGGATTTTATGTCCTTATGAACATGTGGATAAATGACATTTTGAGGAAAATTATTATAATTAATAGATATTATAGGATCAAGACCTGGTTATAAATAACAAGGTCATTGCTAAAATGGGGATACTTTCCAACCAGTTTTAAAGTTTGTCTAGCAAAAATAGGTCAGGCCATACTAAATGGTGTTTCAGGCAATTCTGAAATCAGTTTGGAGGAATTGATTTAGAACTTATATGAGATGTATAATGAAATTTTACAACTTCAGGGAGCTCAGATCACATTTATGTGATTCTGCTCTGAACCTGAAACTTTGGTTTCAAAAAGCAGAGTAATAAGTGAACCTCAGAAATCAAATGCAAGAAAGAGGTGGTCAGAAAATGTCCTGAAAACAGTCTTTTTCTTATGAGATAGGTATGTATGGCATGAATGAATGGCAAACTTCTGAGGCAGATCTTAGGGGCATGTTAATTACCTCCATAATCCTGACTCCCCACAGATCATAGATGTCTCCTTGGCAATCAGACCATGGAGTCACTGATAAAAGCTTCATTTGGCTGGGAAATTACTCCTTCTGAGTATTGCAGTTGCACACAAAGGTACATACTGTATGAAGGCCTGTTCCTATGGAAAAGTGCTGCTGGGATTCGAGCCATTGCTTGTATTTGTACTTGGTCTGTTTTTTCATGAAGTATATCCAGTGTGATACCGATGATAATTCTTGTCTGACTAGACAGCTCTGTGCCTGGACACTGTTCCCAGAGACAGGAAAACCTAGCCTGATAACTCATATTGAAGTGTGATAGGACTAAAAATAATAGCAAGTATTTTTAAATATGTCTACTTCCAAGCTTCTACACAGAAATCTAGAGCTGGCACTCCTATAACATTTTTACAGAATGGACATTGTTCCTGTATGAAGATTTCAGCAAAGAGCTGAGCAGGAATGGAGGGAGAAAAAAACATGATCAAAAGTGGCTATTCTTCCTAGGTGGGCCTTGACTCTGGAGATATTTGGGATGAGGAGGTTATCCTTAGAAATTGTTTACAATTAGTTACATTAGGGTTACATTAGTAGTTACATTAGGGTTAGCCAGAAAAATGTTACCTCTCAAGAAAAGAGGGAATTGGAAAGACCTATGTTGTACTAGCAAAATATATAATAATACATATATAAATACATAGCCAGCCTCCAAGTCAAGTCCTCTCCAGCATCATCCCCATGGAATGCATGCACATGTCAATAATTTCATCATGTCAGTGTCTGGTGCTTGTGCAGGAAGAGGTTAATTCCGCCTCAGCCCTTACAAAGTAAAAGCTCTTGTTATTTTTGTTTTGTGTTGTTTTGGTTTTTTTAAACTGTGTGAAGAAAGAGGCAGGCTTTAAATATTTGTGTAGGCTGCTTGGCAACAGATTGCATGCGATCTTTACAAAAACAATGAGCTCTCACAGAATTTACATTGTTTGAACTGGGTGCTAATGCCTCCTGCCCAGTGCTCAGTGGCTGGTCTGTGGGAAGAAACAGGGAGAGAGGTGTTGGACTGCGCATTGTGTGCTGCTGCTCCAGCTTCCCGAGAAAGAGGCGCCGGCAGAAGTTGAGGACCAGGGCGAGAATAAAGCTGTGGCTTTTACAGCACGTAAAATGCTTGAGGTGAGAGCTGCCACCGGCTGTGCGGTGCGCTCACGGCCGCTGCTGCGGGGCAAAGGCTGCACACACGCACGGCACGGTGCTCCAGGTACAACCGGTGGCTGCACGCCTGTCTCCTGTGGTCTCAGGAAAGGCAGTGCTCCCAATACTTCTCCTTCAGAAATCACATCTACTTGTCTGCAGCAACGACCCTATTAAGCAGATTGCAATCCTTTCCCTATCAGCTGGGAACTGATTTAAAATTGATATATCATCTCTTCAGCTGTTCAGGAAAGGCAGAGCATCCCTGTGCCTGCAGCTGTTCAAAAATAATTGAAATCAGCTCAGAAATTATGAGATGCCTCAAAGCAATAAGCACTACTTACCTTGTTTGTTAGTTAGTTAGTTTGTTTGATTGGCCCTTTTACCTCTAGGATATAACTGAAGCATGTTTTCTTAGGTTTCTTCCAATATTGTTGGAGCAAAACCATACTTCATCTCTCCCCCAAATTTTCTTCCTGACAAGCAAAGGGACTTTTAAGCAAATATCTCTTGCAACAGCAGTGAGAAGAAATCTGAGAATTTCTGGTACTGGGTTGGTAACCTTTTCCATAATCTGGGGAGATTACACCATTTCCCTGCAACGACAGCCTTAGGTTAAGAATTTTGGAACCATTCCTGGTGGTCATAGAGGGGTTAAGCACATGCAGTACCAACCGAGATACTTGAAAAGAAGACATAAAAGAGAATTGAACATGGGTATGTCTGATACCCTACCTTGAAACATGCACAAATAAAAACCCTGATCGCTGTTGCTTCACTTTTACCAGCCAAAATACAGGCAATATTTCTGTTTATACAGGCAAAAATTAAACCACATAGCTTTCCTGAAACTACCTCCACATGAAGACACAGGATTGTAGCAATTCACAAGAGCTGGGAGAAGTAGGGCACAGTAAACCAAGAGCATCCAGTCCTATAAATAAGATAATATGAATTCAGAGAAATTAAGTGACTTACATATGATCACATATGCCCTAAGCCACAGCCGAAGCCAAACTAATATCCAGCCTTTTCAAATTCAGGTGCTCTGAATTGAGTGAGTGATGCTGATAATGTTCTGTAGGTGTGTCAATATTTGTGTTTTAACGCTCAGAATGCATCTGAACAGGGAAGATGAGCTCCTGACAAGTATCACCTGGTAACAGGGCACCCACTGACTCGCTGAGCCTCTCTTTGCAGATACCATGTCAACGTTATGAGTCTTTATGAAATTACATAAGAGGAGCAGGAGGCAGTAGCTTCTTGTGCACAGATGTGTATGACTCTCAGAAACAGTGCTGAATAAACCAGACATTCACACGCTCATGTTCCACCAACAGCACTCTTCTGTTTACTCCCATTTTTATTAATTCCATACATGAGTATATACAGGTACATACACGATAATTTTATGCACACCTTTGGCAGAGAGGCCATTCAGGTTAGGTACACACATGGGTATGGACCATGCTATAAAAACCATCCAGCAACATGTATTTTCAAATGTTGTGGGATTGACTATAAATTCGGGATAACCTTGCAAAAATGGACTGTGTGATTTAGTGACTGTCTTGCTGAATTGATAGAAGAGGATTAAATTATGACTATCAAACCACTCACCTTTGTCAGTGGATCTAATCACAATCTGTTTGATAGCGACAAAAAAAATGTGTCTGACGGCAGCTTTGTAGCTTTGTGAATGAGTGAATTAGTTCCCACTGGCTGAGCACTAACTGCAAACTGTTATCACTTCACATTTGCTGTTATGACTTTTGCTTTGCTCAATGGCTTCATTTTCCAAGGTAGAAATCTGTAAGGAATGGAATTAAAATACTTTGACCTAGTCTCTGCAAGAGCTGGAAAAAAGAAAAGAAAAGCAATACTCTTTTAAGATAAACCTCAGAAAAATAAAGGCAAAGGACCATTAGGCAGATCCTCTGATACAGCTTTTATTTTACAAGTCATTATACTTCACACAATTAACCCACTTCTGAATAAACTGTACTGTTAGTATGGCACATCTAGAAAGGCACACTCTCTCTCTGAAGAAATTAAGAGTTGGCAAATTGTCATTTCTTTGGATGACTGACTCACTATTAAAATCTCCTAATTTGGATTCATCTTGGCTTCGGCTTCTGGCCATTGGTTTTTGTCTTTCTTGTCCCCAGTGCATTTTAAAACCCCTTAAGGCCTGGTGTTTTCTTCTTAAGAAGGAAATTAACTGTATATGAAGAGCTCTGAACAGTTTGCCTCTTCATCAAACACTTAGGGATGATTCTCACCAAAGGAAAGAGCTCCTGGATATACACATATTTTAAAATCAGTTGTGCAATAAAATGCAACAAGATTTGTAAATGCTGGTAAAAACCACTGAATGCAAAAGGCAGAGCTCTCCAGCACGCCTACATGTGGTCACACTTTTACCTCATCCTGGAATCTCAAAATGCTCCCATAGAAGTTCTTTTGGATCAAATGGGATAAGCCATTGACTTGTATAAGAACATGAGAAAGAAAATCTTTGATTTTCAAGTTTTGCGCCTTTTGGCAGTCTTACTAGAACTTAACAAAACTGGGAAATTTGTCAGACTTTTATCCCAACAGTTCTGCAGTACTGGAGATAAATATTGCTGTTAGGGCTTCCATTCGAACACATCACTTGCAACTGTGTTGGTTTTCAGAGGCAGGAGATTGCACCAAATGCCTCTTCTGGGCTCTTTGAAGGGGAGAATTAAAAGGGTATTTTCAATCTCCAAAATTTCTTCTCAAATTAGACCAACTGAATTTTGTACTGTGGTATCTATGATCATCTGCCAGTTCAAGTCAAGGGAGCTGCAACATAAATAGATGTATTCCTAAGCCTCTCTCAGAAGCAAAGTACAAACATTTCCATCAAAGCTGACTTAAGTGAGGATGCCTCATACTTTTGTCTTCCTTGTTAACTGTTGTTCATTTTTGCAAAGAAGCTATTATAACAGGGAAAACAATGCATAAATACGTACAAATCCATCCCTTTTATCCCCTCAACCCAACTCTGTGATACAGGAGGGACTGGGTGATGCAGAGGGAGGTTGGACACGGGGAGAGGCAACATTAATGAAACCCCTACACTGAACCATGGGCAAGCTGTCATTTCAGCCTGCATTTCTATGCTCATGCACACACCAACACCTACAAACTGAGCACAGAGAGTTCTTTTTGGTACTCCATACCCACAAGATATTGCTGTTGTTTTCTCTCCAGATTCCAGATTTTTCTGTTTAAAGGATGGGTTTGAAATCCAGAGTTTGATTTTGAAAATGCATTTGGAAAAGAGGACAATAGATCAGAAGAAAGCAGCAGCCACCTCGCACTAGGAACACTTCCTGACTGGGTGCTGCTCTCCAAACCAACACTGAGGGGCCTGCTGACCACAGCAAAGCAAGGACATCAAAACCTGCTGAAGTAAAGGCTCCACTGTGTGATCTCTAACATGACTTTCAAGGTGGTTAGTCTTTAAGGGCATATTGGTTAGAGGATGACAAACCCTGACAGATGCTTGCAGGTAACTGTGCTCAGGTAGATACCACCAACCATGACTTCTAAACTGCCTCTACAGGCACCACA
Source organism: Leptocoma aspasia (assembly GCA_013399835.1). Taxonomy (NCBI): domain Eukaryota; kingdom Metazoa; phylum Chordata; class Aves; order Passeriformes; family Nectariniidae; genus Leptocoma; species Leptocoma aspasia. The sequence goes on from VXAX01006476.1 coordinate 265,098, forward strand.
AGGACATTCCTAGCACTCCTCAAGGTCACACTTTGAAACACGATAAAGAGAAACTTTCTAAATCATCAACTTCCTTCTGCTAAGGAATGACTGATGGGTTTTAATTCTCCTTATTTTCAGAGGCTTCTGGCAGAACTGTGGCATTAAATATTCAGTGAAATATAAGTAAGGTTTGAAAATGCCTGCTCTGAAAGAGCTTGGAATCATTAGTGAGTGCACCTCATACTGCAAAAGCCTCTTTCTGGCAGGTTATGCATCGGAGTCATCCATTTCTTACCTCAAAAAATTATCAGTTTGTTTATCAGCTACAGGGTACAGCCCCTCCATTTGAAGCATTCATATATTTCTGTTACTTTCCAAGCTAATATTGTTTGGGAAGGTCAGGGAAGGAAGCTCTTCTCACATCTCTTTCACAATCAAACTGACTTTACATTGGATGTAAAATTGAAACCCCTTCTTCAAACAGAAATAAACAAATAGGAAAAGGTTGAATTGCTTTGGAAGGGTGCTGCATTGGCAGGCAGTTTAGCAGAATGTTGCGTTTGAAGAATATTTGACATCTACAGTGCTGTGAAAGAGGTCAGGCAGTTCAAAAAAAGCCTTCTTGCTTGCTGGCTTCTAAGAAACCAATTCATTTTGTTACTATGGTGAAGTACGTAGAATAGTTCACACATAATTCATTCCTCCACAAACATTTTATTGCAAAAATATACTGGTTGTTTTCTGTAATATCAAATATTATTTCAGGGCTTGTAGATATTGTTTCAGACAGGTTATGCCAGGAAATTAAAGAAAATTGTAATATACAAGAGATTTGAAATCTGCAGATGGAAAGCTGTGTATAAAAGTCAGCAATGTTAGCATTGTTTATACAGCAACTGCAACTGCAGTGCTTGAACACTAATAATTACCTGCTGCCCTGCTTCCAATCCTAATATTCATGGGGTGAAAAACGGACCAGGCAATCTCCATTTTCACTTGAAGCAGTCATTTCTCATTGGTGTGGGAGAAGGCTGATTTATAATTTACCCCATATTAAATATTTGTAGTTATGTCCAGAAATAGTCTTTGCCAGCAAGTACTATTGCAGAGGCCTTGACTTCTATCTCTGGAGTATACAATGAATGTACCACAAGTTCCTCTAACCAAGATAATTCAGGCAGAAGAAGGTAACCAGGCTGGCCAGGGTGACGTGAAGCTGAACATTGTGCAGGGATGGCCACCGCTGAGCAGCGTGCAGCAGGATTGCTTCTTCCTGCACAACTTCACCAGCTTACACTGCTCTGCAGGACCCTTCTGCCACCATCATCATCTGCAGAGACATCCACACCAAGCCACTGCTTGTTGTCCCTCTCTCCTTCCATGGAGTAAGCCCTGGCACAGAATTGGCCCCTCAGTTTCCTGGGTTACTGCTTGCACCAGGCTGGCATCTCTACCTTGGCATGGAGACCAGACAGAATTAGGGGAGCAGATTCTAAAGAGATGGAAACACCTAGGAGATGCTCAGATGCTCTCAAGGTGAAAGCTTTGCTTCTTTGGTCTTTTTCCTGGCCTTTAGGGTGCTACACAACCTCTAGAGCTGGAAAAATGATCCCTTTACTGGTAAATATTGCAACCCTTGTTCAGTATCTGCTGGGGAAACAAACCTTCATAGCGTGCTGGAGCACACAGAAGGGAATCTGAAGGTCCTGAATTCAGCTGGTCACAGATGAGTGAGAGCAAGTCAGGCTCAAAAGGGCAGAATTACACAATACTGTCACATGGATGAGACAACTGCATCCTGCATCCACCAGAAACAGAAGGAAAATAGAAGCAGAATAAAAGGGAAAAAATAACAAACAAGTTTCCAAAAACTAGATAGAACTTTTTCTGTGTCAGGTCCTCTCTGAATCAAGGGTTTTGCCTTAGTAAGGGGAGATTTTGAATGAAAGGCTCATGGCAACAGAAAGAAATCAGCTCCACAAGTACATAATATTCAAATGAGTTTTACATAACTACTCTCCTTTTCTTCCAACTTTCATCTGCATGAAAGAATGGCAGAAAACCAAACTGAATGCAAGAAAACCAGTCTGAAGGCCAGAGAACAGCCTTTCCCACTGCCTCTGTCAAACACAGCATATATGTTCTCAATAAATCACACCTTAAAATAAACCACACTTACCAAAGAAAATGAAAAAGCAAAAGAGGGAGGACTGAGAGTGACCCACACAACCCTGCTCCCACCACACCAGCTGTCCTGATGAAGAATCAAAAGGAACTCACCTCTACAGCTCTGGCACATGAAAGCTGTCCCTGGGATCCCACCCCATCACCCCAAAAGACTCAGAATTGAAAATACCCAAATGCATTTTGTTACTAAGTTGGTCCAAACAAGCTTTACCTTGGTAGCAAGCAAATAAAACAAATTCACCTTCCAAGTTAGAAGCCACTGTAACTCCTGGCATTACTCATGGACTGTGTGATGAAACTCATACGTAGCACATAAAGACCTTCCAGCAATTTCTGTGGTCTATTTATTGGCAGGATGTGGCACCAGTTGTTGTGAATCACTGTGGTTCATCAGTGTGGCCTACATGGTGGAGTTCTGGGAGTCACAGAAGGAGGAGACACAGCAGAGGGAGGCTGCTCAACATCCAGAGTTTGTAAATATGCTCAGTGCTACACTGAGGCAGGGCCAAGGGTCATCCCCTCTCTTCTCTTACCACCTGAAAGGGACTAAGAGGAAGATGGGTCTAGGTGGACCCTAGACACTCCTATTTCTAAGCTGGTATTCATTTTATTGATTATATACATTTTTTAAAATTAATTCATTGCTAGTTATCACACTGGACAAGTAGACCACACATTTTAGTCTCCACTCCCTTTCCTTTAAGGAAGTCATAAAGCACTTATATTTCATATCTTACTTGGTTTTTTTGCACATGACCTTACTTCCTCCAGTTGCTTAATCCTCTTATTACATTTTTCTCAGTGTCTCCTCCTGACTCGGTTGAATTAGACTGTCTTTTCCTCTTCTGACTTTTTTTGTGTTTTGCTTTGAAAGTCTGTTTTACATGGTACCCCTCCCATTGTTTACATGTGTGTGGGCAGTGGAGCCAGACTACAGGGTGGCTGCTGTCAGACAGGGTAATAGAAAATAAATCTTCGCTTACCTATTCATCTGAGAGAGCTAATGAGTCTTTTCTCTGGGCTGGCCCTCCTCAGATATGGGCTAAGCAAGGAAAATAAAGATGAGACCTACAGTGGCATGATTATTGCCTGAAAATGGAGTGACCAGTCAAGTTGGGTTGTAATTTATCTGTAAAATACCAGAGTTAAATAAGAATGTGGATTACTTTCCTGTGTTACAGACTTTAACTTTCCTCCTTTTTTTCTCATTCAGCTATAGGGTAAGACAGCATTCATTTTCAGTCCTCTTCCTGTAAGACTTCAGAAAAAGGGTTAAAATTTGAGTGAGATCCTCAAACACCCTGCAGCCCCTTTAACAAGCCAGAAGCACGTGCAAAGACTCAAGGACAATGCCAGCAGTGCAGGGGCAAGACCCAAATGCCCACCACCCTTCCCGAAACACTGTTTGTCATGGGCAGAGAAACACCTCGCAGACCTGTGGCATTCAACAAGGATGTTTTGGGAATGTAGGCAGAGGGAGGTCTAGAGAGGAGCAGGGGAAAGTTGGTTTTGTAACTCTTTGTTCAGAGCAGCCATTGATGGCTGAGGCATGGTTGGATAAGAAGTTACACTTCTCTGAGGTTTGGGTTAAAATCCAAGATATTTTCACCTATTGCAAGATAGACAACACCTTTTTCTGGTCATCATTGGTCTGGAACTATTTTAAGCAAAAGCAGGAAAAAATCCATTCCTAGAATGACTGTTCATATGGAGAACTCTGTTTATAAAGGCAAAACAAATTAGTTGCAATGGCATAAATACCTTAATTTCAGAAATAGCTTCCTTTGTGTCACATACCTTCTCTTGCCATTTTAGCAGGAATCACAAGGTACCCTCCATATGGACAGGCACAAAGCTGAGCTGTAGAATTTGATGGCTTTGTCCCTACTACTACACAACCTTCAAGTGTAAATTTTCTTCTCAAACTGAGAATTCAACTCATTAAATCACTCACTGGTAAGATAAGCAAAGGATGAGAAACAAAACTTTTTAACATATTTATTCTGCATACACAAAAAAATAAAAAGATAAAGGTGATGCAGAAGAATGATAGGTTCCCCATGAACTTCATATCAGACTCTCTGCCTTCTCATATGTGATAAAACTATTTTTTTAATAAACCTGCTATTATAGTTCAGAGTCTCTGCCAAGTGTTTACAGTATTGCCCTAAGTAACAAGTCTGAGCCAAGGGACTTAATTAAATCTAACCTGCTTTTTCAGTTATAGAATAGTCCTTTAACATCAAAAGGCAAGTGGACTTTGTTAATAAAATCTGAAATCACTTTTTGTTTAAGAGAAGTTTTTTACTCCTCACTGCATACAATCAGTTACTTCTTAGAAGGCATATAGTATTTTCATAGATAATTTCCACAAGCCTTTACAGGATTTACAATAACTAACATAAGATTTGTTGTTCTAGCTTTATATGAGAATCTCAGATTTTATACTTTCTTGCTGAGCTGATTCACAGACCCCAGGTTGCAGGGAAGAACTTAAAAACTTAAAGAAAAATGTTTATACAGGATGCCCTGTTGATCTTACAATTTTATATTGTCTTTACAACTTCAGAGGCTTACCTTTCTATTTTGGAGCACTTGGTTCTGCATATATTGCAATGTTTTTTACAATTCTCAAAGGCTTGTGCTAACCACAAAGCTGATTTGGGAAAGGTGCTGGAGAGCCATGTGAAAGTCTCATGTGGACAAATGCAGGTGATGTGGCTGCTGCCTCCCCCCCCCACAGCTGCACACCTGCTAAGTGAAACTGGATCAGGGTTTTCACTCACAGCACCTCATGGCCCATGGTGTTAATGTAAGATGGGGTCGATGCAGCTTATATTGGTGTGTTGGGCTAGAAACTGGAGTGATCAGACCTGGCAGACGGGCTGAACCCCAGGCTGAAGTCTTGCCTGACTCGCTGGCAAGAGGAGGGCAGGCTGCTGTGCTGATGGTTTTGCCTCCACTGGCACAGGAAGAACTGGCAGCCCCAGCCTGTGCTGCTTCTTGACCACACCAGCCTCTGCTATTGTGTCTTCAGTGTACAGGGCAACACAGAGCAGGTGTTTTCCCAGGTAAGAATGGTTTAATGCCTTTCTCCTCTCTCTAAGCAGAGGTTTTAACTTCCCTGTGCTCACAATGTTAATCATTTACATCTTGACCCCAGCCTGACTCTGAGACCCAGACTGTGCAGGTCAAGTGCAGCTACCTGGCAGGCCTGGAGATGTCGGTGACGTGGGCTGCACCACCGTGAGATTGGAGCTGGGCAGTCCTTGCACGAGGATAAGGAGGAGGGTGAAGGCAGTAATTAGCTCTAGGGACATCTGCAAGAGCAATGAGTCACAGCTGTAACATCACAGGTCAGGTGGGGCTGGCAGCAAGGAGTTACAGCAGAAAGAGTGTGGCCAGCAGGACCAGGGCAGTGACTGTCCTGTACTTGGCACTGGTGCAGCTGCACCTTGAATCCTTTTCTGTTTGGGGAAGGATTGCAAGGAAGACATTGAGGTGATTGTGGAGCTGGAGCACATCCAGACAAGGGCAAAGAAGATGGTGACAGGTCTGAAGCACAAGTCTTGTGGGGAGCTGCTGAGGGAGCTGGAAGGGTTAGCCTGGAGAAAAGGAGGCTCAGGAGGGATCTTATTGCTCTCTACAACCACCTGAAAGCCATGTGAGGGTTATTCTCTTCTTACAAGTAACAGGTGACAGGACAAGAGGAAATAGTTCCAGGTTGTGCCAGGGGAAGTTTAGATGGGATATTAGGAAAAATTTTTTCACCACATGAGTTGTCAAGCATTGGAAAAGACTGCCCAGGGAAAGGATGGAATTGCCATCTCTGGAGGTATTTAACAGACTTGTAGATGTGCCACTTAGGGACAGATCTTAGTGGTGGCCCTGACAGTATTAGTTTGATGGCTGAGCTTGAAGGTCTTTTCCATTCCAAACAATTCCAAATCTGTGAGTCTGTGGTTCTGCAGCTGAATGTGGCAGGTTGGTTTGCTTCTCCTCATTCATTTTCCTGCATCTCATACTGGTTTCCTTTGTCCAGCCAGTGTGCTGACCATAGCAAATGGCCACTTGGAGGTCTCACAAGCAGGCCAGTGTAGAATGGAAAAGGCTATTTAGAGAGCTCATGACACCCCAACTCCTGGAGGATGCTTACATACAATGGGACAAAGCCTCAGCTGTCCCCATCCAGTACTAGGAGTAGCCTTGCTTCGAGCTGCAGCGTGGATTAGGGATCTCCAGCCACCTCTGCCAGACAGTATTTCAACTGATGCTGTGAAGACATGTTTTTCCCACAGTCACGCTTGCTCAGTTTCCAGCTCCACCTCTAAATGTGGTACTGATGCATTCAGCCCACTTGGATAAAGCCTGGAAAAAAAACAGGTCCTCCCAGTGTAAAATGAAGGCAAAGCCTGCATTGTGATTTGTGCAAATCTATTTGAGTTCAGATGCTTTTTCTTTTCCACAAGCTGTTTTTTCTGCTCCTTAGATTCAGGTTTATAAACTCTTTGTCATGGCATTTATGTGCCATTACACCTGTGCAAAACTTTCCAGTCTTGATATGAAAACAGCTGAAGACTGCCTCAGACTCTTGGAGACTGCATTTTGGGATAGCTGACTGCTGCATGTTATAGTGGTGATGAATCCTTATTAGATGCTTAGGGGATGACTTTGCTTTCTTACCATCTCCATCTGATTTTGAGTCGTAATGGCAAAATCACCAGAGCAGGCTGTGGGAAGAGCGATGCATTCCTCAGCTGGGTGAAACAACTGGTTGAGTGGAGTGTTTGCTTGGGATCACATAAACACTTCAGACTTGAAAGAGCTACAATTTCTAGATCCCAGTTTGTTTATATTTAACTTTGTAGATTTTGCTTACATGTTTTGCTAGTCTAACTCTTGATGCTATACTGGTCTGACTGGATCATGTCAAAATTTGCTGTTTACCTGCACGAAGGTACAAATAGTGGTATATTGCAATGAAATGCTTCGTATGCAAATGAAACGCTCAAGCTGTTCATCAGGTTCGTAGAGAACAAATCTCCGTGACACCGGAGGGCCTTGGTAACAATTACTGTCCAAGCTGGATGAAATACAGTGTACATGAAGACAGTCAATGTGAGAAATCACGTCAAAGGAAATTTGAGAGCCTGAACAGACTACCAAGAACGAGCTAAATCAGAATGTAACTGTTAGTGTTTTTAATGTACAGTGGCACTGATTTCATCCCCTCGAGGAAAACCCCTCTGCCGCTCATACTTTTGTTCTTCCATTGCTGCCGTGGGTGCATGACACTTGTTCTGGCGACGACCCTCCTCCGGTCCCCAGGTACGGCAGGGGGACGCAGGCACACGCNNNCGGGGCCGGGAGAGGAGGTCGGCGGGGCCAAAGTTTCCCCCGAACGCGGCGCTTGCCCGTCCGGCCGCGGAGATCCCCGGCGCTGGGGATCCCCGGCGCCGTGCCCCGGGGCAGGGACGGGGCGCGGGGGCTCCGCCGCGCTGGGGATGCTGCGGGGGTGGCACTGTCGCTTCCCCCCGGGCGGTGCTGCCACCCACAGCCTCACCCGAGGGCCGTCGGGGCGGGGGTTGCGGGCTCGGCTGGGCTCGATGGAGGTCCGGGTGGCC
>VXAX01006476.1:273048-354670 GCA_013399835.1 Leptocoma aspasia
GGAGGCGCCGGGGCTCGCCCTGCCGTGGGGTAGCGGGAGCCGCGACGCGGAGTCCCCGCGGGGCCTGGCCGGGGCGCCCCAGCCCAGGGCAGAGCCCGCCCGCCGCTCCCCAGGGGACATCTCGGGTCACTCGGCCGCGGTCAGGCCACGGCTCCGGGGCCGGACCACCGCGACTTGAAGCGAAGGGCTAACTATCAAAGGACTCAATTTAATGTATCTTCTAATAAGCTACTGTTGAATAAACATGGACAAAGCTTTTGGATAAATCATCTGCGAGATGCTCTCCTATTCTGCCACAGGCTGTGCCGGCGGAAGGGATGCAAATACCTGGCTCTGAATGTAAATCGGTATCAATGTAGTAGTAGTAGTTCCTCCAAAGTTATGTTTGCCCCTCACCAGGTAACTCCTCCTGACTGGAAAGGACAGCAAGATTCGATGGAAGAGGAAAAAAACAGCAGTGGTTTATGGGAGAACAACTTGTTTAATGTCAAATACTGATCTTAATCAATAGCTTGAATAATACTGAGATGTATCTTCATGTTCCATAAAAATAATAGACTTGAATCAGAGGTCATTATCTCTTCCTGTCTATGCATAATTATATTAAGGTACTGTCTACTGGCAGAGCAGTACAATTGCTGGAAATTAGTTTCGGTTTGGATTGATTATAGAAGATATATAATTTATCAGAAAAGAGAGTCAAATTAGCCATTCTTTCAGCTCTGGTGTATTAATGCAGTTACCTGCTGATGGAGTCACTCTACATAATTTTGACCTGCATCATCCTAACCTCTGAAATTCAGATTTTGAGTACAGTCAGGGCCGTTGATTCTAGGTCGCACTTCCCTTGGGTTTTGACAGTCTCTCGTTACATTGTAGTTCTACGTTTCTGGCTTCTGTCTCAGTCCCTTTTGATTCTCTGTGTTAACATGGCTGGCCTGCCTCTGATCTCTTGTTGCTCAAAACTGTAGTCATTAAACCAAGTTTAATCCTTAATTCATGGGCATTTTTGAGAAGGAATACAAAATAATCTGTTCCTAGAAAGAGTAGTATGTTTTTGGCTTTGCCTCTCAGTCATTTGTGAGAGAATGGTTAATTTCCCTTTCTGGAACTTAAAATGCATGTGTACAGATGCACACAGCCTTAACTAAAATTCCTGTAGTTGTGTAGGAGAATGTCATCCTACAGAGCAAATTCCTTTGACTGACATTATGTTCATGAAAAAAACCTCCTGTTCTCCTCCTATCATCCAAGAGAAATTTTGAAACATACATTGATTATCACCTTGCTTGCACTACTAAACAGGTTTTTAAGAAGTTTCATGCCTCACATGAGCTCTTATAGGGCAGAAAAAACATTTTTTCTAAGGTGCTGCTCCAAAGCAAGTGGTAATAGCTGTCACAAAAGATATGATTTGTAACACATAGTTCTCACATTATCTTCTAGAGATGAAAAACATTTTACAGATGGCGAGTCTGATACTCGTGAGAGTGTGATTTTTGTTGCTTTGGAGCTTGGTGGCAGAGCATGGTGCTTCTCTTCAGAACAGTTTCTTGTAAAATAGCAGCATATGCTCTGTGCTCATATGTAGTAATTAAACTTTCTTCTGGTTTATAATTCAAAATTCATTCTCTCCTCTCAAAATAATGCAATCTGAATAATTGCTAGTATCATTGTCTGTCAGTTGCAGAATCAATAGCAGCTTTGGTGTGCTAGAAAGTCAAGAGTTTAGGGAGAATCTAGGTGAGGTCAACACAGTGTTTCCATCAGCACCATCAGACCCCCCAGAGGGCCCCAGAGCCACATGAAGGACCTCATGCAGTGAAGGTCCCCGTCTGCTGCTGCATCTCCAGCTCTTGCAGCTCTCTCCTGTAACACCAGCTGTGTTTAGAGTGTGAAGTGGATGGTTTGTCTCATTCCAGAATGCTCCCATTCAGTGGGACATTTTGCATATGTGGAGGTGCCTCCTGCTCTCTGGGGAACTCATCACGTTAATATAGACCCAAGGAAGAGTCAGGAGAGGACGGGAGGCAGCAGCTAAATGTTTGCAGGTATAAACAACACATGCAAATACTGGCATGTCTGCATGCAGAGGTGGAACTTCTGGGCTGATGCACAGAGCCAGAGAAATGTGAGGTGTGCAAGGCAGACAGAGGCCGTGCAGCCGTGCTGTGTTTGAGCCATCCTGCCCAGCTTGGAAGAGCTGGAAGAGCCCAAGTGCTGACTGTGAGAAAAGGTCCTGAGCAGCCTAGCTGGTATTCAGGTTTCTGCAGGAATCATGCAGACATCTGCTGTAGTAGTTTTCCATGCCCTTTCTGCCTCTGTTTTTAAAAGTGAAAATTGTTTATTTCTCTGGCAAATTTCTTCATTATATCTTAGCTAAGCTATAGAGCATTGCTGACATAGAATTCTATTTGAAGATAGCATATGTTGTTTCAGTCTGTTGCATCTTCCCTCTCTAGTTTGGTTGTTCCACATCCAGGAAGAATCCAAGATGCCAGTTACTAGGAAGTGTCTGCTCTCATGAAGATGCTTTTGCAGTGGTATGATCCCACTAAATTGAGATGTTGTAGGTATATGTGCTGGCTGCAGAAGTAGCTTCAGGAACTATATGTTCTGTCATGTAACTAATGGGTGAAATTATGGCCTCTCTGGGTTTTTCAGCTTTTTCATAGGGAGACTAAAACTGACAGCAAGGGGTGAAATTTACTAAATGGGCTGGACTTGGGGGTGGAAAAAAAGAATGATTTAAAGAATGGAATTACATCTTGATATTTAGGCATATAATGATTGGCTTCTATTTTCCTTTTCCATCAAGATATTTTCTATTTCATTTTTTAAAAGAAGGGAGTGACATTTCAAAACTGTGTCAGCTGAGATGCTAAAAGCCAGGCACAATTCTCCCATTCTCAACAGAGGTGATTTCAGAGAACAGAAGCTGAAGTGACAATCTAATGGAGAAGAGGAGAGAGGAATATAAAGAAGGAATAAACACTAGGTGTGGTGATGCACAAACCAAGTTCCTCCCTCCTGGTCTGTTTGGCTTCTAAATGCATTTAATAAACTGATACCCTCATGCTCTTTGTTCTGTTTGTATATTCTCCATAGTGAATTTCTCCACATACTGAGAGAGAAAAATTGAAAGCCTGCACAGAATGTAGGAGTGCATCGTCAAGCAGGGGAATGCTCAATAATTAATTTCCTGCCAGTAGATGGGTTTTTTTCATCTTTCTTTCATTACAACACCATTGGGAACATTTCGTTACAATACAAGAATATTTTAAAATCTTCCCTACTGGAAGCTTGATTTAGGATCATCAAAAATATACTTCCTTATGTGGTGAATTGCACTTGCTAGAAAGAAGCAACATCCTCATCCTCTTTTAGATTATATATTAGTTGTGTGCTTTGCAACAGTCTAAATGTGTGTTTGGTCGTACATATCTTTCCTACATTCCTTGGAATGAAATATGTAGAGGTGAATAATTGGACAGTCAGATATATTGTTCATCTCTGGCAAACAAGTGCTGCTACAACAACTTTAAAATGATTATGGTTTGAATGTTCATTTTGTATATTTCTAATAGAGTAGATGGGCTGGGATGGTAGAACCCTACCATTCTGCTATAAGAGGACAAATCAAGGTCCTGCTGCTTGTTATTTCACTACTCACTCAGGGTTTGATCCAGAACTCACAGAAACCTGTACGTGTTTATTCCTTGGTTTCTGTAGATTTAAATATTTTCTTGAGTCTCACTCTGCTGAGGGGTACATGGCCTTCAAAAGTATTTGGAGGGCTACACAGGAGTGTATTGTAACATTGACAGAAATAATGGAGAAAAAGAAGGGTGGCAGACTGGAAGAAATAACCTGAACAATATCAGTCCCACTGGTTCCCCATCCTTGCCATAGTTTATATCTCTGGGTGGATCTTAGTCATAAATTCCCAGCACTCTCTGATTTTGCTTGACTTCCTGTTTGGATCCTTGAGATCTACACTTTATAAGCTTTGGAGAGTAGTAACTATAATTGTCACTAACATGAATCCCAGCATCTTATCAGGTAACAGATTCTGAAGCCTTGGTCTCAAGCAGTAGTACAAATGCTTAGCTCACACAAGGTAACTCTGGCAGTGAGAGTATTTATGTCTTTACTTTGTTGGGGCTTAAGCATCACTGATGGATGACCAGAGGCAGGTGCTATAGTCAGTCTTGAAAATGCTTCTCTCTGTACATTTCTTTTTATATACGTATGAGGCCAATTTTTGATGACTTGTGCACTTAACTACAGAGAGTAATAATTTTCCTTTAATTACAAGATTAAGCAGCGTTCAACTTGTTTGCTATAGTTTGACATGCTTTTCAAATGCATGGAAATTTCACAAGTAGAAGGAAACCTTTTTAATGTATCTATTAATTCTGACAAAAGTAAGGTGCTGTAACTGTGAATTACTTTAACTCTTCTATAACTTGTCACCATATTCAGCAGGATTTCATTCTGCCTGTAGACATGTTCATTTAGTGGAGTTCTTTGTCAGTTCAGGTGACATTTGGAAAGATTAAGTTGTCTGGAGAACCCTAGGCAAAGTGCTGTACAACTACAAAGTGATCCTGTTCTATAGAAAAGTGAAGTTAAATAGGCCTGAGAATTATAGATGTGAACCCCCAAAATAAAGATTCAGATCCAGGTATAAGAAGCCAAAGTTAATGCTGGAAACCCAAGTATCCTAGTGGGCAGGGTTTTTGTAAAGGCAGTCTCTTACCTGACAGCATTTGTCAGCAGTGGAAGGAAGACTTAGCTGTTCCAGATGTAGGAAACCCTGGCACTGAAATAAAGGAGCAGTAAGAGGTGAGATAAAGTGCAGATTGCATGTTTCATCATGCAATTTTAACAATGTTAATGCCTAATTTCTCTAACAAATGAGAAGTCTGGGCTCTCTGTCGCATTGAATGGATGAAGTGACACCAAATTCAAATCATGCCCAGTAGCTCCACAGTCACATGAACTCACTCGTGTACTGACACTTTGTCTTAAGAGAGACTCTGTTTGGCAACTGCATGGACCTGACTTGAGGCATGGGGTTGATGTGCTGCCACTTACCAACATCACCTTCTCTGTCTTTCCTGGGTGAGCTGTTGTTCAAGTGCTGACCAGCCTCAGCACTAGGAGAGCTGGTGAGACCTCAGATCATATCACTTGCCTGAAGTCACAGTTTAAAAATTACAGTCTTCAAAATGTTAAAGATTTAACTGTGTTAAATCTAGTGAGGATTTAAAAATATAATGGACTTTTCATAGTTCTCCTGCTTGTTTTTTGTTTTGTCCACTTGACTTGGACAGAAATTCAAACAATTTTCTTTCTCCTAAGGACAATTTCAAGGTTATGTCACTTGCCTTCTGAAGTATGTGTAGCATTTATTTTGAAAATATTACAAAGAGATTACTTGATTTCCTTTTTCACTTTTAAAGACAGATTTCTGTTGGACTAGAAGAAGCAACCTTGGGCATTTTGGCTTGTCAGTGTCCATTTGGACATTATTTATGTCCTAAGTCATTGAACATTACTGCTGTTTCAGAATGATTCTTAAGGGCATATGTCTAAAGGGAAAGAGCCAAATATCTGTCTTGTCCTATAGAAGTCAAATGTATCCAGGAGTAGAAATTATCAGATAGACAGTGAGATGTGTGTCAGTGCTGGGGTGGTGAAGGGCATCACAGCATCTTATAAGAAAAAAGTGTCTTTTTCTGCGTGTCTCTGTACCTGTTACTCTATTTTTATATCTCCCCAACCAGTTAAATACAGGGACTGTAGGTGGAGGATTGCAGGATGAATTTTACTTCATTATAATTGCTGCCTATTTCTGTGCAAAGAGCTGAGCTGTATTTTAGCTGTCGTTTGAGGCTGTATAGCCATGAAAAAAAATTTAAATTGGCATCTCTTAGGGATGGTTGTAATAGCAACAGCCTGGATATCTACAGAGTGATGTAGCTTACAGGCCTGTGGACCTGTAAGCTTTAAGCAGAGGATTTCTTTATAAAACCAGAAATCCCACTGAATCTGAATAGATGTTATCAAAAACACTTAAAAGATAACTCTAATCCTGTGCCCATTACTTAATTTGATAGTGTGATTCAAAACATATTTATATAGGTATATGTTATAATAATGTAATGCTTTGAGGGATTCTATTAATTTTCCACTGATTAATTTCAGACATAAATGAAAACATATTTTATGCCATAGTATCTTGAAAGTTACTCCTGATATTGGTCAATGATATTCAGACCTAGAATATTTGTGAAGAATGAGTTACCTTGTTTTTTATACTCTTAATATTAGCATCTCTTACTGTTAGCAGTCAGAAATGAGGCCTTTTAGACTTTCTAGAAAATCTAGTGTTGATTTGCTTCATTATGTTTTTCCTCTTTTGTTAGTGCAATTGGTAGTATAACTCCAGTTGTTTACAAAATAAATGTTAATTTTAAAAACAAAGATTTTTTTCTACCAGTCCTTGTTATATTTAACGCATTCATCCTTTTGGGTCTTCATTTTATCATAATTAAGACTGTGGAGATGAGTACATTTTGCAGTGTCCAAAGGTGCTTTATGTAGTGTACATTACCAGGAAACACATCTGCTTAGATGCTCCATATGTCTGAGTTCCTCTTGAGCCCTGCTAAGGTCAGAGATGCTTTACCCATACCCATGGAATGGCCCTGATATATTTTTACTCTTCCAGCCTGTTTTTCGTAAGTTTTCTTTGAGAGACGCTCATACCAGTGCACTAAACCCCCTGATGACTGGGAGGCCATGTGTTATTCATATGTTGTGAGAGGCATATCACAGCGTGAAGTGTCCATTTCACAGGACTCCAGCTGAAGCTCTGAACTGCAGCCAAAGCAGAGGGAGCAGTTACGTGCACAGGCTGCCTTTCTGTTGTGCACTAATGGCCATAGAAGTACTTTGCCATTTTGTTTCAGCCCTTTTGAAGAACCCCCTAATGTATGTCAATAGTGTTTGGTGTATGCAGTCAGGGTAGTTCACAACTGAGGGCTGATTATACTTCTCTTGGCTCAGTGAGAAATAGGAAGGGCAAGAGAGACCTGGCTCTGTGACAAATGAAAGCAATGCCAATGAAGATAACTTAAAATCTGATCCTTCATATGACTGAATCTGGACACATGATTAAAGTTTTCTGGCTCTTACTGATGTTCATGATAAACATGAACTGCAGTTGTAACTTAATAAAGATATAGCATTTATAAATAACATAGTATGAAATGTCCACTGTAGACTTATTGTCTTAAATACAAGGAATGAAACATAAATCTGTCTGGGCTGTTTGCCCAGGGAGAGTAACAAGGCAAACAGAAGCAGGCCCATGGGGAAGAGCGTGGTCCTCAGAAACCTAGATAGTGCAGGAGGGACTGTGGCCAGCATTTGCAAGTCATACTTAAACTTGGTGAAACATAAAAATCCTGCCCAAATGAGATGATCTTTCAGAGACAAATTCCCATTACACTCCCTTTTTGATAAGGTATTCCATAGGCCTGTTTCTGGTACAAAACCTGAGTGACTCCAAGAGTAACTGGTAAGAGTAGCTGGGAAACATTTAGTCTCTCTCCTTGTTCTCAAGTTTCAGGCTCTGTAGGGGACTTCCTGGCTTGATGATTAATGCTACTGAACAACATTTAGTTCCTGTTGCTTTCATTTTTTAATTTTTTTTTGTTTGGTTGGGTTTTTATGTTTGTTTGTTTGGGGTTTTTTTAAGATCTCTCTGGATACAGCATAAGGGGTGATTTGAAGTTTTAGACTCACCTGAGTTTTTCTGTTTCTTCCCATTATAGAGAAAAAAGTTGTTAAGGGACCTAATGTCGGTTAAAAGAACTTGTGCTCAGTCTTCTTGCAGAAGTTGTTTGGTTATTGATGTTGGAAAGAAGAGTATGAATTTTTACTGGCCAAACTGCATTTCTTTTTGTGAAGGTAGACAGTCTTTTTGATGCATTCAGTGTTGGCCTTTGAAAACTTCAAAATCTTATGTGTTTCCTTATCCTTATCATAAGTATTAAAGAAGATAGGAGATCTTCATTCAACAACTGTGTGTATGAAGAGAGGAAGCACCATGTTCTGGTTGCTAGCACAGCTAAAGGATGCTGTAAAATCCTTTGTCTAAGCTGCAGCTGACAGTATCAGTCATCATGAGTTTATTTTAATTTAAGAATTTGAAGGTTGCACCTTCATGACTCCTGTGTTGCACAGCTGTTAACCTCATACTCTTGGAAGTGGTGGATGGGCTGACCCTGGTGATGGGGGCCCATTTCTGCAGGAGAAGGACGGTGCACACTTCCTGTCCACACCCAGGCATAGCCCAGAGAGGCCGTTCTCAGGTGCTGAGAGATCCCAGTGTAGCTGAGGAGGTCTGGGAAGCTGATATCCATCTGTCTCAAAACAGTTTGGAAACTAATTATTACAGCAAGTTGTATTCAAATTTTGTTTTAACTAGTCAGGTCTTAGTACTTTGCAAGTCCTCGACACCCTTGAATTTTGGGAAAGGTCGAAGCATTATTTCATTGCCCATCCCACAGATGGCTCTAGAGCAATTTTTTTTCATGCAGGATCTCAGCTTTTTTCATGCACAGTGAGTGCTTTGCTTTTATGTTGAGACTGATTATGAAAGCCAGTTGCAGGAGCAGTCTGGATGCCCACAGCCAGCGCTGATGAGACCCCCTTGCTGCGTCACTCAAGCCAGTAAACAGCTTTGTCATTTAGGCACTTAATTATGAACTGGATGTTCACTCGACCTCTTATATTCTCATTTCACTAATGAACCAAAGCTTAGGAAGAGTGACTGACTTCAGAGCTGCAGCAGTTTGGGCTCTTTGAGCCAAAGTTTCCACTCATTTAATTTATCATACTAATGATCAGTTTTGGAGCCTAAACACAGGAGCTGCATGGAAAATACAGCGTAATGTGCTAATGTGATGGCCACGTGACAGAAAGATTGGCAGGGGCTGCCCACTTCTTCTTGGCTTTCTGGTCCTGCTACACGTGTGTATTCTTGCATGAAGCATCTTGAAAGAATGAAGGGGCTGTTACAGGTGTGGAAGTAGCATTTAGGAATTCTGGTTTTACAGAGAGGGTCCAAACTTGAGTTCTGGTACTCAGATAATACTGATGCCCATAGGCCTTCTTTCTTACTGCTTTGTGTTTGTCTTGACTACAACTGAAATGTGTTCCTACTGCATTCTAGCAGGGATTTATTTTTATTTTTTTAGTCTTTTAGTGTCTCATGGTTTTAATGTATTTCTCTAGATGACACCCTTAAGTTAGGCTTGAGGATAAAAGACACATGAAAGCCAGAGGATTTATTTCAAATTATCCAGACAATCTAAATGACATGCTTTTCTATGTATGAACATGGAAAATTTTGGTGGATCAGGCCTTGAATCTTGGTATTCTCTTTTCAAGGTGACCATTGGAACTACCTGACCAAATTCCTTTCTTCACATCTTCTCTCCTTCACTATGTTACAGCAAAAGCTGACAATGACCCCTAACAATTCATGTGAGCTCTAACACATATATACTGCCTTCTCTATAGCAAACCTTTACAAGCTGATAATTACCATGAAGCTACAGACCCATCTTTCACCCCAGCATGTGGTGCTCTCATGTTTGATGGCAGGTGGTTCCCCTCTGGGTTTGCACGTGCTCGTTGGTGTTCTGTGCAGTGCACACCAGTTGGTGTGAAGGTCAACTGCAATCAGATTTCAGTTTGGCTTGACTTGGGGTTTTTTAAATGAAAGAAGAACAAAATGTTTGTAGAATGGAATAAACCTGCTTTGTTCTACTTTTTCCCCATTTGTGAAGATGTACTTTTTGATGTCTCATTTTGATCATCTCTATGAGTTACTAGTTATCATCTTCAGGTAGAAACTCTTTTTTCCTTCAAGGGCTTTGGAGTTACCTCAGTTAAGATCCAAATTAGCTGTGCTCCCTCTGGCCCTTTGCACTATGCTTTCAGTTCACTGTATTTGTTACAGGAGTTTTGTTTATTTTGTTTTGAGTATGTGTTTCTAGAAAGAAGATAAAGTAAAGATGGGGAAGGAAGAAAACTTCCTGCTAGATGGAAGAGGGTAATTAATGATGAACATCTCCAGGAACTATAATTTGTTTTCTTTGAGAAATGTATGCTAATAAAAGCTTTCTGCTTGCATGCATAAATGAATCAGATTAAATTTTATCCCAGCATGAACTTGCTGTCAGTTTGTGCTCTTCAGTTCTCAGAATCATCCAAATGTTATTTTAACAGAGAGCAGTGCTATATCCATTGTCCTGAAACCCTGTCTGCCTTGTGCACAGGTCTGAAAGAGCTCGGTGCGGTAGAGAGGAAGACTAAGGAAGAGCTTGCTGAGGGCAAGGCTTTTATCTTGTGTGAATGTAGGGAAATATCTATTGAAGGATGTGTGTCTGCCCTGGATGATCATAGGAATGTGTTCTGCAAGAGAAAGAAATCAGAGAGTTAATAAAAACAAAATTAGAAATAAGACAGGAATCAGATTCTGTGTTTTCTCTCTGCAAAGGTCATAGAGGAATGAGGCAATTAATTGCCTAACCTTTAGAAGTGGTTTAAAATGGAAGCTCTGCAATATCTGAGAGTGTAAGCTGCCTTGATTTGAAGCAAGTTGCAGCTGGTGTCTTGTGGAGTTACAGCTTGATAAATAAGCCATTCTGATCTGCTCCTGGAAAATTCCTTTCCTTCTTTGTTCTCGATTCCCAGTTTCTCAAGCTCTTTGGTGTTTGTTCGGTCATCTCCATCTAGGCTTGGTTTCATTGCATTAGCAGAGGAAAGCATTGCTGTTTAGTCTCATTCTTAGAGGTGAGTTATTAATACTAAGAGGAATGAATAAATGACAGGTGCTTTGCTGAGCACCTTCCCCCTACCTTCTCAGTCTTTCTTCCACCAGAGCATGGGAAGTGCTGAGGCCTGGGAAGTCCTGAAATAGCCCTGAGTCTTCCCTGGGCAGGTTCTTCCCACTGCACACGGGCACTGGCTTGCAATCAGCATGTGCGTAGGAGCTGATCCATCACTTAAGGCTTCTTTGGGAACCCCAAAGAACAATAATATCCTGTTGACTAGGATTTTACTATTTATATCCATCAGCTGAGCAGCCACCTCCTCTGTCTGCTCGTCAGTTACCAGTCTGTAAATCTGTCTTTGGACCACATTGTCTACTGCATGGTTGACAACATGGTTTTTAATTTCAAGATGAATTTGCTTGAGACACTTAGAAGAGCAAATACATCTATGGCAAAAGGCGTCAGCTTTTTTTTTGTTTTGTTTTGTTAACCTGTTCACTTTTTGGACATCAGACAAAGAGACTGGCAGGAAGCTTACCTAAAAAACAAGGGCTTTCATTAGAAAACAGTACAATAACAAGAGGAAAACAATCAGATCCCTATAGGTGTCTGTGAAGCAGTGCTGACATACACTTGTCAGATTAAAGACTGAATCCTGCCACCCACATACTGTCCTGGCAGTTTATTTCTTTCTTTTTTTTTCCACCCATTTTTTTTCTGCAGCAGATTTTCAGTCTTCTTGAGTAGAAAAGGTATCAGTTTCTTGCAGAAAAACCCTTTCCTGGTTTTAAACATAAGGAAAACCTGTCAAATTTAGCCTGGTATTTTCTAGGCTGTTTTTTCAAAGGTGAGCTTTTTAAGAGAAGCTGTACAAATTTACTTTGAAGAGAAAAAATACAGTCTAACCTGTGGGAGTCAGCTAGAGTGAAGTGAAAATAAAGCAATTATTTCACTGCAAGCTTTTATGAAGATTTTTGAGGCTCCCATCAGAAATAAAGTGTGCTAATAATGGAACTTAGTTACAAAATCCAACTGCTTTTGTTCCAGTAGGGATAAACCCATTGTGGTCAGAGGGAGTTAAACCTGATTTGAATCAGAAGGGGCCATTGCTCCTCGTTGGAGCTAATTTTAATGGTTTTAATGTGAAACACTTAGTTCTGTAATTTTGCTTTTGTGCCATCCTGAATGACCAGAGACCGGTTCTTTTCTGAAGACCTTGCTAGTTTACCCACCAAGGAAGCACTGTATAGCTCTTGGCTTCTTGGTTCCTTCTTTTCTGCACTTTGGAATGTGATGGTTCTGCCCATCTCCCTTCTCCTGTGCTATCACTCAACCTTTTGAGGTTTTCCAGGGCGTATATGTCCTTCTTGTTAAAGTACTGCAAGCAAAATACATGGCATGTTCAGCACTTAAAAGTGAACTAGAAACACTCAGAGAAACCGGTGTATTTTCTGAAACCATTTTTTAATTATAGTGAAAGCTTCATGCTTATAGCAAGTTTGGAGTATTTTTGGTACCATCTGGACACCTAAGCTTGGACAACAAATCACTTTTGACATAATGACGACAGTGTATAATACTGTGTTCTTCTAACCCATGTCTCATTAATGTGGAAGCACATGGATTTTCCTGCAAAATGTGGATTCACCATCTGTGCTAGTATTCTTTGCATGAAGTGAAAAACTGTTCTTTGTGTTGTGATTGCAATGGGCCCATTCTGATTTTACTGCCTTCTCTCTTGGGCCAAATGGATAGGTCACAGAACAAATTACATCTACACCAAACACTGCTTACTGCTGATGCTTATTTACCTTACATCCAATGTGGGAGCTACCAACATTTATAAAAGGTGGAACTCACGGATTAAGTGACATTTTTCTGTTGTTCCCACTTTTACTTCTTTATGCTTTGAGAGTCATTGGGTTATTTGGGCTAGAATCTCTGGCCTTGGGGAAACTGTGAATTCCTTGTATGCCCCTTGTAGATGTCAAAACCCAAGGGGCAGTAGCATTAAGAGATAAAATGTTACAGGCAGGTTTAAAAGAGGTGTAGGAGAGAGTTGCTCATTGAAAGTGTTGCAGCTTGGTTTGAGTCACGTTGGACATCAGTTATCAAGTAGTTTAGAGATTATTTGCCTACAGAGCTAGGAACATTTTAGTCTGATCTAAGGCTGGGGATCCTCAGCTTCACTGTACCTCACCACTGATGTCTGAACTGCTATTTAAGTTCTCCTGCCTTCGTTGTGACTCCTTTTATATTTATGGAATAATAGTTAAGATTCTTATATAGAAGGTATTGCAAAGCAGTCTGTCTTTTTACCATTATGTAATTTGAAGTATTACAAAAAAAGTGTTTTATATGCTCTGAAACTTTATGCCACTATCTATATTAACTGATAGCTTCATTCATACTCACAGGCTGGTACTGATGGTTTCTCCATGAAACCTGTCAAGCCCAGGGACCTTTCATTATCTTATTCTTTCTTCATGTCTGTCAAGTTCTTTTTTTTTTTTCATACTCTTGGCACTGAGAAATAGATGGAACCTCTTTAAGTAATAAAATAAGTATATTAGCAGTAAAAATTTAATCTGCTTCAGTGAATTAATTGATGTAGTATGACTAAGCAATGTACAATTAAGGGACAGATTCTATTTCCTTGTGCTTTCAGTAGTTTTACTTCTGCAATCTCATGGAGATAAGCTGCTTTATGGAAGATACAGATCTGTGTTTTTTTCAGGAGTTTTTATGGTAATTTTGATACATCAGTAAATAATACCAAAGGGGCAGGAAAGGGCAAAAAAAGAGATTTTTTTTTGTTGATGGATTCAGAGTATCAGTTGAGGGGTTAGACTTCTCTAAGGACACTGTGAGGGAAAACAGTTAAAA
Source organism: Leptocoma aspasia (assembly GCA_013399835.1). Lineage (NCBI taxonomy): Eukaryota > Metazoa > Chordata > Aves > Passeriformes > Nectariniidae > Leptocoma > Leptocoma aspasia. Next base: position 286,794 of record VXAX01006476.1, read on the forward strand.
CAGGACAGCAAGAAGATGCTAGGGCTGGAAGGGGACTGAAGGGGCTGGAAGCTGGACAAGCTGGTGTAGAAGGTAGGTGCCTGATCCCTGTGCTTTGGGGGCAAGTCCATCTTTCTTCAGACAAAATGAATGACTTACTGGATTCAGTAACATATTTGAAACAGCAATAGCAAAGCCTTTCTTAGGTCCTTAAGGCAAAATTCTGGTGAGGTTTAACAAAGAAGAGCAGTGGCTGGTGGTGATCAGCAGGATATTATCACGGAATTGGCTGGAGTGGCATTTCTGGAATGAGAGAATGTCAGTAGGAGAGACTTGAACATGCAGGTAGACACAATCCCATGATTTTGCCTGCTGGGAGGAAAAAATCCAAAGCTGCTCACTGGGGACGTGGAGGAGGAGGTAGTTATAACATAGGAAGCTAAAAGATTTTGATGCTTTGTTCATGACTTAAATTCACCAAACCATGTACTTGGGCAAACCTCTATAAGCTATTAAGCTTGCCTTCATCTTTCTTACTTGTTTCTTCTTTCTTACTTCTTACTTGAATTCCTTTGCCTGCAACTGGGATCTGATCTTGCACCCACTGAATTTTTTGCCATTGAGCTCAGTGAGGCTAAATCTGGCTACTGCAGTGGGGGAACTGCTCATCTCTGCCTGTCTCACGTGCACAGAGTTGCACAGAGTTGCAGGCTAAGGCTCTGAGCACACATTGAGGGTCCTCCAATGGCTGCAGTGTGGCTGCAGTCAGTTTATATAAATGTATCTGCCTGCAGTTCAAAAACCTGAATGTACAGAACTACATACCAGAATTAAATCTAGATCCTCGGATCAGCCTGATATCCCATACACTTGTCCTGGGTTGGCATGTTGCCAGGTGAGTAGCAGCACACCTGTGCAAGAGGGGTGATGTGGAAGCCCCTGACTGGATGTTGCAATGCTTTATGCAGTCATTTGCTTGGCTGTAGGAGTCATTCTTATGGCTTCTGGCCTATTTCTCAGCAAAGCAATTAGCAAGTCCGAAAGGTCTTGCCTCAAGGCTTTCACAAGCCATGAATTATGCATTTTATTCTATATCCTGCTTTTCCTTTCTCTGAAATGCTCTTTCTGATCATGTAATGTCTTATTTCCCCCTTCCATAAAATCTGACAGCCTGATGCCCAGAGCAGGGGCACAGGAAAGACTTTCTGTCATCTATTTCCAACACACAACTTTAGTTGGTTGGGTGGTTGATTTTTTTTCAGGTGGTGTTTATGAAAGAAAGTGCTTGTTGAAGACAATATCTTTAGGCTGTTCAGTGCCTTCCCTTCTGAGAGTAATACCAATCTGCAGGGCATTCAGCAGCAACAGCTGCTGCCTGCCTGCCACCATTAAAACACAGGTTTAGAGTTTATTTACAGCAGCATGGAGCCATAAATGTGGCCACTGCCACTCTGGTCTGGTGCAGCTAAGGAATAACTGGCTGAGTCAACATGAGTACCCTCAAAAGTTAATGAGAATTAATTTTCCTGAAAGGCAGCCTGGTGTAATGGTTCCCCTGAAGAATGAAGGTGGCTCTGCCTCAGCTGTTCACAGTTAAATGTAAACTGAATTAAGGATACTTTTTTCCTCTGCTAGTGTTCTATATGAGACAAGGTGTTAGCAGTGCAGATCTTCCATTGCATGCTTGAAGTCGACCCAAGTCCTGACAACAGAAGTGGATGCAGGGAAAGCAGTGAGGGTGGCAGAGGAGGGGACCCTGGATCCAGACAGTTTGGCCAAGCATGTACCAGGATCAATACCTGTGGAGCTGGGCTCACTCACAGCCGCTGGTGCTGGAGGCTGTGCTGGGCAGGGCAGGCAGAGGAGAGCTTTAGGAAAGGCTGAGCACAGAGCCCTGTCCTGCTGGAGCAGTGGGGCTGAGGCTCATTTGTCTGTCATTCCGGTTTTTGCTTTTGACATCGCCTTGAGGCAGGGAGGAGGAGTTGTGTGGCTACTCTAAACAAAATTAGGCTAGGAATTAATTTCAAGAGTATTTTCCTGCTTCTCTGTCGCAACAAGAAGCTCACTGGGGATGCCTGAGCTGCTGTTAATAACAAGGATGCTGGAAAGTGACCACGTGTGTGTGGGTATCTTTACTCTACAGCTGACAAAGCAGGGTTATATACTTAATAGCTATATAGCTATAGTGGTTCCTGTAAGCAGTTTATTAAGCCTCTCCAGACTTTGAGGGTGCTCCAGGGAAAATGCCTACATGGCCCTGTAGCTATACATTACCTGTTCATCTGCTGATCCATGGGATGCAATTATTCCTCCAGCCTCACAGAAAATGCTCTCCTAATTCAGTGCCATGGCAGTGAGTGTGGAATGAAAGATGACTTTCAGCCACTTCAGGAGCTTGCTGCTGCCTCCTCTCAGGAGTCCCCAAGGGATCCTGCATGCCTGCAAGGGAGCCAGCTCATCTCTCAAATCAGTTATTTGGGATACAGACCCTCCCGCTCCGGCCATGGTAAATCTGGGCAGTGTCAGCTGGGAGGTAATTTGGCCCCAAGGCCCATCATTTCTCTGCTGGGGATTCTCCATGGATGCTGGGACTACAGCATGTGGGGGTGGGGGAACTCGCAGGTTCAAAGCCTGTGCTGGCCAAATTACACAAGCTGTGTTTTCCAGCACCAGTGTTCTCATGCTTTCTTTGCCCTCCTGCACTGCAAATCTTGTTTAGTTAACAAAATCAATTATAAGCTGAGGCTGCTCTTGGACTTCTAGTAAATATAAAATTTAATTGCTAGGATGAGAAATATTTGAGTGGTGAATTTAGTGCCATGATATAAGCAAGGCAAGGTTTGTAGGGAGAGGTAATGCCTTTTCTTAGGCCAGCTGGTAAGTTACTTTGTTGTTTTTCCTTTAAAGTAAGTTACTTTGTTGTTGTTCAACAAACAGAATCCTGTTTGTTTGCCAATAAAAGCTCCCACCTCACCTCAGATTTTTTTGGTGGCCTGCTTATCTGAGCAACAGAAATCAATTACATTAGTCTAGTGCAAGTGGTCATGTTTCCAGACTGTGAACTATGAAACAAACAAATTCAATGTTAATTTGTATAAACCCAGTTTATTTATTGTCTTGCTTACATTGCTTTTTAAATGTAATTTGTGACCATTAATAAAAAAAGGAAGTTATCGCATTTTTACAGGGCAATCTCTTGAAAGTACATTGTACGTTCATTGTACGTTCAACAGCCTGGCTACAAATAAGTGAGATTACAGCAGTGACTGACTGAGAATGACAAGTAACTAACAGCATAGCCAAGGCCCAGCCTGACTGCAGATGCAAAGTGTGAAATTTGGCCTTGAGAGGCAGTAAATGGATAAATTAAACTACAGATGTAAGCAGGAGCACACTGTTTAGCTGTACTGCCATAACCTGAGTTTTCCCAGGGATGCCTGGTCCCTGAACAAAGTCAACCATCTGTTCTTCATGGTAAAAAGCAACACATAAAATATCCAGTCTGCATCTTGCTAGTAATCCCAGCATGTATAATATATCAAAGCAAGAAGTTTCACTGCTTGAAATGCAAATATTACAAATCATATATACATTTTCCCTAGTTTATTTGACTGTGTAGGGTGAGGCCTATTTAAAGACCTACCTTAGCTTATTTATGCACGGAAAGTCCTTGAGGAGTACTTCAGGGAGGAGGCACAAGCGAAGGCTGGGAGATGCCTGAGTGTTTCCTCAGCCCTTGCCTTGCCCTGCTGTTGACATTGTCCTGGGATCATTCATTCCCAAAATCAGTGTTAGGATTTAATGCATCTTTTCTGTTCTTGCAATGGCTAGCAGAGCAAAGGAAATATATTTTAATTTACTAAAGCAATATTTGAGGTACTAACAAAAGCCCCATGTCTGGGAGGACACTGGTGTAAGCAGCAGGGAGATTGTTTGAACTGCTCACTTCCAAACTACTTCAGCAAATGCTTCCTTGATCAGCACAGTCTACTCCTATCTGCAGTCGCCGTAGCTGCTGGTATTACACGTCCCTCCTGTTGACTTAGCCCTCGTTAAAGCTCTGCCCTTCTCACAGCTGTGACTCTGAACGACAAACACTGAGCTGTGGCACTTTGCAGGGGCTGGATGTGATCCCTGAACCTAGCTGCCCTGTCTCATAAGAGTCCCGGGACTCTCTTTACAATTTTGGCTCACTGGGTGGCATTTCTCTTAAGCCCTAACCAACTGGAAGCTGGACCTTCTCAGCTGGTCATGTAGATTTCCCCTGCAGCCGGGACTTTTCCCTGGGTCTGATGGTTGTTTGCAGTACATGAGAATGTGAAATGCTAAATGCCAGGGTGGGAAAGCACTCTCATTTGCTGTGAGAGAATTAGGCTCAATTTCAGCCTCTGCCGTGACTCTGCAGACACAGAAAAAGGCTTGGGGCCAGCGATGTAAACACTGCAGGCTACAGTGTAAGCCCTGCGGCTACCGAGGTGGCAGGACCAGCAGGGGGGAGACAGAGGTCGCCCCAATTTCCTTTTGACGAGGTCAGCAAACACTAATCCTTCTCTGCCAGGGGAAAGCTGCTCCGTTGGCTGGTGGGGAGCCCTTGGTCACGTCAGCCCATGTTTATGCACCGAGCAGGGTATGAGAGCACATAAAAGAGCAGTGTTGTCAGCTGAGCCCCCCTGCCCTGTACAAACACTGCCTTGTTTAGCTAGCTTGGCTCGTCATTTTTATTTCATTTTGGTAGGGTAAACTCCTTTTCTTTTTCTTCTGTGGTGTTGGTAGAGGACTGTGTTCCATCTATTAGTTGCATGTAGTACTTGCTCGTTGTGTCTGCCTCAGAAACCTCCAGGTTTGTCCATCTGCACCATCCCAGGTGAAGACTGCAAGAGGCGATTCCCCCCCCCGTCACTGTGTATTCTGAACTCAACCTGATCTGCTTACCCACATTCCTGGTTTTCCTACTGAATGCAGATTGCATATCAAGTGCTTATGCACAGGTAAAACTATTTGTTATAATTGAGCCCATCAGGTTAATACTGAATTAACAGGACAATTAAGTGAAAAAAACCCTTGGATATGATTGCTTGTGTAGGCCCAAAGAGTATTTTGCTGTGGAAAAATAACAACTCTACTAAATCTAACAGAGTTTCTGTTAACCTACAAAAGAAACTTGTCAAATGATTGCACTGTTTGATTGTTGCTTCATTCCCTTGGCCTTCCCCATCCCACCAGCCTGAATTCACTATTAAATATCACTAAATAACCTCTAAAAATCAGAGTGCTGATATTTGCAAACCTGTCCTTGCAGAAAGGTCATTGCTTTTCATTGTAAAGGATGCAAACGTGGAGCAGAAGGTAACTCTAGTCTTTTCTCCCTGAAAAAGATATTTCCAAGGTCAAGGAGAGAATTTTTGTGAGCAGAACTTACAAATAATACTCAAAACATAACTTTGTTGTGGTCACACTAACTGTTTTTAAAGAACCATTGAAGTGGTATTGCAAAAAAACCCCAACCAATGAAAAGCCCCCCAACACCCATTCCTGCAGGTGCTGACTCTTCGAGAGCTGCCTGGCTACAATTTCCCTGTCACTGCTACCTTGGCATGGTGTGCCACCTTGGACGTGTCTAAACTGTGCTGAGCTTGTCTGTAAAGAGAAGGGAAGTGCTTCAGGGTAGAAGGTTTGTGTGTGTGTGTGTGTGTGTGTGTGTAGCTATGCATCTGGATCAAACTCTCTTTTAAGTTGTGCTAATAATTAACCCTCAGCTTGTAGTAACTATCCAGCATAATGATAACCACACTGCTGGCTCCTGTCCACAAGGTTGCTGGCTATGTACTGCACAGCATATCCCTTCCACTCTGTCTGGGAGCTGATGTCTGGGAATGTGAATGAATGTAAAAGTTTGTAAATTTCTAAATTAGGCACACTTGCCAGTATCTTTTTCCAAATTCTCATACTTTATAGGCAGATACCAGTTCATCTGTCCTTTGACCTGTTATGTCAGACATTAAGAGTATTCTTCTTGCAGAGACTTCATTAAAGCTCTTGAGCACACACACTGTGGGCTATGCTCTCGTGTTTGTGTTAGCAGTGGTGCTTTTTCATGTTAAACTGGTTTGACCATAAACTGTATGAGATTAAGTCCATGTCTGTTTTATCTGGATTGTTTTTTCCTTCTTCTGTGTTACGTGATGGTGGGTAAGCAAAGCAGCAGTTGTGTCTCTGTGTTGCTAATCATCCTTTCTGTCCAATTCCCTGAGGTATGAAGGATGGAAACAGGCAGAAAGTATGTTTATTCCTGCCAATCACTGATGCTTTGGCTGCTCATATAGAAAATATTACTAAGAGGTGCAGGAATTAACGTAACTTTTGTTTATGCTTAAAATATCATTTGCTTTAAATTTCATCTGCTTCTTCTTGTCAGATGCTTTGCCCTAATTGCGTTCCCTCAACTGATTGCCATCAAAGCTGGAATCCTGGCACGGGCAATGTGGTTGCAGAACTCCATGACTGAATCTCATCCTGGTGGCTGAAACTCAGCAATGAGAAACTTTTCACTGCAAATCAAAGGGAGCTCATGCACCCTGGGAAGGGGAGCAGAAAGCATGCCCTCCCCCCTGTCTGCCCCTGCCCTGAGCGGTGACCCTGCGTGGTGACCCTGTGCGGTGACCCTGTGTCTCACCCTGCAGACCAGCCATCCTGAGTCTCCCACCAAGCTGATTTACAGCCTCTCCTTAAGTGCCTGTGTGAAGGAAAGGGAAACTGAGCTGTAGTTAATCTCAGGTTTCTAAGCAACCAGGTAATTCTCTGCAGCCGATCCCTAAAGGGAAATTCCTGTTTTCCTGCACCCCTGCTCAGAGGACACCTTCCTCTTTGCCTTCTCCAGCTCCTGGGCAACAGGCAATGGATTCTGAGGAGGGTCACAGTTTTGCAGCATTTCTCCAAATGCTGTGGGGGAGGGCGAGGAAGCACAAAAAGGGCACTTTATTAATGGTTTGTAACAGGTAAGGCAGTGTTCCTTGCAAAATCAGTAGAATAGAGGGAGCATGGAAAGTTTAACTGTTTTTCCCAGAGCTAAACTGAAAATCACAATCAGAAGTGGGGAGAGGGGGAGGGGGTGGTCCTGTGCTCCAGGAACCTTAAAAATGTCTAAATAGTGTATTGCCAATCCTGTTTACAGTGAAACCTGTTTGCTATTCTCAGTCTGTTTGAGCCCCTCAGAGTGACTATAAGGAACTAATCTTTTATTGAGAAAAGGTTCCTGAACCTCAGACTATAGAAATAGGAGTTACAGGAAATTGAGATGAAATGAGATCTCTGAGCTTCCCCACTTTTGGAAGAATGGATGCCAGGCTGGGGCTTCATAGTAATAATAACTATTTTTAGGTTGGTTTTTTTTTTTTTTTTTAAAAGTCACATGACCCTTATACAAGCAGCTATACTGCAGGGACCTCAATCTGTTCAGCTCTACCACTGAAGATGATGTATGGTGAACCCAGAGATGTGCTGGAATGGTGATGGGAACTGGGCAATGAACTCTAGTCACAGCTCCAGCCCCAGTGGGGAAGGTCAGTGCCTGACCCTGCAATTAGCTCGTTTGCTTGGAGCATGGTGCTAATAATGCCAAGGTCACAGATTTGATCCCTGTACAGGCCATTCACAGAAGAGTGGACTCGATGATCCTCATTGGTCCTTTTCAACACAGAATATTTCGTGATTCTGCTCAGGCAAGCAGTGCTGGGTAACTTGAGAAATGCTTCTGTTGGTTGAAGGCTGCTCATTGGACCAAACAGAAATGCTGGTTAGAGTGGGGGGGAGAAAAACCCTAGAAATTCAACAGTAGTCAACAGGAGGGAATATAGTTAATAGAAAAAGACATGCCATGTAGGACAGGTGCATCACTGTCTCGAGGTTTGGGGTTTTTTGCCTTGCCTGATCTTTTATAATCTGGAGCTCAGATGAGAAACTGTCCCTGTTGGCCTTTGTCCTGTTTATTGACAAATATGTGCTATTGACTGCTGCTGAGGACACCAAGTCCACTTCCATTTGACCCAGATAAGATTCTGTGTCAAGTGGACATTTAGGTGTGACCCAGCATTCTGCCCAGAAAAGTGTGTACTAAACCACTGTGCATGAAGGTTTTATAGCTGGGGTAACCAGATGCTGGGAGCACAATTTTTTTGAACAAGTCTACAAGCCTGATGCATTTAAGCCTGTAACAGGCATATACTTCTACAGAGTGAAGTACAGAAATAACTTTTGAAAATATAACTTTTGAAAATATAACTTCAAAGTTATATTCTTGAGTTATAACTTATGGGAGGGGCACTCATGAGATAGATTTGCCTTTGGCTGAAGGGCTGACCAGGCAGGGTGCCTTGTGCCATGTGCCTCTTCACTGAACTTGGGGGAGCCACAGAGCTACACCTCTGTAATGGCCAAGTAACTTCTTCTCCAGCGTCACCCTGGCCCTTCACTGGTTTGCCCTGGAAGCACAAGGAAAGGTTCACCTGCCCATGGCCAGCTGAGGGGCTGCCCTGCCCATTGTGCTGCCTGTGATGGCCTTGCCTTGCCTGGTGATGTGCAGAGAAACACAACCAGGGCAGCCTGGGGCTGGACAGATTTTATTTCCAGGCAGGAAACGCTGTCAGGGCAAATTATGAGGAAATCTTCCAGCAGCCTCATTTTAGTCTTAAATCTTGGCTCTGTTTATCTCTTCACGTGGCAGTAGAAGAGCACGTATGGCAGGGCAGTGTGGCTCACAGGCCTGGCCCTGGAGCTCACACGGGCACAGCAGGGCTGGTGCCACGGCGTGAGGTCTGGGTGGGTACCAGGAGCACTGGCTGATGCCTGGCAGCCTGTGCACAGTGAGCTTTCTTCCTCTATGGTACTTTTGTTGAAGGTCCGACCATGGTTAAAGGGAGAAATTAGTGGGCAGGAAGTGCATGAGAAGACAGAGAGATTAAAGCTATTGTAATTTTGGTTTGGGAACAAACAAGAAATATTTTAGCTGACAACCACCAGCACTGCATATGAGGTAGCTGTTTTCTGTCAGGCATGTCTACTCTCAGCACCAACATGGGCTTTCATCTATTTTTAAATTAATGTTAATTACAAGTTATTAATACTTTTTTAAACAACAAAATGCAGCTGAAAGCAATTACCCCTAATTGCTAATTTGTATATGTACACCCAAAATGGTAATCTCTTCATCTGAACACCCAGTTCTCACTAGAGTCAGTCAGTGTGTTTTTGCTTCCATTTTTACCTTCAGTTTTGGATTGTATGATAGCCTTTCTCTTTAATGGCTTCGCTGAAAGCTACAAGATCTCTTCTCACAAGTTCTGTGAGCTTCTGGAAAGCATGATCTTGTTAACTGTTAAAGAGGCCTCACTAAAGAGATGTTCTTTGGTTTTGGAAGAGTGCTTAACTCACAGTCACTGACACTGGGAATGAATCAGTTCTTGCAAGTTGTGCATAACGTGCACTTGATTTTGTGCTGGATCTCAATTTCATCTGTGAACATCATCACCCTTTTTCAGAAGCTAAAGGCCACAAAGGCAGCTTGTACTGATAAATTTGTGGTACAGTTCAACGCTGACCTTTGCAATCCCAGGTCTCAGATGGTTTTGGACTTTAAAAATTTAATTCAGAGATACCATGGCTTCTCTTTCCATCTGCATATTTTCATCCTTGCCAATGTAGCAAAAATTCAAAGCTGCCAAATTCTGCCAGTGGTAAATGGCCTTTCTGGTACTGCAGTCACAATCTGGTGGAACAGATTGTTAGGTGGGTTGAAATCTGCTGGGACCACCTTCAGCTGGACTCCAGGAGATCAAAGGGCTGACATCCAGCTGGCACCAAGGGGTGAGCAGTGTACTCTGCTGAAGTCCACCTTGCTCGACATTTTGATCAGCACAGAGCGTGCCTTCCTCAAATGTGTGAACAACACTAAATTAGGGGTAGCAACAGCAAATGAGGGAGCCTAAATCCACGGGGATAAACTTGGTGACTAGGCCAACGTGAAGCTCGTGGAATTCAGAAAGGAAAACAGTCTGCACCTTGGTGAGGCCAGCCCCTTGCAGTGGTAGAGGCTGGGAAGCAACTGTGTGACTTGTGGTCCAGCTGATACGGATGTGGGTGTTACCATGAATGCCAAGAAATGCCAGTAGGTCTGAAAGTTGGAAACAACCAAAAAATGCATCTTGACTGTGAATAAGTGAAGCCATCTTCTAGGTTACATTGGGAAGGAAGGTCATTGCCTTTTGTGTTTCAGTGTTAGTCAGGCCAATCTTCTCCAAGGAGCTATCATACTGCAGTTGAAATTTACAGGCTGTGGAAGGGCACTTGCCCGAGAGATGGTGCATTCCTGAGCGCTTGCATTTGTCTGAGCACTTGCATTTGTCTGTGTTTTTATCCTAAAGTTTTACTTTAAATGTGCCTGTTTGCACTTCCATTGGAGACCTGAAAAAAGATAAAGATGCTAAGGCAGGAAAAATGTTATTGGGTATTGACCAATCATTAAAACCATGGCTTTTCTTTGTCTAAAATAGCCCAGCTTTTAAAAAGAACTGAAGGAGGAAATTAAAATCACTTTTATGCCACCTGTTATTAGTGTTACAGAACTGCCTGCCCTTTTTGGAAGATATGCAGTACTGCAAGTGCTCAGGAATTTCTTTCCAGAAGCCAAGACCTGCAGCTGAGCCCTATGCCCACTGCCCTTTGGGCTGCCCTTCCACAGCCAGAAGATGCCAACTGCAATATGGTCGCTCCTTGGAGAATATTGGTTGTGGCTGATGCTGAAACACATCATCCTACAGTAGGGAGGACTCCCAAGTGGAGGCAGACAGGACTCTGCCATGATCAGCCTTCAGGTGTTTTCATTCTGTTTAGCAAGCTGAATATTCAAAGGGACTTCATCATCAAAAGTTGTTCTCTTATTTTTCTTGTTTTTACATCCTTACCTCAAATGATAGATCCACCTCTTAGCTTGATGTATATCCATAGTACTTTTCCTGCACTAATAAGGGTAAGAGGACTTCTGACTGTGGCACTGGCACTTCAGAGCTGTCAGGCTGTTAAGGAGGAAAGTGCAGCTGCCAGCTCTGCTACAGACCTCACACATGTCTCTGGGCAGCAGAGCCAGCCTCCATCGTGGGGCTGTAACACAGAGATTTCTGAAGAAATCTCTGGAGAAGCATTTGTTGCACCTTCCATCCTACCTGGGTAGGTGTGGATCATGCCATGTGTGCCCAGTCCATCCCACTGCCCCAGCATAGCTGGCAGCACCAAGGCCCCTTGGAGAAGCTGCCAGGGATGTCAGCTAGCAGCAAGCTTTGCTGAGAGCAGGGATTTTAGTAGGCCTCACCTATGGAAAATGATTCTTCAGCCATGGTCTATGTTTAACTAGCTTCTGTTTGTGCAGCATTAAGTCACTGGAACAAGATGAGTTTGTTTCATTTCCACTGATAGGGCATCTTGCAGCTAATGCCAGTCAAATCCCACACCCTGAGCCCAGCTCTTGTTTAACCAGGTAGCACATTTCATCCTGGAGCAGCTTGTAAAATTAAACTGAAAAGGAGGGAATCTTCATCTGCCTGTAATGTGCTACCAGCACAGTGAAAACAAGACAGTTGTGTGAGTCCTGCAGAAGGCAGGGACAACTGTGTGACGAGCACCTTCCCCAGCTGAGAGCCAGAGTGTCTCAGGATCAGTGGGTGTGTGCTCTGCACGTCAGACCTCTGCTGCCAGCCTGCTCTGCATATGTCTGAGGGACCTTTGACTTGTCTAAGCTCTTTCTTATATATGAAAGTCTGGATCTGCTGGATGTTGTTCTGCTCCTAACTAAAGATTTAGTTCTGGTGAAGAATACCTGCTGCCTTTTAATTATTCATTCCTTCAGCTATGAAATAACCAACAGAGAGGATCCTTTTATGGTGAGCTGGATTTAAAAGGTAGCAGCCCCTTGTGATTCTGATATTTCATGCATGAGCAAGGACTGAATGCTGCTGTCAGGCATCCTCAGATGGTGCATCAGCTGCTGCCTTAGGGCAGCATAATGCAGAGAAGCCTGAGGGGTGTTGTGTTCATCTTGTGCTGGCCTGAAATGTTATAGCTGGAGTGACTAGGTATGTGTAATGCTGCCCTAACCACAGCAATCATAGAACAGCATCAGAAATGGGTGATGATTGCTCTGGTTTTCCAAATTGTTGTCTGGTAAGGAAAGGAACTACCTCTATGGGGCTGCACCACTTTATCAGCTGTGAGATGGAAAGAATGAACAGGGAAGGGAAGAGGAAGAGATAATCGTGTGCCAAGATTACAGCCAAGATCAAAGACTGAATGGGGAAATCAGCAGCAGCAAAACAGAGAGGTAGGAATGATAAATGCAAAGCAGGCAAGGAGGAAGATAGTTATTGATCCTTATGTCTCCAACCACTTGTGCAAAACAAAGTCCTCCATTTACATCATTGGGAGTAGGATTGGGACGAGCAGCTAACAAAATGTGTAATTTAAATGTTATAAATCAACAGTATGTGTACTTTTTTCTGTGGCTTATGATTGGATAGGTAGAGGTAAGTATTAGGGAGAGAGAAAATGAAGAAACTGTTAAGATAAGGATTTTTCTTGTAGTGCAGACCCTGCAAATACACAGGAGAGAATGGACAGTCGACCTGTTGACAGACATTACACACACCTGGTTTTTATTACAGCTCTATGTTACATTTTGGAATGCTTTTAAGAATCTCGAGAATCTAAAGGTTTTTTCACCTGTTTTTTTCATAGACACGCAATCAAAATGTTGATTCTCATCCTGAGACCTTACAAAGTGCTTATGGAAGGTAGGGAGATGAGGGCATGAAAAAAAATTCATTTGTTTGCTTCTCTCACGTTGGTGGCATACCTCAGCAATCCTTTGCTTTAACTACCAAACTGCAACTATTTCTGAAAATACAACCATTGTATGCAGCCATTGCATCACTGAGTATTTTGTTAGACATGCCATAATTTTCCCTCCTATATGAGGACTCATGCTTTGTTTATGAAGTGTCTCCAATCTGGACAGCAGCAAAAATCTGTGTGATGTATGTGTGACTCAAGAGACTAAATAAAATGGCTCAAGGGCTGTTAAGACATACTTTAACATACAGTTTAAATAGAAATAAGCCAGTGCTGCTGCCAAGACAGGCAGAGCTATAACACACCCTTTTCCCCCTTGGCTCATACAGGCACAAGTGTTTGTGTGACTGTGCAGTGAATTGGATCAAGTGACCAAGTTAAAATAAACCCTTTTGTCCATCAGGTTAACTTTAGCTGGCATCAAATCCTGCATCTGGTTTCCCATAGAATTACAGAAGGATTTAGACAGCTCTTCCCTAGCCCTCACTCCCAGCCATTTGAGCTGATGGAGAACATTAGGCAAATCTTTGCACAAGAGCTGTCTGCATGCTCTCATTGGGTATGTAAACCGTGAATTTGTGATAAAGGTAGGGAAAAACAGATATGGCACTACACATCACATTTGTAGCACTAAGGGATGAAGAAGAAAGCAAAATGTCATTCTGGGTCTTTTCTACCTGATGTGGTATTGCAGACTTGCAGCTCTGTAATGATACATGTTATGTGGCTGATGAGGCCTGCTGTAGGCAAGCATTTCTCCATTTCTGCATTTCTGCTTTTGATTGCTTCCTAGGATGGAGATTTGAATCCAGCTACATGAATGCTTCTAAGTTAAAGAAGCAGTAATATTTTAGTTACAACCTGTGTTTCCAAGAATAGGCTATAGCAGATTACATGATTGAGTTATAAACATATTCAAGTACGACAGTAACATTAAAAGTAGCAAACAAAACTTTCTTTGCTTTTAAAACTGTGAGAATATCCCTTCCCTTGCAAATAAGCTCTGATCCAGGCATTCCACAGCCACCCTATATATAAGCATAAGGGCTTTAGTTTGCTTCCAGACCCTCATGGGGGAGGAATTGAGGGCAAAATGGTACAGGCAGAATCTGCTCTTGCTGTGATTCAGGTCCGTCCCCTCAGTGGGTGTAAAAGGAAGTCTGAGGCTCTCCTGGGTTGGACTGCAACTGGCTGTGCTAAAATACAAGACGAGCCAAGAACAGATTTGTCATTAAGTGTTTCCCTCTGATGCCTTAAGTTTTAGCTTTCGTATTTTCCAGATTCTGTACTGCATTCATCTATAAGATTTAGCTTTCATATTTTCCAGATTCTGTACTGCATTAGTATGTAACTCTGAACTTCATATAAAGTGTTAGCAAGTTCTCTTCACAGTTTAGTTGGACAGAACAATCCTTTTCCAGCCCCAGAACCAAGGACACCATTGCAGCTTCAGGCCCAAAAAGTAAAAACAACAGCAAACTGAGGAGAGCAGTTTGGGAGGATGGGACTTCATAACCTGGAGCTGTAACTGGACAATTAACCCCAATATGAAAATGGACCAAAACTTATAAAAGTGTGAAAACTCATGATACACCTCCATCTTGGGTGAAGCCTCAGCTGGGCTCTTGTGCTGCCCAGGGTGCATCCTTTGAAGGCTTTCTAATAAATACCTACTTTATTCCTTTGACACTCTAGCCTCTGTTCTAGGTAACCTCTCCAGGTATCACCTCCTTCTGGTGGGTGCCAGGATGTGATGCACAGGCTGATCAGTGACAGCCTAACTCATGAGGGAAGTGCATCCTGCTCCCCCACCTCATTAAAACCAGGAGTTATTTTAACACTACCTAGCCCACTGCTGTTAATATTGATTATTTGTTGTTACTGTACAAGCAAACAATGTGGAGGTAATCGAGAGCACATGTGGGCTCACATTTACTTCTCTCCTGCATTTGCCAGAACGTGCAGTGAAGAGTTTGACAGCTCTGCACTGACCTGCTGGCTGCAGAACACCAGACAATAACTGATGTGATCCAAAACTTGGAGATACGGAGTTAACTTCCAACTTTTTTACATAATAAAGCTGCTGGGTTAAGATTATATTAGTTCAGCATTTTGCATTATGTGGGTTTTAAAAAAAATTGGTTCCAACAAGATTTAGGATGGATTTACTGTACTTTTGAACTACAGTGTTGTTCTTTGCTGCTTATGTTATTAAGTTATTATGTTTATCTCTAAAGATAATGAAAATGAACTAAAAATTGACTTTGCTTTGCAAAGGTTTTAGGAGGCAAACTCTTGGCTAGGGAAAACAGCCTCAATCCAGTATTAAGAGTATATTTTTGAATGATTTTCTGGGAAAATTACATAACCTACACTTGAGATCCAAGCTACCATGGGGAATAGAGAAATTGAATGCATATGGGGAAAATCACAGTGTCTCTAATTGTGTTTCTTGTCATGAGTCTTGGAACATCAATAAATGTTTAAAAAATGACATTTTTTGAAAGGGTAGGAGTGCATTTTTCTGAAAGCTTTAAGCAAGTACCTCAGCTTTTTTCAGAATGCAGCATAAAAGCTAAACTGACAAAAGAATAGAAGATAATGATAGCAATCCTATTTAAAAAAATTAAATAAACACATCCAGAAAACACTGGCAGCTTACTAAAGAAGTACCCAGTGAGTAATTTCAATGGTTTGCTAGGCAACAGGTACATTGCTTGGGCTCCTAATGTGTAGGTGGCCTGAAATCTTCAAATAATGCTTTTGGCTCCAGAGGTGCACCAGGATATCTGTCCTTTCCTGTGAGCACCACCAGTCTCCCTGTGGCACGTCCTTATCTTTTTCCTGCTTCTGTGCCAGGAGAAGAGTCTCAGGTGTCTCTCTGCAGATGTGGCTGCAGGTCTTATATCCTAGTCACAGTTTAAGGTTATTTTGCATGTAACAGTATTAGATTTGGGGGTTTGTAATAAAAAAAGTTCATTTTGATATGTAGAGACAATGGACTAATTAAAAAATCAACAAAAAAAATCAACAGATCTAATGGATTATGATTCAGTAAAACTCAGTACACCTTGCATTTTCAAAAAACAATTAACAGCTCAGTGTAACTTGTGTGACTTTAACCAAAACTTACAGAAGCTTAATGCTTCAGTGAATTGAATTGGATAGTCATCTTTGGAGCTACAAAAATATCTGAGATGCTGACATTACTCCAAAGATAAAATCTACAGACTGATATTTACTTAATAATGTGCATAAATCCTTCCTTTTCATTCTTCCTTCCTTCCTTTCGCCCAGAATCCCTTTGGCATGGAAAGTGTTATTTTCCATCACACTGCAGTTGCATGGTTCTTTTTGATGTATCACACTTGCACACTTCCCACAAGCTCTGAGCTGCTGATTAATCTTATTAAAGAGTCATACCCAAATTCTACAAGCGGAGTCAGTGGTCCTTTTGGAAATCCTAACAAATAGCATTTAGTCAGTGGAGGAACACTGTGCTTATTGATGAGAGTGATGCTTTTAAAAAGAAGTGGCCTGCACAGCTGTTACCTAATTGTTGAAAACATTTAAACTGAAAGCAGTTTAAAATATAATGATGCTTCTGTAGAGGAACCTTTCGTGTCCCTGAATTATTTACAATATTGGTCTGCTGTGCTTGCTTTTCCATCCGCCTTTCATATGCATGAAGAAAAATGAAAGCACCTGTGATTTGCACCTACATTTTTTCCTTGCTCCTTGAAATGTTCCTACTGAAGGTCAAAACCTGGAGAAGAGACAGAGCTGTAGCATGTTTATGAGGCAACACAAGAACTGCTCAAAAGCAACATGGAGCAATTTGCATTCAAATTTGAGGAAGAAACTCAGGTTACAGAGGGCTGGAGTTTGGAGAGCCCCACAGGAGTCTGTGTGCACCTAGTGAGACACAAGACAAGCTGGTCTTGGAATTAGCTGAGGTGTTTCTGAAACCAGCTTTTTCTGATCTTTTCTGAAACTTTGTATTTTCTGGTACTTAGCATGTGTAATAGAATCAAATAATCAATTTAACAAGTAAAGAATAGAACAGGAAAGCAAAGTAATAATACCTAGAAGGGCTGTACATCCAGCAGAAAAAAGGGGCTCCTTGGCAAATAATGCTTGCTTGCATGTGGAAAAAGTACAGAACCTGAGTGCAGAGAGGACCATAGGGGAAAAAAAAATTAAAAACCTCACTTAATATTATTGTCTTGTGGTAGCATGAGGGAGCAAGTGACAAGCTGGTGAATCTGCAGAATTTATTTCTGCTGTTCGAAGGCTGTTTGAAGTACATGCTGCATCAATTTTTAATGGGATAGAATGTACTTTTTGGGGAGAGAGAAGTATGCATATTGGTTTTTTTTTCTCTGCCTTGACTCAAGAAGCAGAAGGAGGATGGATGGTGGGATAATCTATGGAACATGTGACTCCATATCCCAGGAAAAATTGAAATTCACCCCTAGAGAAATGCCTGTAAATTGCAAAGGCAGATGAACTCTTCAGGGAAAGGATAAAATAATGCCAGGCACTAGTCTGGAAAAAGCTTCCAGGCTGCAATTAAAGGACCTTGAAGAGATTAATGAAGACATAAAAAGTAGCATCTTATCCAGCGTGCATGTTAGACAGTGGCACGCGAAGGATGGAGTAAACTCCTCCTTGCAGGCTGGGGCAGAGCAGGAGGAGGGGAGGGCAGTTCCCCCACGGCCCAGGCTGGCAGGAGTGCCATGGGGCAGCCCTGGTGCCTGCAGGCTTGGGGCAGCCCTGGTGCTCCAGCCATGGCATTGCTGCTCCGGGAGCCTCTGCCAGGGCTGGGCTGCTGTGGCTGCACGGGGGATTCAGCAAATGGGGATCACAGAACTGGGCTGGCTGTGAGCACCTCTGCAGTTTGGAGAGGAGCTGGCAGGAGGGTGCAAATCTGGGACGGTGATGTGGGACACTGACAGGAGTCGTGTGGAGCACGAGGACGTGCATCTGCAAACGGGCACCCAGAGGACGTGTGGGCTTGAATTAGCCTCGCTGGGCCTGTAACTTCCTAGCGAGGAAGGAACTCCCTTTTTTTTTCTAAAGCAGCAGAGTAGAGGTCAAAAATTATCCATTTCCAAGGACTGATATGTCTGATACTACTCATACCACCAACTCTGTTCAGGGCAGAGGGTTTCACTGGGATGAGCATTCACCCAGAAGAAGCATACTGGTGTGCAGAGCTAGCTAGAACACCTGTGAACCTCTTCAGTACAGACAATGTTACTTGGTTTCAGGGACATTTTTGTACGATTTCAGGCAAGAACCAGAAGTGCATTTAAAGGTAAGCATGAGCTGGTGCTTCCAAAATGAAGGCAAAAATTCAGGTGTGCCATAATTGGTCATCAACTTTCTCATTGATCCATGTTGCAACTTGGGAAACTATAAACTTTTTAAAGAAAGATCTTCTCTAAAATCGGATTGCTAACAATATTCCTTAATGCAAAACAATTCTACCTTCTCACATCTATGTCTGAAGTGAATACAAAGCCTCCAAGCCATAAGAAACTGCTGATGAGTATGTCCAGACCAGTGCAGATCATTCGAGGTTTGAGGACTACAGTGTGAGAAGTTCCTGCCCAGGAACTGCAAGGGGTGGCAGATAGACTGAAGGGAATGTGTCCTTGAGAGTGCAGCACAGGTGGCTTTGTGGGAAAAGTGCTTGGATATGCACCTTGTGCATAGGTCATGAGTAGTCACAGTGCTTGGGGACTGAGCTGCTTCCTCAGTAAGAACACAGAGTCCTTTTTGATAACTGTGGTGTTCTTTTTTGCTCCAGGCACAATTCCTGAAAAAATACCAGTTAAGAAACACCTTTTTTTTTCCCCTCTCAGAAAAGAACAGAGGCAGCAATGAGATGGTTTGAATTGAAAGAACATTCTTGAATATCACCACACCCACAGAATTTATCACAGTCAAATTTTCTGCTTAAAATTCTTTCTTCTTGTCTTTGACTGATGACTTCTCTGCCCAGAGCTTATTCCAAAAGTGCCAGGATGCTCTTACAGGCCAAAGGCAAGAACATTGGACAGTAGGTGCTGAAATGCCTGGAAGCAGCAGGTTTCTTTACAAACACTCAGTTGATGTTGTAGCATTTCCTTTTTAAAGCAAGTAAATACAATGGTGACCTTGTCTGTCAAGCAGTTGCATTGTTAGGAAAACCTTTAATAGTAGCATTTTCCATATCCCTAGCTGCTCAGCAAACCTGCTTCACTACAAAAAGCTCTCCTGATGAAGGGAGGGAAAGAAGAGGGGTGTTCATACAACCTAGTGAGCCCAAGGGAAAGCAGGGACAGCCCTAGGCAAAGCAAGCAGAAGTGTCATTTTCTGATCTCCAGGAAGGAATTAGGGGTTCAGGCACATCTGCAAGGAGGTGGAGAAATAAATCTCCAGAAGATGTTGGCATCAGTGAAATCGTGCTCACTATTTCAAGATAAGAGAAAGTAACTGCTCTTTGCTTCTAGTCCACATTGAGCAGACTGTTTCTGGTTTAAAAATATTCTCTGTGGTGGCCTGTCTGAGAATAATTTTGTGTTACTTTCCTGACTTTATTTCTGGCTTGTGATTTCCCACAGAGATCTGGAGCCTGATGCATTAGACCTGTTTCTGGGAGTAATTGTGGCAGTCAGGAAGGGCCCCGTATCTGGAATGTGCTTTCCTTGGCAAGCACTGGGTGGTGGCAACCTTCAGGGTGTGACAGGAGACCTGTTTATTTCCTTTGGTTCCTATGCTTACTGTAGGGGTTTTTCTGTGTGTCCAGCTTGGATGACAATACTTGTCTCCCATCCATGGGCTCTGTGATGCTACACTGTCTAAGACATACACTGCAGAAATTTTTCATGTCTGTTTTATTAATGGACATCTGGTTTAACAAGGCCAGATGTTTTATAAACAGATTAATACATTTTAAATTAATAAAATAATTTGTTAAAGCAGTTGACTTTAACAAGGTGTGTCAGTTTTTACAAGTAAAAGTGAGTGAAAGGCTCTTGGAGCAGGAAGTCAAAAGGGTTGTTTTATCCAGATCCTTCCTTCTCCCTGATTTGTTTTTTAATATTGCAGTCCATCTAAGGGTGAGACCATACAAGGTCATACAAAGAAGACTTTAAATTGATGTCAGGTATGGTAATGATCATCTATTTATCTGCAGTGGTGGAAGTCCTACTGTAGTCTGGACAGAGCAGGCAATAGTGAAAAGGAGAACGAAACCCAAGGCTCTTGCCTTGCCACTGCTATACAAGCATGAAAAAATAAAGGTTTCTCACTTTTTCTCTACCTCCCAGGGCCTTTTATCCAAAGTGGTCTTCTGTTTCAGCCTAGAACATGTCAGCATGCCTTCAGCCCAGGTTCTCTCTGACCTGTCCCACAGCTGAGACCACTGACGTACCTGGCAGGAGAATTGCTGGAGGCACACACACAAAAGCCTGCCCAGCCAGGGATCTCTCTCTGACAATGCCAAAGGGGCTACCTAGTTAGTATTAGAAAAGGGAAAGAGTTTTCACAATTTCTTTGTCTAGTCTGCAACCATTTGCAAAACAGGGACTTGCAGAGCCAGGAGGGAATTTGCTGGTGAACAACATGGGTGAATTTTCCTTCTGTGACTGTGCCTCCCCTTAAGCTCTCACTAAACATGTTGAATCCTCAGTGTCTGGCTGTGAGGACTTCAACAGTGCAACTGTGAAGAGGCAATTCCCTTAGTTTTGTTTTTAAACCTGTGCCCTGGTATTTTCATTTGATGTTCCTTAGTTCTTTTGCTGGGAAAGACAGCAAATTAGTCTCTCAATGCCACTCATGAGACACCTCGCACAAAGAGAAAAAATGATTCTGTCAAAACTTAAGTCTTCATTTCTTCAGATCAAATAATCTTACTCTTGCCACCAATCTTGTGTCAAAAGATAAAAGGATTGTTTGTCATCAAAAATATCCATTTTCCAGGTAAGTAGTCATTAGGGATTAGCATGTGTTCCAGCACCTCTGTTCTGGTAAAGCATAAAATGACAGGGCAAAGGCTGGTATCACCCATCAACTTTTTTTCGGAGCCAGCTCTTCCTAGGCAGAGACACAAGACAGCAATTACACTCTGCCAAACCCACTGCAACTTGGAGATCTTGTTAGGAAACATGCCAGGACCAGCGCTGCCTCCTAGCTGTAAGTGGATTTTGGCAAGAAGTTCAATGCAGGGTAACCAGGAGTGCTGGAAATAGGCAGCTCCTTCTTCTTGCTCTCTAGAAGTGAAATATTCCCCAGCATTTATGCTTTATACATGGGGAAACTGGGACTAATGCTTACATTAGTGCCTGGGTAAGGAGGGAAACCACACACCATGGTGACTTCACAGATTCCCTCCACTGGTTCCCAGGAGCTCCTCAGAAATGTGTAATTCATCATAGCTTAACTGGTACAGCTCTGGATCTTGCTTCTAGAAGTGATTGGTGCTCCAATGTGCCAGGAGGATATGAAGTCAGGATACAGTCCCTCTCCTGGAATGCCTCTGGTACCTGGCTGAGCACCAGCTGTCTCAGACTTGAAGAGTAATTATCAGTGCATCTGTATTTTTATGCCAGAGGTTAAAGATGTTTTAGAGCTACTGCTGAAGTATGAGATGAGGACTTGCATGCATTGACTTTTGGAAGTAACTTGAACCACAGGTTAGGTTTGTTACATAATGTTGTTACGTTAAGTTATTAAAAGTAGGTGGATCCTGAGAAATTGTGGGATTTGACTAGAGTGGGCAAATTTCAGGGATACTAACTCAGCATTGATTAGACCATCTCCGCACTTGAGGAACAAACTGTTAGTACAAGATGTGAGTGGAGCAACTGTATTTAGAAACATGTTTCCAGGGAAACACTAGTTTCCCTGGAAGACAACCCTGAGACATGAAATTTTATGTGACTCTTGGGACAAAAGTTAGGTTTGAAGACTTTTTTTTCCCCTTACTTTTTATAGCAAGTACATTCTGCTCCAAATTCATTTGCTTCAAACCTGTATGGTAAAACCTATTTTAACTGTGGAGTTCAATATCTCAGTGGATTTCATTAAGAAAAGGGCCCACACAAACTGCATTTCAAAGATCCATCTCTTGCATAACAACTCAAATCAAATCAGTGCTTTCTAATCATATCCTGGAATGCCATGCAAAGTGTGGTTTAAAAGAGCAAGGCTTGAGATGTAACTTGGCTTTTTGTATGACATCAGACAAATCAATCAAATGTGTTACTTGTTTGTAAAATCAGTATCGTGATAATTTCTTATGTTTGACCCTGAAATTACATGGATCAATTTTATAAGTGTCTAAAAATCCAGAGGAAAATGATCAGTTTATACCAGCAGAAAGTTTTTCCTTTGACTGGCAATTCCTTCTGAAACCAGATGATTTCATGCCTTAACCCCTTGTCAGCTTCCTTACCAGTGAGGTTCTCTAGAAGACTGCTGGATCTCACTTAGTGGGCAAAGTTTACGTTCTTTATGCAAGGAGATCTCTGTTGAAATTGTAAATACTATGAACTTGTCTAAGTGTTTTTTCTCATTAATTTGTAAATTTTAATCTGTTCATAAACTCAAAGTTTTTATTTCTTTTAATGTTTTCTGTGACAAAAATATGTCCTTTTCTATGTAATTGTACTTATATACCTGCTGGTATCTTTTTAGTTTTTTTTTAATGGAGAGAGTTGCCTGAAAGTGTCTAAGTGGAAGGATTTATATAATTAAGCTTTAAAATCCTATGTTTAGTGGTCATAGAAGTAAATCAGTTGATTATTGTTTTTCCAGCAGAGACATATGAGCCAATACTGGCATTCGTAAAAGTCACCAGTTATCTCCATTTTTTAATTTTCTGGCCAAGGTAGGAAAGGCAGACAAGATTTTCCTCGGGAATTTGAATGACCCATGGTCCTTTCTTCTCATCTGTTAAGTGTCTTTCTTCTCATCCAAATGTCTTTGTTTGCTTACACATGTGAGGTTTAATGTGACCATCCTACAAAAAACAGCTTTAAAATTAAACCTTTTCAATGCTGAAAGAACAGAGTAACTATTATTTATTATTTTATTTATAATGAAGTGATCTACAGATTAAATCTGTTTGTTTTAGAAGGCAAATGAAAGCTAAATCCTGATGCCTATCTTGAGCTGTAGGTGTCAAGGAAGAGCCTCTTTGGGACACAGCTGACAGGAGAGAATGCTGCAGGATGTGAGATGAGTGAGGAATGAAGGCTCTGCAGACCTTAAAGAGGTGTGCAGCATGTTGTGGTGTCATAGCATCAAATCCTGATTAAATTATGTGCTTAGGGATTTCTGACAAGCTTTTTGTACTTAATTGCCACCCACATGTTTCATCTGGCGTGGAATTGTAAGTAATTATATTGTTGTCTTTGGTCCATACATGCTTTCTTTGCTTTTATCAACTGCTGATCTCCAGCAGAGCAGCAAAGCCCTCTTCTGACAATGTGTCTCCACTTAGAGGATTCCCACCTACTCTGCACACCCCGCAGAAAATGAAGAGTGTTCATGTTATTGGTGTTGCTGTTGCTGACCATTTGAAAACAAACAAAAAGTGAAATTACTGGTCTGTCAGCCAGATGCAGCTGTAGGCAATAGTGTGAGCTGACTGGCAGTAAAGCAACATGGAGCAAAGTTATTTTTCAATCAAGTTAGGCTTTACCCTACTAATCCACTGAAACTGCAAAGGCTGTTTTCAGTAAACTCGTCACTTTATTAAATGAGAGCCAAAGCCAAAGGAAATCCACTTAAGAAAGAAAAGCTAAACAGTGTAATTCTGCAGCTGTAGAAATAAATTGAAATAGAGAAGGTATATTTTCAAAGCCATTCTTACAGCTAAAATGCAGTCATAATTATTAATGGAAAAAATAAACTAAAGGGTAACCATGAAAAGTGTCTGTGAAGTTACACTAAAACAAAATTCCCATCCTGACTTTTCTTATGAATGTCATGTTGGTGAGCAAGGGAAGATTGGCCTGGTGATGAAGTTCAGTTGTAACATTTCCTCCTCTGTTATTTCCAGTATCAGTAACTTCCAGGGTTAGTAGGTAAAAGGTGTTTCTGTCTTTACAACTTTACTGCACTGGGGTCAATATACAGGTGCAAACAAACCTAGCACAAGAGAGGCACACTGTTGTATCAAGTCCTGTTGGCATTCCTTCCTTGGCTGTGCAAATGATGTTTGATCAGCAATTTTGGTATTGTTGGATAGATGCATCATGAAAATCACCTTATGAATTCCTTATTTTCTAAACATTAGGGCCTGACTTTGCAGTCAGTGTTTGTGGGTTCAATTTCAAGTTAGCTTCAAAGTGTGAATGATTGCACTGTTACAGATGAGAAGCACAGAGCATGAAAATTTACCTAAGGCCTGAAAGGAATTCCCACAGGCATTTAAGATTTTGAGCCTTCTCCTTGACATACCTTACATAGGATTTTTTAACAGAGGTCATACTCTGGTATCCATGACCTTCCTAGCAATATTATGTAGCAGAATCTAAATGCTATTTTGCATTGAGAGTAATTTATTTTTTTTAATGATACCTCAGTTTCAAAGTAGCATCTTTTGCTTAAAGACTTGGTGTTTCCCTGTTGCTGTGCAAGAGGCTGGAATCAGGTTGTTGCATTCCTGATTTCTTTTCCTCTATGAAGATTTCATTGTGTTTCTAATCCTGAGGGGAGCTGACTGTATGATCATGTTTTAGTCATGATTACTCAATTCTCAGGCCTGACTTTGCTTGCACTATGGGTGCTGCAAGTGCTTTGATGGTGTTCATTGCCATGCAGACTTTAAGCCTGCCAGAGTCCTTGGAATACTCAAGAATGTCTTTCCATGATCTCAAAATGACACACAGTGGGGATATGTGAACTCTGGCTCTCAAAATCCATGACTCATGTCTCATATTTCTGAAATGTTTTGTTTGTTTTAAGTCATTTCATACAGCTGTAAAGAGTAGAAACTCCTCACAAGATTTAAGCTTTTCAACTTAAAACCAGGCTCTCAAAACTAAGCAGTTGCTGGATGGCATGAGCCAGGCAAGGCACTGATTGCTGCCCAGGACCATGACCATCTGCAAAAGCTTCTCAGCTGAAAGCACATGCAAAGGCAGAATGGCTCTGTCCTGGCTCTAACACAGCTCTGTGAGATACCTGGGCATCTTATAAAAGAATCTTGTACAAGTAATACACAAACAGTCTTAAAATAGCCTTGAAATCTCTAGGTCTGAGCATAGACAGGGTCTGAGTGAGGAGATTTTGTCATCCCATTCACCCACAGTGCCAATGCCCCTGCTTGTACTAGCTCACCTGATCTCAGTGTTGGTGACAAGGTGTTCAGACATCAGGGTCTGTGTGCAGTGCAGCCTTCCTTATGCTTTTTGTGTCTTTTCCTGTTTTACTGGATTGTCCAGCTCCTTATGGATTCCCATAAGGAACTGGAGTGCAAAGTCCTGACAGCATCGGTGTCCTCTTCTGCTGTTCATCCATCCATCCACCCACCCATCCATCTCATTTCCTATGGTTGAAGAAAAATGGAGGCTAAGGTGCTGACTTTTTCCTGTTGGAGAGCATGCATGTTCCAGCTCTAAAGGTAACTGGAGGCCTAAAGAAGGTGGAGGTATCACCTATTAACCATATCCTGCACATACCAGCATTCCTCTGGGCTGAAATAGCCAGGTGTGTCAGAGAGAGGAAAAAAAGGCAGAACAGAAGCTGACTGATTAGAGCTCTTCTGATTTCTACAGCAGCAGGAATGCTGTCAGCCCTCATGCTCTGTGTTATTCCCATTGCACAACATTCCTGATTTGATATGGCAAGTGGATAAAAAACCAGGAGGAACATGCACTAACCAGGATCCTCTTGTTAGGGCTTGGGGTGAGATGCAAGGCAGTGCAACATGGGGAGCAAGAGTGAGCTCATGTGATAGTGTTTGTACACATTAGTGCTCTTGGGCCAAGGCCAGCTCTGCTGCCAAAATGTGGCTTGACACCCTCCCTTGTGCTGGCCCTCCCTCTCATGCCAAAATGCCTTTATTCCTCTTGCTAGGGACTATCACATATATGGGAAGGGCCTCCTTCTCTGGAATATCAGATTAACTTCTTCTGAGTACAAGCTAATATAGCAAATAAATGGCTTACATCTCATTTTGAAGTGTATCTCTTAAACACATCTCAGGAGGGATCGTTACGCATGGTGGACACAGTTCAAAGCAACAAAATACGTGTTCCTTCCACGAGCTAATTTTTTTTTTTCAAATTTTAAACTTGGCTTTTGGAAAGATGTGATGATGCCATATGAGCACTGCAGATTGTATTAAAGGAAGGGCTTGTTGCTTGCGTGATAATTGGTCCCTGAAGTTCTTGCTGCTCCCATTTGCTTCTTTGTAACAGAACACACTGCTATGTCTTGTCCCCAGGGATGAAAAAGTCTGATAAGGAGGATGACAGAGCTGATGAGGTTGAAGGTACAGTGCAAACACAGAGTATAGTTCTGTAGTAACAGGGGTTTTGCTTGAAAGAAGATTTTCTTGCTGTGGGTAATATTGTACATGAGGAATGTTTCTCTGGTAAATTTTTTGTCTTTGGAAATGTCCGTAAACAACACACATAGCACTGAAATCCAAATTCTTTTAAGTTTGCCTTTCCTTCTGAGTGAATGTTCCATGTTTTGGCTATGAAGGACAGAGGGTGAATTTTCATGGTTACTGCCATGTTCTCATTTGAAATTTGGAAAAGAATTACAAGAAATAGCAAGGTAGAGAGGTGGTGGCTATCTTGGAAGCTACAGGTGAGCTATTTAATAACAAAGTGAGGAGTGTCAGTGTTGAAGATGCATGAAATGTCTACAGCTCACCATGCTGTGGTTTTTGATGACATTGGTTTAATGCCATAAAATGGTACTATTTTACTGCTGGATCCTCAGAACAAGAGAGCTCATACACATATTGCTCTTCCTTGGGTTTTCATCCTGGCTGATTTGTTCAAACCTGCCTTCAGGCATATAGCTAAAAATGTGGAGCTCCATCAAGAGCATCAGTCAGTCTCTTGAGGGCTGCATTTTCACATTCTGGGAGACTCAGGAAAAACTGGGATTCTGAGTGTTACTGCAGGCCTTAATCCAAACCCAGTCCAAGATTATGTCTGATACCTTCTAGTTTTGATTAATTGGTAAGCTGTGCCAATACTATTTCCAAACTGTGTTCATACATTATAACCTGGTTTTAGAGCCTCCTGGAGCAAAGAAAAGACTGCTACTGATTTCAGAAAAATAATTTCTCTGCTCACTTTTGGTAGCTGGATAGCACCAGAATAATACCCAGGACTTGCAGTTCACAATTCCCTGTGCTACCTAAAGCAATGCTCACCAGGGTGCAGAGGGGACCAGGCTTTCTGCTGTGCTGCCCACAAAGCCTGTGTTAGTGCTAGAGGGGCCAGGCTTGGGATCTTGTGGGGGAGACTGCATGATTGACT
This sequence comes from Leptocoma aspasia, assembly GCA_013399835.1. Classification (NCBI taxonomy): domain Eukaryota; kingdom Metazoa; phylum Chordata; class Aves; order Passeriformes; family Nectariniidae; genus Leptocoma; species Leptocoma aspasia. Next base: position 314,165 of record VXAX01006476.1, read on the forward strand.
TCACTGAACACTTAGAATTTTGCCATCCTTAGTCTGCCTGTAACTTCTTCTGTGGCAGCCACCCTTTCTAGAAAACAGGAGTAACTCTCTTGAAGCCCCCCAGAATACCTCCCAACAGGTCATTTAAGTCAAATGGCAGCTCCTTGGGAGTATGTACTAGTCACTGCTAGGCTCTTGCATTTTATAAAATGCATCTTTTAAAGGATTTCTACTGTAGTTCAGCTTTTTATCCATTTTATCTAACTTTGGCAGCTTACGGTCTGCTTTCATCCATTTTTGAATGGTGGTGGCCTTGCGCTGCACTACAGCACCTTATATAGTGTAATTCCCACCTCTTATGCTGTTTTTGGTTTTGTGTTCCTCTCTGTGCCTCCAAAAGAGGCTTGTACCCTCTACTTCAGATCACATGTCTGGCCTACAATGAACAAAGCATCTGCTTATTCCTCCTAAGCCAGAGGATTTTTCTCTAGTTAATATTAATCTCCATAAATCTCTTCAATCTTTTGCTCTTAGAGTTGCATGTATTTCTGCATGTCTCCAATATTCACCTGATTACCATGCTCCTCACTCTATTTCTTCTGTGCTGCTTATTGGCTTTCATAAGAGACATTAAAAGGAAGAATAAGTGAGAGAGAGGCAGAAGGTAGTGTGGCTCTGGATTCTGCATATCCATAGGAGGCCTCTCCATTTCTTGAGCACACCAGTAGGTTTTGGTGGTCCCTGCACTGGGTTACTCTTTCTGGCTTTTGTCAGTGCTCTTTCCATTCTGCAAACATGTAATAAGTTTTACTTCTGAGCCTCTTCTAGTGCTGTGGTGTCCACAAGGCTTTGTAAGCATTCCTTGGCTTGGATAATGTAATTACTTTTGGCTGGGTAATCTCGAGTTGTTTGGGGACAGTGGGGGAAGCAGAAAAGAAAAATCCAGAAGCCACCAGCACCCCAACAAGCAATTCTTTATGATTTCAGGGCTTTTGCAAGGTAGTTCTGTGACATGTTTGTGGTTGCCTTTCTTTACCTGATTTTAGAAAATAAAACTGTTGTCTTTTAAGTTCCCACAGGTAAAGGCAAATTCTAAAGAAGATTATACACCTCTGGCAGTTGTCTTCTTGGCCTTTCTGTAACATCCTGTGGTGCTTTAAAGATCCTGGTTAATAATAGGGAGAGTTTAAATTTTGTGTTAAAGACTGATTTGTCTAAAGAAGGTCAGGAAACTGCTTGGGACTCTTCTGTGGAAAGTGGATGTGTTGCCAGTCCCCTGCACCTGTGTTTTCTACATTCTGCTCACAGATTTCATTACAATGGTTTCAAATGCATAAAAATACAGTTAAACATCAACCTGTTAACATTAACTGACAAATATAGGAAACAGTGGGACTCTGGGCACGTGTTAGTTCTCATCTGATTCTGAATGTCAAGAAATAACCCTGACACATAATGTGGATTTTATTTGGATTCTTTGCTGATCTCAAATTATTCAGGCTTTAGCACTGTTGTCAGCTCTGATGTATAGCAGAATATCTTACTGCATTACAGATTTTGATGTCTCAACAAAGATAACCAGCCAAAAGGATTTTTTTCCTCTCTAGAAATAAAAAAATGTGAAGAATAAGGAATGCTTTACAGTTTAAGCTTTCTAGGTTTACCATAATAAGTAAAGGTAAAGGCAAAGTGGAGATGAGATGGAATGGACTGGACTCTGTGATGTGGACATGCCTTACTTGCTGGATGTAGGATGGTTTCTGGAGGATGATGTATTTTTCATTTTAGATGCCATAGGATGAGAATGGAGACCTTGCCAGGGATCACTTAAAAGTGATACATAGATACTGATGCAGATAATGATATGGCTGTGGGACCTACTTCTCCATGTGGGAGGGAAAGGTCTGTGCTAGTAAAACCATGTCAATGTGAATTTTATTCAAGAGCCATTTCTCTAATTGATAAGAAGATAGGGCTAACTGGTACCTGGCTGAAGGTGGCAACTATGATTTTGTTCGTTTCAGAAGGGTGCTCCTGGTTTTATTTTTGAGCAAGTGCAGAGAATCTGACCGAATATACTCAAGTAGGTAGAAAAGGTGCAAGAGGTTGAAATTTAAGCATTGTGCTTTAAAGCAGAGTTCAAAATGCCAGCAATGGGGTATTTTGCCCACTGCAGAGCTGGGGACCTCAGTGCCTTCAAGAAACATCAGCAGTCCCAGGAGGTGAACCATTTGGAGAAGCCAGTACTAGTGCAGCAAACAGCACTGGAACGTCATGAACTCTGGGAGAGGAACAGCTCTTGAACCACGATGCTATTGGTTGTTGTTGCATTTCTCCTAATGGCAATTGCTGGTAACAGCAAATCCTGTTTCATTTCATACACAGAAGGAGATATTATGGTCCTTGAACAGTGTGTAAGAAACCACAAGAGATGTTCTGCACAGCCTGAAAAACCCTTGCTAGATCAACACTTAAGTCACTTTTTAGATCAATTTCAAACTTATTGAATTTAACTTAGTTAATACTTTATTTGGGTCCAGCAATCTTCACAGTAAACACTGATGTCTGTTTCATTCAGTGTTCAGAACAGAATTGTATTTCTCTTTTTTAACCTTGTCACATTTTGTTTCATAACATTTGTGGTATGTAAATGAGAAATTTTGTTAATCTGTTCAATAACATTTCCCATGTATATAAAGAGTCATGCGAACAAAGATGTTTGCTTTTTGGTTGAAGGGTACATGGAGGGGAATCTTTACCATCTGCCACTACTAAATTAGTTTTCAAGGGAAAATATAAATCCCTCTTATTGGAAGCTATTTTGATCAGCTCTAATAGTAATATTTTGTGTAGAATTTCTCTTCCAAAGCCCAATAGAATTTACAAGTAAATTCATCTAATTCTTTGGTAAAAGAAACATCTGTCTCAGACATTATGAGGATTGAAGCACTAAGAGTTTTTTAAAAATCTCATATTCATCCTGTAATATTTGTCTCGTGCATGTAATCTTAATATACCAATTGCAGCAGTAAATATTTTGCTATAACCAGACGCTGAAGTCCAAAAGAAACCTGTTTAGCTGCAGCTAATGAAAATGTAATGCTTGGAATCTTACAATGTTTGTGTTCTGCAGCATAAACCTGAGTTTTAAAGAATTTTGAACCAATAAGACTTGGACTCTGCAAATTTGATGGAATGAAAAAGCCTCAAGCTTTCAACACCTGCCTTAGAAATTTAATAAGAGCCCCAATAAATGGGTCAGTTTCAACAAACAATTAACTTAACAACTTCATCTGGAGGGCTTAGAGGCCCTGTTCATAAGAGGTAACTTGAGAATGTACTCATGTTATATAGTGTAGTTAATGTTTCCTTTAGAAAACCAGGGTTTTTAAGATTTAATATTTCATGTGCTCCAGATTACATCAAATTGGCATATGGTGCACAACAAAGTCTTCAACCCCTGGATAGATCAAACAGAAAATTTCTATTAATCTTCTAAGCTGTTTGGGGGTTTCTTAAGCACGAGGAAAATATAGAATTTGCAGGAATTCATAAGCTTATAAAATTTATTTTGTGGGCAATGTGGCTAAAATTATTCCTTATATTTTGATTATGCCTTTAAAATTCACACTCCTACAAATATGGAGATTTTTATGTGCAAGTACTGAGTATTCACAGAGCAGTGTTGCTGGACTGCACCATATACATGAGAGGAATGTTTTGAGCTATCTTTTCATCCTCTTGTGAAAACATAGAATAGAAATTATGTCTCTGAGCATTCATAGTTCAATGTGTTTAATGTAACTCTGTGTCAAGGTGAAACAAAAGTACAAAGTTTAATTCCACTCTCCCCTGCCCTACGTTACACATTTAATCTTAAACTCTCCAGTTCTTTTGCTGTCGGTTGCTACCCCCGCACCCAGTCTCTCTTGCTCATCCCCCTTTTACTTTCATTACAGTACACTTTTAATCATCCTCCCCATGTCAGATGTGTTGCTTACATGTGCTGTGTCCTTGGGCTGTGCACCTGCACTTTGTCCCATGTATTGTATTTGAACAGTAGAAGGTCTCCCGTACTTCCTTAGGGTTGTCCGTATCGGTATCTATCATCAGCATCCTGTATCTAGTGCCTGACCACGTACTCTGATTAATGGCATGGTCTCTACCTGCCTGTAGGCAATTACTTGCATCTAACATCATCTCAAATGAACAATTTTAGGTAAAATCCGTTTTCTAAGATGTCAGTGTGGCTTCCTTCATGAACACTGTTTGCAAAGAAAGGAGTATTCAGATTTGTTAGTATGATGCCTAGTAATCAGAAATACCTAAGCTGCTCCACAGTGCAGGAACACCATGAAGCTCAGTTTAAAATCCAGTTCTCATTTTATTTAGTGGCCTGGAGTTCAAAAGTGGATTGTTCAATGTGTGTTCATTAGAGACTGATGGATTGCTTAACTCTATGAACGGGGGCTTGGGGGTGAGGAAGGCAGAAGGAGAGGAATTTGCATTTCCCAAGACTTAGGGTGTCTGAACCACATTCCACTTTGGAGTTAGGCTGTAGTATTTAATCATCATACATTTTCCCATATATTTTTGTTGTGTAATAAGAAGTGTCATTTTCTCCTGATCAAAGACAGTGGCAAATGCTGGGATACCTCCGGAGCCACGCACATTATGAACTGGTTCTGTGGTGGCCACTGGGTATTTACTAAGTGAATATGGGGCAATTATCCTGGCTAGTTATTGCCTCTGAAGCCAAGGATGGTTAAAGCATCCTCTGTCACAGTTAGATGGCCAACACCAGCATTTCCATCTTGAAGACTTGCTTCTTGTTAATAGTGAGTGTATCTATAGAGGCTGTTTGTGGTAGAAAGAAGGAAGCTGGATTTTGTGCCTATTATAAAACTGGAACTTGGCAAGATGTCCAGAAGGTAAATTGTAAGTGGATCTACAAGCCAGCTTGGCCTGTTGTGAAGGTTTTAACATCATTTGATGATGATATCCTAAATTAAATGCTAATACGTTTGGAAGCAAATTTAAGTGACCTTCTGCTTTGCTTTGGGAGTAATATCCATACATGCAAATCAAGCAGTTTCCTGAAGCTATGTAATTACACACTGACAAGTGTTCTACTCAATTCAGCTTCCATGTTTCGTAGTTCCTTGAAGTGCCCAGCCCCATACTGGCGTGCCTCAGAGGATTATTCATAACTGGTTCTACAACAACAGAATAGTATTTAGAAACAAATCAATATTTGCTATCTCCAATTTGCTGTTGAACATAGAGGCTCTTAGGGATCGGCTTCCTGCAGGTGATGCAAACAGTAGTGACCTTTGAGGAGATTTGGAAAGGGGAGAAATGGCATTAGCAAATGCCTGAGGAATTTCTAGACTGATGGGGAAGGAAGTAGTGCCCCACAGGAAAGCAGCCAAACTCCCTTGTGCATTAGCAGCTTAACCTCAAATTTTGCCCAAGTGGTTTTTGAACTAGCTTAGTTTTACTCTTAGAGGAATTAGTTGCCTTTGCCATAAGATTTTATGAAGCAGGATATCTTTATGAATACTGAATACTGACTAGGGTACATTTACTGGGGCTGAGCCAAGTTCTGCCAAATTCTGCTGTTCTCTAGGACACAGTTGTGGGGCAGAGAACTGTGTGGGTTCTACAATAGGGTACACCCAATCCTAACAGTACACCTTTTCCTTCTCCAGTGGCTTTTTTCCCTCTAAATTACTGCAGTTAATGCCTCTTAGTGCCCTACCCATGCACTTTGATACAAACACCGTGCCTCTTACACCCTCCTGTGAAAACATGTTATAGTTGGGCTTACTGGAGGAGTGTGGAAGACCCAGCTTGTGAGTGGTCAGAATTTGTCTCTATAATTTTTCTCTTATATCAAGCTCTGAGCTGAGCTGAATAAAAAAGTAAATTCCTGACTTTTTACTACCTTCCAGCATTACATCTTTCAATTCAACCCTCACAGCAGGCATCCTTCTTTTCCAGTAGAGGATTTGTTTACAGGCCAGCCATATGGTGGGTGTAATTATTGTTTTATAATAGTGTTATTGCTCTCTAGTTGCCCAGTAAACACAGTGCAGTTTTAGTAAACTATATACGTAAGTGTAGGAACTTTGGACTGAATTATTTTCTTCACTTTTATATAATATTAAGTGTGAAGGAGAAAAAAAAGATTCGATTTAATTTATAGAAACTGCATAAAGTTTATAGAGTCTCTACAATCGTCTTAAATGAAAAGATTGTGGAGAGGAGGGGCTCTACTGAAACTGGGAGGTCCACAATGCTGGAGCAGAATAGCAGTTAAAGGCACACACCAGTAAATACCTGTGCTGAACTTTTCCCATTAAATCTGCCATCGAGCATATGGACTGCATTAGGGGTTTGTGCACCTTAGGGATTTTATAAACACATTTCCTCTCCTTTCCTCTTCCCCTTCCAGTTACTGTTGCTTTAGAATTTTACAGAATCAAATAGTGTCCATTCTGGGGTCATCACTCTTCCTGGAAAGCAGCTGTTTGCCGTAGAGACAAATTCATCTCAGAAACCTGTCTATGTATGCAAGTGCTTTCCTGAATGTGCCTTTTTTCTGTGTTTGGTGTGTGAGCTTCCCAAAGCAGTAATACCAGCTTGGCTCACCCATCCTTTGAGGCATATGTGCAACTCCTGATTTGCATCATGGCAGAATTTCTGCAGCAAAATTAGGAGAGAGTGTGTGTTCAGTTTTATGGATGAGATCATCCATATCTGTAAATAAACACAGCTCTCTTTTGCATCCTTATTTACACTGAAAGTGAAGGTTGCCAAAGTGACTGAAAAATACGACAAGAAACCAAGCCTCTGATGAGACTGGAAAACACTATATTTGCTTCTGGGAACCTTTCGGTGTTTCCTTTTTGATTTTGGTTGACATTGGAAATCTGTATATCCAGCCCATTTGATAAGGTCTCCTTTTTCTTTTCTGAAGCCTGGCACTGGTGCCCATCCAAGCATTCCTCAGCATTTCAGACAAGTTTAATAGGTGGCCCTGTTGCCTGCTGCTGGCTCCTCTGCCTGTTCTGCATTCCCCTTTGCACCAACACCTGTATTTGAACAGAAAGAAGTATATCTGGGAACAGTTCTGGCTTAACCTCCACCCACTATCAAAGGTTAATTTTAACAGCTCGATTGTTGAAGTCACACCCTGGGTGACACACAGCACTGCTGCTGCTCAGCCATGGCTGTGGGAGGGAGTGCATGGAAACCCAGTTCTGAAGCTGAGCTGCTGAAGAAAGCAAAGCCCAAGAAATATGTGACACATCTCTCAGTTTATTGTACTTTGGGATTTGTAGGTGGCAAATGCTGTGGGTGTTTTACAGACACTCTAGAGTCCTAATATAGTTTACAGTTTCATTTGTAGAGAGCTGTTTCAAATCTTTGCACATTCTTCTAAGACATTTTAAAAGAAAAGCCAACAGCAATAATTAGTTTGGCATTTTCTATGTTTTCTAAAGTACTTAACGGGTAATGACTTTTTTTAACCAATCTTGGAGAAAATCAGGTTTTATGGAATAAGACAACTTAAAAGGCCTGAATGGACATCAATGACAGATGTACTTCATGCTGAAAAGCTCTATTCCAATGCATCAAAATAAAGAAAACAGTTATACATATGATTAGAGGCTACTGACCCTTTGGTTAAAATTATCAAAAAGAACAATATTAAAATTTGATTTACAGAAGCTACTGCTTGGCCTGTAATCAGTCTGACCAATAAAAGCAACCCAGATTTTCTCAGAATGTGATTTCCCAGTAGATAGGTGAGCTGTTTTTGTAGGGCTGAAGAAACACAAAATGGTTTTAAAATATATTTGATACGCTCTATGAGTAAATTGAAATACTAGCATATAACTAGTTTTAATGGGTTTTGTTCATAAATTGCCAGATTTCCTTAATTCAAATGAAACTTGGGAACCACTTGAGAATAATTGTCTTTAAAGTGAAATATTGCTTTGACAGTCTACTTCATTTATATTAAATATATGGTTTACTTTTTTATATTAGAAGGTAAATGAAAGCTGGTCAGTAATATGAGTCCCCTTACACTCTTGCCATAGTTCACTATGGAAATGGATTCAGGAAATGGCAGATGTGATTAAAAACTCTTCAGCTGGCCCAAGAGCTGTTTGTACAGCACCCAGTGCACAGCACTTCTGGCGAGGAAAAAGCACTCCTAGTCTTATTGCAATATAAATAAAATTACTCTTCAGTCTGGGGACTTGGAATTTTGATTCTAAATGCCCCAGTTAGGAGACTGGGAAGATGGCATTTCATGAGGCTTTTCCATTCATAAGAATGGAGACAAAATTGTTGTGGTCCTGTTTCCTTATGCATGCAAGTACATTGGAATCCACGCCAGCCCAATTTGCATGAGGGTGTCAGAGCAATAATCCTATAAATTGACATAGAAGGGCCAAGCTGCCTGCTCAGAGGGTGACAACACTGGAGAGCTGTGCACAGCACACATACGTTCACCTCCCAGAAGCTGAACACTGATTACAAAACTAAGAAATTCCTTCCTCCTGCCTTTTAAATGCATCTACAAATGTATAGCTCATGTCTGGGCAAAGAAATTGAATAAAACACTGAAACTGGACCTTGTATCTCCTGATTTAGAATATGTTTGTTTTATTCACCTAGTTCTCATGAATTCTAACTCTTTTGTGCATCAGTTTCTGAAATTTTCTACCAGTCTTCCCTCTTCTAGAAAGTTAAGTGCTGTTTTTTGTTTCTGATATTTCTAGTTGAACGCGAAAATGTACAGAAGAGGACCTTTACCAGATGGATAAACCTGCATTTGGGAAAGGTAAGACTGACACAGAGTCTTGATATTGGGATACAAGGACTTAGCCATAGACAGATGACAGTTAACTCCTCCAAAGTAGTTAAATTTTGGAAACAAATTTGACACCTGTTCATATAGGGACATTTGGAGGAGAATGAGTGGAGGCTCAAAGCCTGTTTCTGGATTAATTAAACTTCATTTCTAGGCACAAGGAATGCTTGACTGACATTTATCATCTCAGGTGCATTTAAATCTTTAATGCCATTGCCTGTTACCATGAGGGTAGAATTTTTCCATAAAATGCACCCACATAAAATCAATATGGTTGAGGCTCTGAGGTGATGATGTCTGTGTTCTTCCCTGAGCTGGAAGTTTGAACATCTGAGGAATCATGGCTAAAGACAGCTGTTCTTCAGAACCTGTCTTCATCCCAGATCTGAAGATGGAAAACAGTAATTCCTTGTCAGTCATGTTATGGAGGGCAATATGATGGGATCTTCACATATCCACTTACATCAGAGAACTGAGGTTTGGACATCATATTTAAGTCGTAATTGTTTCTTAATGACACCACAATATGGCTCTTAAACCTAATATACTGTTCTTATTGATAGGAGATAAGTGCTACCTCTCCTGAGTAGTCTGTCACACAGAGAATGTTTTTTTTTTGCTGTTGAGGTTGAAAAGAGAAAAAAAATTCCTAGTATTACTGAGTCAGCAGCAATGCTTAGTACAGGATCAAGGAATGAGACCAGCCTCCTGATCTAGACAGAGCTCTAACTCAGACTGGTGATTGAGCTTCACAATGGTTTAGTATGTGTGGCTAAATTTCAAAAAGTACAGAGTGGCACTAGGTTTGGGCTGACTCTCAGTTTAGTAGTTCTTGAGAAGTGATTGCATTTCAGACACAGTAAAGGGGTTTTAGAAGAAAGGGATCACATATATAGTTGCTTAAGTCCACTACTCTACAGTGAGTGTTTTTGACAGCATAAAGGGATCTTCCTAAATCTCACTGGAAAATCAGAATAAGGCTAGTTGGAAATGTTTTGACTAGCAATTGCTCCCAAAGGTCTCTCAGAACGAAGACAGTGTTACATGATGCCTTCGTGAATCAGGCTCTAGGGCTTTAAACTGCAGTTCTGGAACTTGTCAGAAAGGGTTGTCAAATATGTGACTGCAAAGAAGGTCTTTGATTTACAGAAGAAATTATATAATGAAAAAGGCTGTAGGGTGCTGTTAATTCTGCTGTGCCAGGCATATGAAGTCTTAGAACCTTTGTGGCAGGTCAGCTTTCTCTGGAGTGCATACAAATTTTTTTTCCCTCTCTGATTCAACAAATAAAAATGCTTTTCTGAGAAAGAGTGAAAGCCTTCTGCTTTATTAATGTTTTTCCTGGAAGTGGCATAATAAACATAACCATGTAAACAATGACAGCTTCACCAAAGCTGTTTCTAATTACAGGTGATTCTCTGAGGACACTCACTGAGAAAGGTGTCTTCTGCATTTATCCTCAAAGAAGCACTTCTTGCAGAGTGGCTTCTTTTTTTCAGAGGCAGCAATGAAGTCTTCTTGAGGAGCCTTTTGGTGTGATCCTACTTGGGTCATCTCTTGAGAGGATCTGGCTCTGCTGGTCATGGGATAATTGGGAGTAGTCTGAATTTCTGAGTTCTGTTTGCTCTTGCTTTAAGTACTGAAAGAATAGAAAGTGTTTGGGGTTTAGTCTTTCAGATAAGTTACTAAATTTGAAATGAAAGATACTTTGCTTTCTTTCAGGGAGCATTGTTTAGTCTCTTGGCTAGATTAAAGACCAGTAATGAAAATGTGTGGTCCCAGTTTGCCAGGAGCAGTGCTGAATTGAACAGAAGCGTGTTGCCTAACCAAAGATTAAAAGATTGGGCTCTTTAGGGACACATGAGTGAGTGGCACCTGAGCAGAGTGTAATTGCTGCAGCTGGGACTACCCCTAAGGGCTGAGCTGACTCAGCTGTGTACCTTGAAGTGCACACATTCACCAACACCACAGTGAAGAGAAGAGATGGTTCCCTTTGGAGGAGTTTGCTGAGAAAAGAGAGACACAATACAAGAAGTTGCTTTTTAAAGTACTTAGAAAATGCTGGGAGACATAATGGCACCACCAGAAGCCTTTCTCATGAGAAGGGACATTGTGGCTGGCTGGATCATGGGCTTATTTCTGCACAAAGTGGTATTTGCTTCTGCTGGACATGTCTTAGTCTGAGGGATCAGCACCCAACCCCTGGGTGGTTATTTCTTAGGCAGAGTATTTAAGGTTAGATTCTGTTATGGGAAAATCAGTCCTTGTCTGATTTCAGTTTTAGCTCCAACATTAGGAGAATGTTGTTTTAGCTCCAACATAGGATAGAATTGCCATCAATGTGAAGAACAATCAGCTCTTTCTTACAGCAGGCTATGATTTACTTCTTGTATCTCTATCTTGTACAATTCTCTTTCCACCTCTCTGAAATCATGGTGGTTTATCAAAAATCAGTGCTTTAAAAACTACCTGGTTTCTTTTCTTTACAGTGCAAGCCTCCTTTGAAAGTGAAAGACTTGTTTATTGACATACAAGATGGCAAAATCTTGATGGCACTCCTGGAAGTCCTGTCAGGACAAAAGCTGGTATGTACAGAGAGGGAGGAACCTCCATACCTAGGAGCTCAGTATGTTACAAGCAACAGTGCCTGGATATCCAAGGAATAAGGGTGAATTTGGGCCCATGTCTTGTATCATGTAGTAAGATTTTCAGCAACTTTATTGTAATTTCCTTATGTTACAGGTGGGTGTCCTGAGCTATAATGTAGATTTCAAGGAAATATAACAATGAGGTGTAAATGGTGTATGATCAGTGTTAATGTTCCTACCCCTGAGGGTTTTTAAGGCTTTAATACTTTAATGCTCACACATTCCATTTGGAGATTACCCAGGTTACATTACCAAGAAAACACATACTTGCTGTATCATTTTTTTAATCTCTAAGTTTTGTTTCTATTTTGTCTAAGATCATTAGGACACTCAGTAGGTGTTCTGATGCCTGCTGCAGGTCTGAGTTTCATTCTGGTACCCTGACTCAGGTTTCATTAGTCTTACTAATACGGTCTAAATCAGCAGGGCAAAGCTTTACTAATCAGAAACTTCTCTCCTCCTTTCTTTGTAAGAGCTGTGTAAAGTTCCACATACCAGAAATGGAACACCCAATGCAAATATAAATGCCCAGTTGACTCTAATGTTTTCTTTCTCCATCAATCTTGTCATCAGAACTCTCCTGTGTGTGGCTATCACACTTGGGTAAGAGGAGCAGCTGTCTCACCAGTGCAGATGCACTTGGTGATGCTCTGTAGTGACTGACCACCGGCATACCCTGCAGCAGGAATGCCCCCTGAACGTGTGCTCAGATATTCAGAGTCAAGAATATTTTTTAATACTCTTGAAGGCTGGCAGAGCTGCAGCAGAAGCAGCAGTGTCTTTATGTGCATTCACACAGATTGCATTGAGGACCAAGCTTGAAATGAATTGAAGGGGGAGATACATCATGGTAAACCCCACGCTATCCTATGGGAGGTCAGAGAGGAGATGAGAGAAGGGGGCAGAGAAGCTGGCTGCATTTCTTGTTAGCTGTTTCTGCACACGTGGAATAAAAACAGTGTGCCAAAGTGGAATTGCAGGGAGACAGGCATGCAAAATCTTTCATTTCTGCCAAAGTGAAGGTTTTTGCCTCCCACCTGCATGTGCCTGCTATTAAAATTGCTCATGCTTCCTAATTACGATAATTTCATTTAATTCAAGACAAAAGAAAATCTGTTATTATGAATTTTCAGGCAAATCTGATCCTGTGACTGAACATGGTTGGGGAGTTATTACATAAATAATCAATGTGGCAGGTCCAAGAGAGTGGGAACATCTGGAGAGCAGGAAAGCTGGTTGCTAACCCTGTTTTGCTACAATCGTGTAGTTGAAGCATTTTACTGCTCACAAAAGATGGCAATAATTTTTCATAGATAGATATCCTTAGCTTTTTTGCCTCAAAGCTTGTAGTGTTTTAATCTTTGTATGATGTGGTGAATGATTCCACCAGTTTTAAAAACAGCGTGGCACTTCTTCTTTCTAGATGCACGAATACAAATCTTCAACCCATCGCATTTTTCGTTTGAACAACATAGCCAAAGCACTTAAGTTCTTGGAGGACAGTAACGTGAGTATTTTCAAAGACTGGTCTTAATATTTTCTCTTGATGTAGGCTGCAAGTTGTAATTGTTGCTAATCTGATGTGCTGCATGTATGCAAGAGGAGTGTACTGCTCAAGAGGCTGTGACTTACCTTAGCAGCAAGGCTGAAACACCACATAAAAATGCACAACAAGAGCACCTACAGAGTCTAAAGCAAGGATTATTTGCTCATTTTATATGTTAAAGTTCAATGGTATTAAAGGATCAGGAACCCAATATTAAAAGAAAATAAGAAGAAATGCAAGTAATTTTTATGTTCTGGGTCTTAGTGGCATTACTTCAGTTACACTGATGGTAGATGACTTTCTCTTCTCAGAAATACTTTCACTATTAGAAATCATGTATTTATCTGGTAAACTGATTGCTGCAGCAGCTGATCATGAGTCAAAAGCAAGAGAAAGTGAAATCTGGGAGCATGATATAAATGCATAATTCCAGGAATCAAAGCCTTACAGGCATATAACATAGTCAGTGTTGTATTACCACAGCATCACTTCCTACAGTTGTAAGTGACCAAGTGTGATCAGACCCTGTAGCTGGAAAGGATTCATTCTTTTTTTTTATTTCTCCTGTGATAGGTTTATTCCAAAGCCCTGGGGAAGTGGCCTGTGTGTTGTTGAGAGTAATGGGGTCAAGAGAAGGCCCAGCCATGTAACAATTCGTATACATGGTATACTTAGATCTTCCAGAAAGAGTAAACAGATACTGGGCTATTTCCTATAAAAGACTCCAGTAAGGTTAAACTTTATGGGTGAGGAGAGATCAGTGTGTACAAAACTCTGCCTTGCATGGGATGCTCCAACAGCAACTAGTGTCATTTTGCTGCTTCCCTGCACTGAGCTTAGCTCCTGCTCCAGCAGCAGTGCTTGTCACTGCACCAGTGCAGGAATGAGCGTGATATGAGGTCCTAGCACATCTCTTGTGACTTTGTAGATGTGGGAGGTTTAACATCCTTTGCCTTTTTCCCCAGGAGAGGATGTGAAAGGTCAAGAAGTTGTCCAGTAACTTCCAGGTGTTCCAGCCTCCCTATGGAAACTCCATCAGTAGGGGCTGATCTGGCCCTAAATGTGTATGTCTACACGTCCTGCTGTAGAACTGCTAAGAAATATTTTACATATTCACATATTTCTTAACAGTTTTCTAGTTGATGCTTTTTACCCAAATCCAGCTAAGGCCCGCTGGCAGATGAGATTATTTCTCTCTGTCGGTACCAGCGCTTGGCAGAGCTGCAGCCGAAGGATATCTGGTTGCCAGGACCTCACAGGCTCCTCAATCAGCAAGGTCAGGAAGGAGGAACCTTGAATACAGGTGGCTTTTTAGTTAGTAGTGGTAAAAACTATTTTCCTATGGATTTCCTGTTCCCTTAAAAGTAAGCAGTCAATATCTTCTAGCTGAGTATCTCTTCTGGGCTGGATGACACAAGCAGCAGTAAGAGGACGGAGCTCGCACTAAGCAGTGTAATGATGAATGTGATTTGCTCCCCATTTTGGAGAAACTGCTATTCAAATGTACTAAGTCTTAAAGGTTTATTCAAGCCAAATACCTTGGAGCTAGCAAGAAATCTGATCCTTGATATATGACAACTAGAGGTGTCTTCTTGCTACGGCTGAAAATGTTGTGCAAACCACTAGATAAATTATTTTGCTTTCCTTTTTTCAGCTTAACCAAACCGGTTAGTGAAGAGTGGTGATGAAAGTGTTGGCAAAGTGCCTTGGCTGCCAAGCGCTTCAGGGTTAGATATTAAAGCACAGTGGGTGGAACCCGACAGCAGCTGCTCCTGTGGAACTGGGGCAGCAGGATAGAGCCCTGCTGAGTGATTCACCGTGTCCGGGACTTCTCAGTGATAAACGGGCTGCTGGCCTTTAGCTCGGTCTGGGTGCCATGTGCAGTACTGACAGCTTCCTTGTTTCCTCCCTCCTCCGTGACCTTTGCCAAAACCAAGTCTGTGTTGTCTAAGAGAATAACATCCTAGTGTTATCAGCTGGAAAAAACCTCAGTGTGGGAAAGTCTAGAGTTTGCTTGGATTAGGCAACCCTATCCGTTGCTAACTGATTTAATCAGAACTCTGTGACAAGCTGTGTAAGGTGGGATAAGGAAGGAGAAATGAGATGCATAGAAAAAAGGAAGTAAGCAGATCTTACTAGGATTTTAGATTTTTGTATGAGAAATGACTCTACTTTTTATGAGTGGGGTCCACTGGAGGGGGCCCATCTTCTTCCATTTTTGTATGGAGGAAACACATTAGTAGTCCCAAAAATGCAGAACTAAGTTCACTTCTGTTCTGCAGACTGTGCTGGGGGGTTCAGATAGGAGTTCCAGAAGGGTGATTGTGATCAGGACAAATTTTCATTAATACAAGATTGCAGTATTGCTTTTTTGCTGTCCTGTGGCAGCAGTGGTATGGACATATCCAGTAGTCTCAGTGCATTTTTTTGCATATTCCTTGCTGCTTTGAATTTGGCTCTGAATTTATTATCTCTTCTACAGGTAAAGCTTGTTAGCATCGATGCAGCAGAAATAGCAGATGGAAATTCCTCTCTGGTACTTGGACTAATATGGAATATAATCTTGTTTTTTCAGGTAATAAAATTTGAATACTTTAACCATAAGTAATCAGTCTTCATGGTATCCATCTATTCCAGCTGAGTACTGATTTTTAAATTGATTTTTAATCCTAAAGAACATAATTAATCATGCTAAACCTAAGCTTTCCCTTCCTAATATACACTAATTTTATACTTGCAGCTGCTTTCATTTTACTTCATTGGACCTATTTTGATGTAAATTGGAGACAATTTAAGCCCTCATTTAACTTGGACCTGAATTAGAGCTTCAGATTACTACTTTCCCTTCTTTCCTGCGCCTTCTCAGGGTTCTGTTCAAGATTCCCTGGATCTGAACCAATGTCCTGGGTACAGTTCCAGGTCACAGTTTATTTTCAATAACCTTTACTGGATTTGGTCCAATGTGGTGGGAAATTCCATTTAGAATCACTGTTCTCTGGAGACTTACTCAACACGGCAAAAATTTGCAACTGATATACATGGTCCTATGAAAGATCTCAAAGGACCTGGAACTGATAACATGTATTTGAGCCTGAAAATTGATTTATCCCCAGGCTTAGATTAAAACTGCTCCCTAACCTACACATAGTTTGAAAATTATCTTCTAGGCAATCCCAAATCCTAATGGACAGAGAGAGATGGAGGGAGGGTTCTGCAGCTCTCATAAGACTGTGAGGCCCTTTCATTCTCTTGGTCTGATTTTAAAAATGGCTATAAGGTTAAAAAAAATATGTCAGAGTTGCACTGGGGCTTCTCTCCCTGGCTGAGCTCCTCAGGCTGAACAGTGCTCCACAGAACCAGCTTGGCCAGGCAGACTCACAAGCAAAGATGGTGTGACCAGAACCTGTCACCCTGGCAGCAGAGGGCACGGGGGACCCAAAAGCAGCAGAGTCTCAAATGTCAGTGCTGATGAAGGACAGGAGTGCTGCTGCAGGTCACCATTTCTTGACAAAAAATATTTCACTCGAGCAACTCCTGTGAAGAGAACAGCTTCAGTTTAACTTTTCTTTCAAGGACATGTTTCTTTGCTTTTTGTTTAATTTGCGCAGTTTGGCCTGAACTGGTAGTTTGCTCTTTCTGTTGCCTGGGCTGCTGCTGGCTGTCACGCTTGTAAAATTCAAGTTGAGAGTTAAAATGAAGAGGTTTATAATTATCATCTAAAATTCAGTTATGGCACTGATCTCTTTAAAGTTTGCATGAGAACAAGGACACGATGCAGCCAGTGATAAAGCAGAACACTGTGTATTTCACCTTTTATTACAGATTAAGGAGCTTACAGGCAACCTCAACAGGAACTCCTCCTCTTCCAGCCTGTCCTCTGGGCCCAGTGGTCCAGAATCAGACACATCCCCCAGCACTCCCAGCGTGGAGAGAAACATGTCCATTACAGTGAAGGATCAGCGGAAAGCCATCAGGGCCCTTCTAATCTGGGTTCAGAGGAAAACCAGAAAGTAAGCTAACAAACCCTTGAACAAAACAGTTCTTGCCACCTGCCCCTTTGAAGCTGAGTCTCTTTTCTCTGTCCTGCCCCATGGGTGTGTTACCATGTGCTTCTTCTGCTTTTGAAGTTTGGGAGCACAGGGTCTCTGCAGGGGGGTGTTTCACTATGACCATGTGTTTACAGCAGCCATCTGACCTTGAAGGCCACGGCTGGCTCCATGGTTTGAGTGTTAAATGTTAACTTGCACTAACCTGCTTGGTGCTGTTTAAAACAGGATCATTCTCTACTCCCCAGACCCCAGCTTTCATGCAGTCTATTTGACATCTTCTGCTGATTAAAGGTTAGGTATAACCAGGGGGGTGAACTGAAAAAATAAATGTACTGAAAGACTTTATCAGCAGCCTTTTAAATTAAGCAGTAGCTCAGAGGAAGCTTCTCTGTGCAGAGTGCCTTGACAGACAGGGCCCCTACTAGAGTCCCTCCTTCCTGTTTCACTTCTCTTAAACTTAAGTCACTTCTCGTAAACTTGTAAAATTTGAGTGCATTTCCACTGCAAAAGACATCTCTGTCATCTTTAATTAAAAGGTGGTTCTTTCACAAAAGCATTTTGTGTAGTAATGCTTTATCCTGGCAGAGTTACTGTCAGGTTAAAAAATTGTAGTGTAAGATGTCTCATGCACATACAAATGCTTGGAGTATATTTTACATGTATTGTTATTTGAAGTAGTGACTGGCAGAGAGTTTTAAAGAGGGCATGTGTCAAAGTTACTTATACAGGTTGGTTAGCTGGATATTTGGCATTTTTGTCTCTGGATTTATATCTTGCCTTTGAACACAAATTCTCTGTGTCTAGTGTTGAAGACAAAAATTTACATCTTAAATACTTGGTCCTGTGGACCACATCATCCTTTGGTTATCTCTAGTGGAGCTAAGGGTGTTTGTTGAGCAGATAAACTTGTCCCATTGAGATCTGTAGTTCACTGCTGCCAGTGCAGACCAGAGAGGAAGTACAGTTTTAGTCCAAAATAATGCTGATGTCATCATTAATAGGTGGTACAAAGAAAGTGAGGACCTGAGAAGTAAAGGCCACAGACTTTTCAGCCCAGTCAAAGAGTGCAAATTGAAAAGATCTAATAAGAGAAAATTGTTCTTGCAACTGCAGCATTTAAAACATAATAGCATCATTGTGATCCTGTTATCCCATGATCTGTGCAGAATTTTCTGTTCTGGGGCTGTATTCCATTGTAAGTTTGATGGCTGTTTTTCCTCCAAAACTTTGGGCATCTAACACTCTTGTGGTTTATGCATATGCTGACACCATTTGCATTTGGCAGATTTTCTGCTATAGAAGGCCAAGTACACAGGAATGTGAATAATTTGTGCTTATGTGTTTAAATATTTAAATCTTGGAAGTTTTCCCAAGCTATGGCATTAAAATGCTGGAGAGCAACAGAAACAGGAATTACAGAGACATTTGGTTTTGTGAATGTTAAATGTGGTTGCTGAATTCTTAAGGGCTTTGTTTTTACTACTTCCTACAAGCAGGTTGGTGTCAGCTGTTAGCCACACCAATTCAGTTTGTGAAACCATGTGTTTTCTGAATGTATTTCTAGATTTTGAAATCCAAAAATATCTCAAATGTGACAAGTGCTACTCAGCAACCTTACATTTTAACTTTCAGGAGTCTGAAAATGATGATGCCTTTACTTTGGGTTTTGTAACAAACCACCCATGTAAAATGTATGTAATTCTGTTTAGGTATGGCGTTGCAGTCCAGGACTTTACAAGTAGTTGGAGGAGTGGCCTTGCTTTCTTAGCCGTCATAAAAGCCATAGATTGTACTTTGGTAGACATGAAGCATGCACTGGAGAAATCAGCACGAGAAAACCTGGAGGATGCTTTCAGCATAGCACAGAATAAACTGGGTGTCCCTCGGCTCCTCGAACCAGAAGGTAAACACATCAACTTTGTTGGGTAACACTCAGACTACAATGAATTCATGAATTCATTTTGAAACATACCAAGAACACCACAGTGATTAGAGTGCTGATGGGATCAGTGTGCTGAGCTTTTTGATAAGAAAAATAAAAATGGTCAGTGGCTTGTAATTGTATGCTTCCAGTCATATTTGTAAGCTCCTTGAGGTCAAAGATCTTACTGTGGTTTTAGCTATGTACACTGGTCCTGGTTCATGCTTAGACGCTTTGTGACATTTGCATTCTTAGAGGGCATTAATTGTTGTGCTGAGGGGTGTCTCAGTGCATTAGCACTGTTCTGTAACACCTAGGCTGCAGAGACTAAATGTCACTCCAGGATGAACTGTACAAGGCTGCCATACCAGGCAAATGGAGAGATACCCCTTCAAATGCATCTGCATCTCCCACTTTTCCCTTTACAGTGCTACAGTATACACACAAGTATTTATACATGTAAACCTAAGTGTGTATGTGTATATAAAATATGTATAAATGGATTTCTTGTCATTCTTTTTACTGAACTCTACTAGACCGGCGCTAGGCCTTGGTGTCATGATTGAAAGCACAATTGTATTTTCATCACCTGTTAGAAGACTGGGCCATCCTGCTAAAAATAAACCTCTGTATTGTCACTCAACAACAGTCAACTGTTTAGTGACAACAGCATAAATGGCAGTATAAACGTGAATGAAAAGGGAACTCTGATCGGGGTTCAGTATGTGTTTGGAAATAGGAAGAAATGAATGTGAACAGGATTTTGAGAACTCTGTCAAGTGCCATCAGCAGTGAAGAGCTGCTCTTCACTTATCTCTTATCTGTCAGGAAAAAAAAAGAAGTGTTTGTAGCTGTTATTTCTGTGACCATAATGGCAGGATAAATGTCTGACAATCTGTTCCTCTGCAAGAGCGTTTCAAAGCTGAGTGTGCTCAAGCCCCTCGCGTCTGTCTCCACAGATATCATGGTGGAGTCACCCGATGAACAGTCAATTGTGACATATGTGGCACAATTTCTGGAGCACTTCCCAGAGCTGGAAGGGGTATGTGTTTACTGCTGTGTCATGTAATTTCTTTAATTTGCCTTGGTGTACGTCATAAAGTCAGTCGTTTATTTTCTAGGTTTCTTGCTTAGCTATTTAAAATAAACAACAAACCTGGACTTAATTTTTCACATTTTTGTTAAATCCAGTGAAATGGGCTTTCATGGGTGATTACAAAAATGCTTTAGGTAGAATTGTGCTTTTATACTTTACACTATATTTACATCCAAGTGTAACTTTCGGAGGTTAGAACTGGTTTTATAGAACCCTACTGCTTTGCTATATTGGTTTTAAATAAGGCTGAAAATTATTCTTTTATCTATAATGATTCATCGGGCTTCAAATTTAATTTTTACTTCTATCTTCTCAAGTTTGAGGGCCATGATCAGTCTGAATTTAGCAGGTATGAGATACAAGATACCAAAAGCTGAATCTTGGCAATACAACAGTAAAAAGCACTCATTATAAGCATGAAATAAACTGCAGTTTAAATGACCAGGACTTTAATGCAAAAGTAAAGAACTGAGGATTAAGCAAGGGCTGAGAGTGTCAAGAATTGGCAAAGGCCTTTTGGAGAAACAGGCATTTTCTCTCATTTCTTGACTAAAGGTTACAGTTGGACTATATTTTGTAACTGATAAAATTGGTGGGCATTACTAAAGTAATTGGAATTTAAATTACTATAATAATCTAATTATTATTGTTAGATTAGATGAGCTTAATAAGATTGATTGACATTAAGACTTGTTGGCATTTTAATGGACAAAGCTAAAAACTACCTTTCTTTTAATAGAGTCTGTTGGAAGGAAATAATTTGGTATATCAATATATTTCACAATGGATTTATTGGAGTTGTTAAATTTATGTTATTCCCAGGGTTTGGGATTGTGTCAAAAAGCCAAGTCAGTTGTCTCCACAGGTGCAGCAGAGAGAGATAAATACATTAACAGTTGAGGAGCATTAATTTGACTTGCCAAATTAGTTTTCCTACTTTCAAAATAAGTGAGTCATTAATTGGCCATTCATAAGGTAATGGACTGAAAGACTAGGTATTTATTCTTTCTTTCCGTCGTGTTTGGGAAATGTAAAATGGTATCTGAACTAGGATTTGTCTTCTAATGGTATATCATCACTTACAGGAAGACTTTACAGATCCTGACAAGGAGCTTCCAATTGAGTCCACATATGTCCACATCAAAGACACACCATCAGAAAAGGAAGGCAAAATCTTGATTTTAAGTGAAAGTGAAGAAAACATGTATACTGTTAATCATGAGAGGAGTCATCCGGCTCCTCCAAAGGTCCACATTCATGATATCCCTGAGAAAATCCCATCAGAAACCACTTCTGAAAATTGTAATGGGAAACTGAGCCAAGTGTTAGACGATTTACAGGGAACATCTGAAGCGGAGCCTCAAAGGCCTACCTCACTGAAAATTACAGGACCTGTCAGTTTTGAATCCAATTCCTCTTGGGAGGTTCTAAATGATAAATTTGTGCCAGATGAAGGGAGCATCTCTGATGATCCACTGAAACAGAATGATGACCTTTCTCCACCTGTTCTGACAGATCAGAAAAATTCAGTTGACTCTTTCGAAGAATACTCTGAAGAATTAACTAAGGAAACCCCTACTGAGTATGACAACGAAACCAAGAGCCTTTCAGCCAATACTTCTTCTTTGAGTCCATTATCCTGGACTTCAGGTATACTTACAGATGATTCTATTAATAAAGTTGAAGAGAGCAAACCCCAGTCTTCAATTCTTTTACCAGAAGATACATCAAAACATGAAGATACACAGAAGTATGTTCTCCACCTTCTAAATGAGGAAATACAGACACTTCCACAAGATGAACATACAAAGGAATCACCTGTCCTTGAGACAATAGAAACAAACCCTTGTTCACCGAATGGTTCTGATCTCAAAAGCCAAGAACTATCTACACAGCATGAAACATCTGATGACTCTCTCTCAGACGTACCTAAAACTCCAGAGGACC
Source organism: Leptocoma aspasia (assembly GCA_013399835.1). NCBI lineage: Eukaryota > Metazoa > Chordata > Aves > Passeriformes > Nectariniidae > Leptocoma > Leptocoma aspasia. The sequence goes on from VXAX01006476.1 coordinate 336,241, forward strand.
TGGACAGCTGTGATGAAGTTGAGTCTGCAGCTGAAGTGTTACCCACTTCTTCGAAAGTATCCGTGATACCCCATGATCTCTTTTATTATCCACATTATAATGTTCCCATATCAGCAGTTCTGAACGCTTACCTCGAGCCTTGTATCGAAGGTTATGATACAGGAAATGAAAAAGCTTCTTCTGAAACAGTAACAGATGTTTTACAAGACAAGAACTTACCAGAACAGGACCACAAGGAAGATGCTCCAGAGCCAGACTTGGAGAATAAGCTAGGTACCCCTCCATCAGAAACAGATACTGAGAACAGCGAGGAGGAAACTACAAAAACAAGCAGCCACGTGAGTTCTTCTGATGAAAAAGAAGTGCCATTACTAGTAGAAGAGTTAGAAATAGAAGAAGATGGAAATAAGGCCACCAACCATGAAGATTTCACTATTCCACAACATCCTGAGGTACTTTATTTTATTGCCAGATTTCACTATTCCACAACATCCTGAGGTACTTTATTTTATTACCAGCATTTCTTTGTGTATATATATGTGGATTTAGCGTCAGATTCCAGCGGTTTTCATTTGCATTCATTTTGCAGTGTTTGAGAGAAATACTTAAAATGTACTTGGTTTCCTGTTCCATTGCACTGTTTGCCACAGCCCCCTACTGGAATGAATGGAATTGCAGATCCCTGAGAAGATCTGACATTAAAAGAGAAAATAAGTCCTAATACTAATGGCACTGCAAAAATGTGAATTTATATTATGTTTTAAGATAATTTGAGGCTTCTGCTATCCCTAAGCATAAAAGATTACCCAAAAGTACAGCAAAAATGTGACTTTTTATTATGTTTTAAGGTAGGTAGAGGTTTCTGTGTAATCTTTAGGCATAACAGATTACTAGAGAGGGTATTTTTAATAATCTGTAATGAGATTAACAGAAATTGGTATTGCTTCTAAAGAAAGGGTACAGGCAATGATAATTTTTGTCTCAGTCCAAGTAAGTTTGCCTGCAAAAACTTTGAAAAATTATTTGAGTAGGATATGTTACATGGGTAAAGTGAAGGCTTGTCTGCACTGGAAGAGGAGAAAGAAGTGGGTACGTTGGGGGTATTTGGTTTAGGCAGCTTGCTCCTGCATCTCTTCTTGCAGACACCAATTCTGAAGTGCCTTACATGTTTTCCAGCACAGTAATTTTTGACAGCATTTTCCAGGAATGAGTATCCATTTAATGCTGCTCTACATGTGGCTTAGACATGTTGATTGAATATGTTTTGGTCCTGACTAACTACAGTAATGAAGTCAGTTTGCTGTTAACTTGAAGGACTAATTGGAGGTAGATTTTAAAAAGTCTAGTGGATTGCTTCAAAGAGCCATGTCATGCCATGACTTCCTAATACAAAGATCAGACTTTCCAACTGTATGTATGTATCTATGTAGAACTTATGATTCTGTGTATCCCAAAAGATATTCAGAAATTCGTTGCTTTTTTATTCTCTTCAGTGAGACTTTCAGTCTCATACTATGTGCAATTGAGTGTCTGAGTAGGCTGCATCACTAATATTTGGAACGGTGGGGAATCAGTCATGTTGTCTAAAGCAAAACATTTCTTAACTTCAACAGGCCATAGCAGAACACCTAGAGGATTCACCAATAGCTATAAAGACACCAGAAGAAAATAGTAATAGGGAGGAGGAAGAGAAAAATATGATTGAAGAAGCTTTGCAGATCTCAGAAGTTGCCACTACTACTCCATCACAAGATGACCTGGAAGAAAATGCTGAATTCCAGGAATTTACCAGGTATTTCACATTAATTTGGTCTTAAATACACCTAAGTTGTCTTTTGAAATTGCCCTGTCCATTGGATGTTTGTTGTAGTCTTGTTTTAGAAAGAAGTATTGGGATTTATTGGCTTTTTCCTGTGTTTCTCTTAAACATGTTGAGTGTTCAGTGGGACTTGACTTGACTGTGCTATGAACTTTGCCACGCAAAACCCAAGTGGAAATGCATTTTGAACATGGAAGTGTTATAATTGCTTTTCTAACAGAGAGAGTATTTTGTAATGTAGATGAAACAGTCCATGTGCATTGTGATACTGTGGAAGCATGACACTGATTGATTTCAGTAGATACTTTTTGGATGTTTTTTCTGATTATGAACAAGTAAATGAGGTGTTGGAGAGAAAATAAGATGAAGAACTCATGGGTTGAGGTAGAGGCATTTTAATAAAAAGGCAAAGGCCATGTGTGGAAGCAAATTAGAGGAAGACAAAAAAAAATTCACTTATTCTCTACTTCCCATCAGCACAGTAGTGTCCAGCTGCTTCCTGGGAAGCAGTGTGGAGTGGTTGCTTCAGAAGACAGATATAAAAACGTGTGTGTGGGTGTCACTGCCCTTTGGCCAGTTTGGGTCAGCTCTCCTGGCTGTGTCCCCTCCAAGCTTCTTGCCCAGCCCTAGCCCACTGCTCTAGGGAATTTAACTGCAGCCCAGCCAGGCCCAGTACAGAGACACGCAGCTAATTTTGCTCCATTAACTTCTGGTTTTTCTTAGGTTCTAATTTATTCTTAGGTAATCTATTTGAGCAGGACACGAACTGTAATTTGTTGATGTTTTATCACTGGAGCACTCTAATGAATTAGAAAGTTTGCTAAGAAAAACCCGTTGTCTTCTTCAAGCTTTCTGTTCCCTGTCAGTCCAATTTTTTGATATCAATGGCCATAAAACTTGGGTATACCCTCACTTAAATGTCAGTGATGTCAAAGGTGCAAAAATACTCTGATACAATTTTTCATAAAAGATACCTTTTTGAGCATATGAATTTTTATTGTGGGTCAGATTTTTCCAAAACCATTTTTATTATGTTACTGATAAATTCCAGTCCATATTCTAATACATGCAGCAATGCATATTTGTGGTTTGGTGTAGCTTAAACCTGTCACATCCATTTGTAGTGTCTCTTTTAAACTTAACTTTATGAATTTAAAAACTTTGCTTTTACATACAGAAGCAGTGACAGTGATGCCAACATTCATCTCCGAAAAAGGTTTTCTCATAATGCTTCCGAGGAGGTAAGTGTGGACATTTATTTATTGCTGTTTCTCTGGTTCTCTTAAACTCCAGAAGTTCACACACTGTAAAAAGGCCTGTGACAGTATGAAAGTCTTGTGACTTCTAATAATTTAGTGCTAAAACCAGGCATAGTTGCAAAGTTTTACTGAACTCTCCTAAATACATACTAAACTTTACTGAACTTTGAACAAATTCACAAAGGAGTACCTAATACTGCAGTTAAATCTATTGTAGCATTAAATCTTACTTCATCATACCTGTATAGCTGCAACATTTTGCTTGTTTGAAGCTGCTTTTGTTTGCTGCCCGAGTTTCTTTTAGTTTTTGCATTCTCTGTATGATGTTGGTGCCCTGGTCTCAACCCTGCAAAATCTGGGTGTCTCCTAAAGAGCACTGTTTTTCAAAAACTCTTTTCCTTTCCTTCATCCCTTTTCCTCACAGTAGCAGTGTATTATATTATCAGCAGCAGCAGCTAACCCTAAAAGAATTTTAGTTGTAACGTGAAACTGCATCCCTAATGACAGATGTGATTCATACTGGCTTCTTGAGAGCACACAATACAGCTGAGGTCTGGATTTTTATTTTTAAAGTCAGAAGGAAGGGACAGCACCAGCAATCTGCTTGAGCATGCTGATCAAGGACAGGAATATGGCTTTTTTTCAACACAAAAATAAAATTCTGACCATCTTGGAGTAAAAAAAAAAATGCTGCCACCAGTGTTCAAAGAAAGGGAGGTTTCACACAGATGCTTTAGTTTTGCAATACTGTCAGAGCTACTAGAAATACATATGAACGAAGGGAATTGTATTCAACTGATGAAAGCAGTTGAAAGCAAAAAAAAAATATCTTATTTCACAACTTTTTTTCTTTTCTGTGTGGGCACCAGACTGCAGTGCTGGATGTGCTGACGGGAAATATGTTTACAAGCACACTTCCATTTTATTAGAGCAAACATTACATACAATTTGCATAAAATACACAATTACCACCCTTCTTAGATGCTGAATTTTATTTTTGTTATCTAATCTATTCCTGCTTTGTTTAAGGAAACCTATGGTGTAAATGAGCAGAAGATGACAGATATGGGTGAAAATCCATTAATCATCGGGTGAGTGTTTCTTATTCAGACTGACTTTTGCAAGGAAGCCATAACTCCTAGGTACTACTAGCAGTGATACAAAGGGCTGGAAATGAATTATAATGGTAGCAACTGTCTTCTGTAATGGCTGAGAGTCCATGTTTCCCATAGGTGTAAGATACAAAATTTCCTTACTGCTCAAGCTGTCCCTTGACTAAAATGCTTTTTCTTGACCTGAAAAATGCAGCCATCTAAGCAAGATTCTGAGCATTTTCCCAACATGGTCGATATCTCAGGCTGAGAGAAGAGTGGGAGAACTTCAAATGTTAGGCCCTCTGGCAGTGATGACTCTTTCCAGGTTTGGAAGACTGTCAAAACAATGTTTAGTGAGATCAGTGCCAAGGAAAGTCAATTACTCCAGTGGAGGACTGGTCTCTGTTGGAGCATCTATGAGTTTTGTTAATTTGTATGTGTGTTTAGTTTAGACTTAGGGTGATGGGTCATGAACACAGAGTGTGCATCCCTTTGATATTAGGGTCTAAATATCTATAAGAAATAAGGATCCCTTTAGGTTTTGCCTCTTAGCTGACACTGAATAGTACCTATCAGAACTTCTAGGTAAAATGGTTGTTGTATTTAGATGCAGAAAACACACAAAATATTATCAGGATATACTGGCCTGTCTCTCTGTTAAAAAAAAATTACACAAATAGCCGTTACAGTTGTAGCAGTTGTACAATTTGCTGATATTAAGTGAATTTTGTGTAATACTCAGGTATATATCCAGTAGGAGGCCCCAAGCAGAAAAACACCATTTTTCTCCAAAAGTAGACTAAAAACAGTTTACTGGAGTGTTTTTCTTACAGTACTAGAAAATTATAAAATTATTGTACCATCTTGTACCTTTTTAAATAAGACCTTTCCTTGTCTTTGTGAGAGCTCAAGTGGTGTTGGCAGAATCCACCAGGCTTTGCCCTTATGAACCACAGCTATAAATTTGTAAGGTTGAAATTTGTAAGGTTGAATATCCTGCAGACCCCCAACTGCTAGTTGGTTTCTTGGTTGGAAGTCTTGAGTTTTTTCTGTTTAATATTCTAGTGCCTAGCATGAGGGGCTCTGAAAGTAGATGATTTAGGAAAAGTATATCAAGTCAGGTCCAATGTATAAGCAAAACTGTGGAAGTGTAAGATGTGTTTCCCAGTGCTATGTTTACTGTTCTGAAAATAAAAAGACATCTTTCTGACAGGTGGAAATCTCCTTACATCAAGGGGCTGTGCTATAATGGCATTTACTTAAACTACCTGAGAATTTGTCTAGAGTTTTCAGAACACTGATTCTTACATATGTTGACTTTGGAAGGAACACATTGCTAAAGCCCAGTATGCCCCTCCTAGTCTAGCTGTGTCCCTCCAACTGACTGGACTGAAAAGGTTCATTAAACTGCTGTCTTTTAGACCACCCTCTGATCTTCACAGTAATTATTAACACTGAAGGTTTCTTCTTATTCTCCTTGCCTCTTACTGAATTCTCTCCTGTTTTCAGGGAGAAAAAGGACTTGGAAGCAAGCGAGACTCCAGCACCAACTCATGAAATAACAATTTTTGAGCAGCCAGAGCTATTCTACTTTGTCATTTTCTTTTGGGTGCTGGTCTACTGCCTTTTACTCCTTCCACAGCTTCTTAGCAACAAAGTTTGATCTGTGTGAGGTGTGGAAAATAAAGGGATGGTGGCTGGATTGCTTTGTGTATCTGCATATGAATATGTTCCTTCAGGTGAAGCACAAACAAAAATCCAGGACCTGGTATTTGTGTTTATTATCAGGTTGTCCTCAGTTCCGCTACTGTTGTGCTATGACAGTGTCAAAGCACGTTTTATATTATGGTAATTGTGTAAATATATATAAAAATTATTTGATTTAGTAGATGCAATTTTGTACATTTGTGCCTTGCTTTATAAGATGCTAAATAAAACCAGACAATTATCAGTAGAAGTATGAACAATTCAGAGCTCTAGTCTTCAAAAATTATTCTTCTGGCTTCACTTTCTTATGTAGGGCCTGATAGCTGTGGAAGAGGGATGGTGTTGACTTACCTTTGGATCTGACCACTGCAAGGGCAAGGCTAGAAATGCTTCTTCACATTTTCCATTTGAAAGAGTTGGAGGCAGAGCAGAGCTACAGGTAGTGAAACACACATCCGGAACTGATTACAGTTCCAGCAGCAAATCCAGTGGAGCAACAAAATCAGGTTGAGGGTTTATTGGGGTAGGTAAGTTTGATTTTTTTAGAATTTAAAGTAATTTTTATCCTGCACCTTTTTGTATGTTTGATTTGCAGGAATAAATTTGGTATGGAGAAGTGTGAAGAACATACATGCTAGCTGCTTCTTAGGAAACCTTATATGGGAAATCTCAGGCCAGAAACTAAAGTTTTTTAAAAGTACCTCAGTGCTTCTGAGTCTGCTTCTGCTTCAATGACTTTGCTGCTTTTATTTACAAATGGCATAAGGATTTCTCTCAATTGCAGATACAAAAAATAATAGGTAACCAGCTCTGCTGAGGCTACTGTTAAGGCACTAGGGCATGGTAAAATAATTAGAAATATCTTTTAAGTGTCTAATTCAACTGAGAAAGAAATGGCAGATGTAAAACTAAGTACAGAAAAATGCTGACAACTGGTATTGACTTCCTAGTGCGACTGAAGAGATTCCTGTGGCTTATCCATGGCCACAGTTGAGCTACATCTTCCTCTTGTGATTTTTGTCCACATCAATGATCACTTTAGGATATTTGATATAGGATTTTTGCCAGAGAAGGTATAATTTGTGCTTTGTAGGACAAAAGTCTTCAATTTCTTAGCAGTAACTTCTCTCCGTGCGACTTAGTGAAGTCATTACTTCTCATTTGCACATTTTTAGTTTCATGGTATGCTTTATGAGACTAAATCACATTGCTGCTTCCATCTGAAAATTCAGAAAGTTGACTGCAATGTGCTTCCTAAAATGAAGGGTTTTATAATTTTACACTGAGTGAAAATTAAATTACATGGCTATAAGTTTTACATATTTTCTTGTAGCATAAGGTGTATCTCTACCCTGGCTAAGTTTTCAGATGAACTAATAGCACCTGGGATCAAGATATATCAAAATATATAGCAATTTATTTGCAGGTATTTAAAACCTGTCTGTAGTCATGTTATCTGCTGTTAATCCTAACCGTCTGTCACACTTCATTCTTCTTCATAAGCTTTTTGTTCCCCTGGGATTTTTCTCCTGAGCTGTAGTTAGAATTCAGTAGAAGTAAGGAATGACAGGAGATATTAAACATTGAAGATAAAATTCTGAACTCCTTCCAACAAAGCTGAAATCTTTCCTATTCTGTCCTGCCACTGTTGACTAGAGCTGGATTCACCCCATGAACCTAGAAAAAAGATCCATTGTTCTTGATGAGGAAGAGATTCAAATGTCCCAACTTAATTTGGTTGAAATCAGCTTAAGTAAAAAAAAATACATTTCTTTCATCTTGTTCATGAAAACAGTCAAGATTTTGAGTCAGCTGATTTGCTGATCCCTGAACCTGTTTGTGTATGTTGTGGAAGACAGTAATACGTTCTTCCAAAAGAAAACCTATGTAAGAATTTTTGAAGGTGCTTTCTGGAAGTAGACTAAACAAGAAAGTTGAAGGGTTAGTGCTTTTTCCTCTGAAAGGATAAAACTTAGTACAAGAAACATTTTATACTTATCCTGAAAACCAAGGAATACCAGGCTGGGGTATGGCATCTATTTAATAGCAGCAAGCAGCAGTGTACTACACTAGTTTGGAGCAAAATGTTGACAGCTTTTCATTACATTCCACTCTTCATAGGCTTCTTTGGTTTATGATAACTTTTTCTGACCATTTGTATCTTTACTCTGGTTTTTCCATGTTTCTTAATCTTCAGCAGAGGCTATTTGGAGTTAGATTACAATCTCTTCATAGGGCTTTACAGCTATCAAAGTTCAATCAAGTATGCTCCCTTCTTCTTTCCTTCCTCCTAAGAAAATTAATCAGGATGAGGAGATCTTTGGATGTCTTAGCTAAACAACTGACATCCATGAAGAATGGAAAGGTGAACAGGAATGTGCTGATGCCAGAAATGTCATTACATAGTATTTTTGTCCAAGAAGGAGAAAGCCCAAGGTTTCCTTTGTTACCTGCCAGTGATGAACAGTGACTAATATATTGAAACGAGCAGTTTAAATGTCAAACAGCATCCTGCAATTGTATTGGTCATCTCTGCCAGTGTTTCAATTGATGTACACTTTCCAGTCTATCCCATAAAGAGACAGAGATTGCTTCTTCCATCCAAAATAGATGACAAAAAAAATACTAAGCCATTCCATGATACTTGGTATTACATTACTTTCAATTTTTGGGTTTGTGTTGTTGTGGGTGTGCTATAACAGAAGCAGTGCACCTTACCCAGCCATTCCATGGGTGAGAAGATCCAGGGTGAAGCACTAAGAGTAATTATACTGGTGTTGCCAATTGTGCTTAAAAAAGTGACTGAACTCTTCAAGAGTTTTGCCTTTACCTGGAACTGTAAAGACTGACATCTGCATACGCAGCTTCCCCCATTAAACTGACTCGTGAGCCTGCATCTCTTCTTCCACAGTGCAAGATCCAATTCCTTAATGCAAGTGCCCTGTTCTAAAAACTGCTTGGTTTTGAGGTTTGTGGCCTATTCTGAGCTACTGCCTAAAAGCCTGGTTATGAAACATTTATTATGGCAAAGCCTATTTTAACTTGCTGCCCAGAGGACTGGCTGGCAATAGTGGAGGGTTTAAAACCTGGTGGGCAATCCATTGTCTACCCATTTTCCAACAGATATGTGCACTGTCTGAATACAGAAATTTTTGCTGAACTTTTGCCTGGGTTGAAAAATGCTAAGCTTGAACAGAGCACATACGGTATATTGATTTGGCAGCTGAATTCAGATACACAGGGGTACTGATCTGTTAAGACTCTTTCTAAAACCTGCTGGTTTTGAGCAAATGTGGGTAGCAGAGCATTGTGAAGTGTAAGTGTCAAGAAGTGCCTTGAGGATCACTGGTAAAGGATGTTTGGTGTTCACAGAAGCAGCATTAAAGAGTGGCAATTGTAATAGGATGGTTCAATGTCATTGTAGTCATGTAACTGAACTGCAAAGTGATTTTATAGAAAGTGCAAGGAAAGATACACTATTAAAGACAGAACTCCACTAAACATTCATGGGGCAGATGACTTAGAGTTGAAGAAATGAGTTAAACAGTCACATAATCTACAAACTGACCAGAATATAGCTTTTGCCAAACTGTAGGAAATTATCAGTGCAAAGGCAGGGCAAGCACAGACTACAGTAAAAAACGACAATCAATTTTCAACGCCATGAATATTTTTGAGAGATTGAGCTCTAAAATGTATTTTTATTGAGTTTCTAGATTGTAATGAATGTGTCTACAGAATTTTAAAGCTTGAGAGTTCAGCTGTTTTAAAATGATTTTTTTATATAGCAGTGATTATTTTATCTATATATTTAATAGAACTGTAAAACCATTTTAAGACTACCTGTAAAATTCTATGTATGTGATATGATTATTTATTAATTATGACTCATGAGAATGAACATTAAGCTATGCATTGGTTGTGTTATCCATTTGAAAACTGGAAACTGCAAACAGCTTTTAATGAACAGCAGATCTGAAAAGCAGGGGAAATGATTGAACACATTTGTGAGATTCTTAAAGCTGCATAGCAATATGTCATTTTGTGATGTTAATCTTTCAGCTAAAGTTGCAAAATATATTGAGTGATTGAGCTACTTTCTTCCATTAAAACTTCCTGAGGCTGAAATTTCTACATGTTGATATTTGGCGTCTAAACACACTTAAACCCCATACATTTTCAGGACTCAGTTTATTCCTGTTCAGTATGACTGTAACTTCTTTATTCAAGTAGTGCTCCACTGAGTTTACAAGAGTACCATGCCATACCCAGTGGGGGTTTTTAGGGTTCTCTGCACTAATCCTCAAAGAATCCAAGCTTTAGGAGATTAATTTGGCCAGTGTATGTGGTATCACATTCAGCCATCTAACACAATAATAATTATAATAGTGCATTATCACTTATGCTAGCTTTAAATACTTGGGAGTCCCTTCTTGCCAAGCACAAACGTGAATGCATCCAGTGATGTGTTCAGTTCCTCTGCTTCTGTGGAAGTCAGTGCAACACATCTGTGTGCTAAGCACACACTACAAGATCTGGCCCTGAGGACATTTAAATCAACATCAACCACATAGGCCAGCAAGTTGCTGAAGCCTATGCAATGCCCATGCAAATCCAATGTAAACCAACCTTACACCACTCACTTCAGTTACCTCCATTTTACACAGAGCATTTATTTGCCTAAATTCTGCAGAATCAACCCTCCAAAGAGAGGAAGTTAACATCTACTTCCATCTTCAATTAAGAGAACAGCAGCAGGGAACAAATAACTGGAAAACAAGGGTGAGGTTTCAGTCTGGGGTATGGCCATGGAAGTTCCCAAACTGCTACAGCTGAAAGCTCATACCATGACAATAGGTTGCCTGTTGTTTCCGTTGAACTTAGAGGTAGCAGATCTGACTGGAGGTAAAAACCATTAAATCCTTTTTTTTTCTGCATTGTGCAGGTTTTTGTCAGGTAAATAATTTCCCCTGGCACACCACTGGTAACACTAATTTACAGCTGCCCAACTTACCATTGTTCACATTCCAGGTTTGTATATAAACAGGACACACAGTGTGGCTTGTTCTCACCCATACCAGCCCAAGATCATGAAGTAGTTCATGCAGGAGGATGGGATACATGCACATTAAATGATATGGAAAAATCATATTCTCTGTGGAGTAGCTCACTTGCTCTGTCCATTGCTTCACACAACTCCAGAGCTCACAAAGGGTGAAAAATTAATCCTTATTTTTTCAAGTGCCATAGTCATTTCAGGGTTATCTTAACTGAAATTGTGGAACATCAAAGTATTTCTTTCCTCCACTAAATGTAAGACATGGAAAACCTCCTTCCACCTCAGTGGCACTTCTGACAATTCCTTTACAAGCAGCTGCTACTGCTGATACTGGAAAATGAGACCCATGTTATTTCTCCCCATAGTGGGGGGAATGTCCTTTACATCCCTGGAACATAAAATTGGCCCCTGGTGATTAATATATTTTTTTCTTCATGAAAAGGTTAGAAGGACCAATAAAAATGTTTTTACCTTAGTAAGAAATACTATAACCTACCATTCCAAGAAAGGTTAGTTCCTGGTTGTCACTGCTGTGTTAAGGCCAGGTCATATCTTATTCCCCGAAGTTTCATTACTTTCACTGGGCCTTCCTGGAATCTCTTTGATTCACAGAATAGATTTGCTGTGTCCAAGGACCAGTTTGTACAGGGGGCGTCCTTGGTCCATGGCCATTATTAAGACTGTAACAGAAAATCACTCTTGTTTATTTCAAAATGACTGGTCTGATGTGAATCAAGTAACTTTCAACATACATGCTGCTGAGTTCTTGAGAGAAACAATGCAGTCACATTTTAATGCCAAATAAGTTATACAAGTCAAGTAAGTATTTTTACTGTAATGAAAAATTCAACTTGTACTTTTGTCTTGAACAAAATATTTTAGTAGGCATACCACCTTGTGCTATTGTATACTGCTGTGTAAAAAGCTGAATAAACTGTTTTATCTTTCTTGTTAAAGTTCTCTGGTTTAAAATGTAAAGTGCTAGACGACTAAAGAGTTAATGAGGGACTTCATCCTAAATAAATCATTTGTAAGTAAGGAATGTAATATTTAAAATACATGTTTCTCTTTGGCAAGCGGTGAGGAATGATCATTGCTTTAAATGAGAACAAATGCTGGGAGGATTTGAGTGGTGTCCAGATATACTGAAGGAAATGCATTTTCACGTACTTAAAAATACTTTTTTTCTGAACACTCAGTCAGGGGCTTGTATTGGATGTTTCCACTAGTTGATCAAAGCTAATTTTTGTGAGAAAGAACTAAATTCTTCTGTATAGCTGGTAAACAAAATGTTTTTAGAAACTGTTATGCTGTAATAAGAATAGTATTTACTAGTGAATAGCTCCAATTTATTTTACAGAATCTCCAATTTTGAAATAAATGGACAGGTTTCCTGTATCTAATCTGTTACCTGTGAGTTTGTCCTTGTGGATTCTAATTGTTCAATTCATTAACTGTTATTATTATATATTGTATCTGTTATATATATATTATTTTTATCTATCTACACATTTTCATTTTCATTAGAAACTAAATGCACATTTTAGGAGAGAAGACTTCAGTAAAGACTGCAAATTCATGAAGTGCATTGTTTCCCACTTACCCAAAAAATGACTTTTAATTTTGGAGGAAGAATCTAAACTTTTTTTCTGGTCAACAAACAGATGGATTTTAAATTTTTATAAAGGGGAAGAATTACTAATTTATTAATGCATAGAAATTGGCATTATAAAGGGAAGCCATGGGAAAGCTTACAAAAACAGTCGTGCTTAATTATTTACTATTCTTACAATTTGTTTATCTGGACTGGTTCTACATTTAGACTTGGGGATTAGTAAATTACCAGCTGCAGTACCATTTCATATTTACTATGTACTTCCCCCTACACCTTAATTCCCTTTGCAGTATATGAGAAAAAGAAAATAAAGTACAGTAGAGTTGCAATACAGTTCAGAATCAGCTCCATGATGTGTGTCCTGAAAAACATATCTAAATTGGATAAAGACACTGAAAGGAAATAGCACATGGGAAAGGTATAGGAATGCTTCTTCTCTAAAAGCTTCATGGGTATCATGCTTTAGGACTTGTAAATATTCCTCTAATTCTTCTACAAAATAAATCATCCCACATGCTTTCAAAGTGTTTCTAACCACTCTTGGAGTAGTTGTACCTTCCAATTGGACCACCCTCCCCCATACCTAAGTGTACATAGCAGGAGAATATTCATGGTGCTATTGAGAATTTGGGATATTGGGGTCCAGTCCTGTTAGCAATGCAGATTTCCAGAATCATAGAGCGGTTTGGTTTGGAAGAGACCTTCAAATGTTATCCAGTCTAAGTGCTCTGCCATGGGCACCTCCATCAAATCAGGTTGCTCGGAGACATGTCCAGTCTGACCAGATGTTTCCAGGGACAGGGCATCTACCAGTTTTCTTTACCAAAACTTTAAAATCTCTAAATACACTTTGGGTTTTGGTTTGGTCTGGTTTTCTGTTTGCTTGATTTTTTAAAATTGGGTTCTTTTTTTCTTTTTGCTACTGACACTGTGGTTAGGAATTTGCAAGTGCACTGGGGAGGGTGAGAAGTTCAAATGGGTAAGATGGGTCATCCCAGCGTGTGGAAGCAGAGTAAACTTTTACAGTGGTAGGAGATCCAAAATTTAGTTCAAATTCGAACATAGTAAGACAGGAACCATTGGACTGGTTTTTTTAACTACTCTGGGATAAAAGTAATTCCGACAGAAACTCAAAAATAATCTCCCTTATCCTTGCTATGTAATCACAATTATTGTAGCTTGAAGATGATGCCCATGCAGTGTTGGAAACATACTGGATCCATCTGGATCCTGGCAGCAACAAAGATAAGCACAGGGTTCATTTCAGATAAGGAGCCCTACACACGTGTACACCCTGAGTATGCACTTGGGTTGTGCAGGAGCCCAGACCTCCTAAGGATAACCTGTGGCCATCACACATATTCTTGTTGGCATTGTAAACTGAAACCTTCATCCCCTCTTCAGGGCTTATTTTGCTTGGCCAGTAAACAAAAGCCAGCAAGAGCAGGAGAACCTTCAAACTGGTGAGTGGATATAGCAAAGCCTTTGACTTGAGCTGTGATCTCTATTACCACACCAATACACAGAGGTAATCTTTTCTTGAGTTGCTATTTGTACTGATGTTACAAGGATTATTTCCAGGAGAGCTAATTGCAGCAATTTATGAGATGCCTTCTGTGACTAACTCCATTCCTTGGTGAGACAGTACCACTGGCTTACCACAGTCCTTGGCAAACTACACTTCATCTTGGAATACCATATAACACATGATCAAAGCAAAATGTATAGCTCCATCTGCTGTAAATACTTTGAATTGGTTATTTTTTACATTTCTATTTATGGTTGCTCTGTACCCTGGGGAACAGATTTATCACTCTGCTGATATGTATTTTCTGCATGTTATCAAGAATACACATACATATAGATTTATACATTGTAAAGTGGTATTTCTTGGTTCTCAGGCATAAATGAGCATTAACAAGGGTATATCTCAAGGACATTAGGAACTCCTGTTAACTGTTGTATGATAGATCTTTTGCATTGTACCATTGCAGATACTTGTGAAATTGCTTCCCTCTTTCAGTAAAAACCCCGTCAGGGGAAGTCCCAGGTGACTGGGAAAAGGAAACCATGCACCCATTTTTAGAAAAGGCAGAAAGGAAGAGCCTTTCCCCCTTGCTCCTCTGGTTCCCTACTGGCACAAACCTGAAAGGAAACAGTGCAGTGCTCAGTTCTTCAAGGGCTGACATCATCAGTAAACCTGAGAAAAACTTTTCCGTTTTGTTCTTAGTCACACCAAAGTCTTTCGTGACTCTCTCCTTTTTCTATTTTTGATGTATTTCTAAATTTATAGGAAAATTAATCACAGCATCCAAACCCATTGTAGGTTTGATGGCATCAAAAAAAGCCAAAAATTATTTCTAGAGAACTTGGAAAACCAATTTTGGTTTAAAAATAGTCTCTCTTTGTGAGATATTCCAGAACAGCCAGCAGAATTACAAGCTCAGAGTTGAACACAAATCTTGTGGTTGACATAAATTTTGTTCCCCCCCCTTTTTTTTTTCAGCCACTGGTAGCTATAGGGGGTCAAAAAGGGAATTCTTTCCTAACAGAACATTTATTTTTCTCCATCCTTCTTCCTTACCAGTGATTTAAATTTGTTTAGTTTCTTTAGTGATGTGTCACTCTGATAGAGAAACTCTAGAGACTGTAAGTAGAAGATGATGGAGGAGATCATCAGTCTGGAGAAATCCAAGGAAAAAGCAGGGAACGTTGCCTGGGAAATGTTGCCAGGAGAGAGAGGGGTCAGTTTCCAAACTATGTCAGCTCATATCCTCATGTCAGTAATTTAAAGGGGTAAAAAAAAAAAAATTACTGAAGTTTCTTTTGCACTAAGGAAAATATCCGTGGAATTATGAAGTCTGGACCACTGAAGTGGGGAAGCATGCCCATTTTTTCTTTTTAATGCATTTTAGGGTGAGACAAAGATTCATGCAACCTAACACCTTGTTAAAATCCAAGCTTCAGTTTTAGAAATGGGATCTTCCTTTTGTCCAACTTCCTTCTCTATAATCATACCTGCATCTTTTCCTCACAATACATTGCAGGTGTTATTATTAGCACCTTGGTTTAAAATATTTGCAACTGCTCTTTGCAGCAGTGATTCACAGCAATGAGCTGGAAAACCTGGTAGCCAGACTAGGGGCTTTTTCAGAGGAAAGCCTCAAGGAAAAATTTCCCAAATGGAGTGCAGAACAGACACATCCTTTCCTGGCCAGAAACTAGAATGCAACACTCGGGCACGCATTTCCTCGGTAACTGCCAGCTTGTTTCAAAGTGCCTCACTGAACCAGTGTGTGACACGGGGCTAGAATGGTCCCTGCTCTTGGTACCATTGTGGCTGGTACCAAGAGCAGGGAACAACAGAGGTCACCTTTGGCTCGCAGGAAGGAACCTCTTCAGAGTCCATTTTGGAGCCTGATGTGATGAGTGGAGCCAAAGCGCCTGGTTTCCACTGGTGTGGTTAGAGAGTTCTGTAGCATGACAATTCATTGTGACAAAGTGATTTTTAACGTCAGTTTTCCTCTTTTCTAACCCAAACAGAATATTTTTTTAATCTTAGTTAACAGAAAAAAACAGAGAAGCCTCCACTTCCCATCTGCTACTGATTTTTTAAAAAGGGAGATAAATGTCTCTATTTTCTTATTGTCTAACAAGAGTTACCCCATAGAGTAAATATCAGTATTTATAGTACTAAAGATATGGGGAAGGCTTTTACTTGGTACATTGTTACTTGTTCTTTTCCACATTTTAATAGTTGGGCAGTGTGTCCTTTTCATCCCACAGCCTGTTTGCTTTGTTTTTATGGTTGGTTGTGTGTTTTTTCACCAAACTCTGAATGCCAACCAGTTTGAAATATGTGAATTTTTCAGTTGCATCTCACATTGATGAGTTCATCTCACTTTAAAAATCTTTGTAAGGAATTTGTGAAATCAACATAAAAGTAAATTTTTAAATGTGGGCCTAAACTCTGAAGGTTAGGTCTGATTACACAAATATATGACATCAAATATCTGTTTCTTAGAACAGAAAGAAGGTAGTGGGGACAGAATTGTGAGAAACAGCACTAATTATATCCTGTGCTTTTATATCAAAAACTCCTGTCAGCAGGTAGGCTCAAGGAGGAAGTAGCTGTGAAGAAAGACACCCAATTTCATAAGAAAATAACTTCCAGAATTCTCCTGGTATTTGTCTGTTTTGTTTTTTAAGCATTTTGCTTGCTTTCTCTTTGAACCTACTTGAAATGGGTAAAATTCATTATTTAACCATGGCCTGCACTAAGGAGGGTTTCTTTCTGCTCTATTTCATGTTAAAAGGAATCAAGAATGCCAATTTCCTTCAGTACTTCAGCTAAAATTGGAAAAATAGACCCATATGCTCTGACAGTTCCCAATGGATAAGATTGAACAGCTGCTCTTCTTCCTCAGCTTTTTGTCATGGGATATAATTATTCTTCCATCCATAAAAAAAAGCAGGATGCCCTTTCAATCCTATAAAAATACCTAGTACTGTAACATTTAACAACATAACAGCAAGCATTACAGAAGTTGTGCTCTAAACAGCAGCAGAGGTTTGTGCCAAGAAAATATTTAATTTGCTAATACCCCAGGCCTTTAGATCACTTTAAACCTGAAGTAATTTTACTCGGGTTGTTTTAAATGAACCTTAGGAGTGCTCCAGTCAGCTTTATTTTTTCATACTGATTTTGTAGGCACAGTTGTGTTACAATGGCAAGTCCCTGGCAGAGAGCAGATGGAGGAGGAAGCTGGACATCCAGCAACAGATCTTCCACGGAAAACACGCTGCATTCCGCACAGCTTACAAGGGCAGCGGCTGCCCAGAAGTGGCATTGCATTTATGGTCATCTTCTTTATCAGGCACCAAGGCCGATCACTATTCAGTCCTTATGCAAGCACACGAGATCACAGGAGACTCTCACTTGGTCCCCTGGTTTAACAAAAATGGAACTCATTCACCTCTGGCTGAAGGTTTTTGGTGGTGGCAAAACCTTACCCTACTCCAGCTGTTTAATGCCAGACATTTCAGGGCACTTCTAAAAATATTCAGTAGTAACATCTACTAGATCAATGTAGTGTTGCCAAAATACTGGAGCGAGACCTGTGGTCCAGCCAAGCAACAATCTGCCTCATGTAGTGACAGAAGGAGATGCTGCCTTGGGAGCCCCCATAACCCAACCAGCTCCAGCTGTCCTTTCTTCTTCCACCTTCTGGGCCCTGCACCAGCAAGGACTGAAGGCTCCTCAGTGGAAAAGCAGCACTTCGCCTGCGGTAGGAAGGTGACTTCTTATGGAAATGGCCACCTGTGCGTCGAAAGGTGGGATTTTGTCAGTCACGAGGCAGCTCAGCGCTGCTCTCTATCCACATTGCCAAAAGGAATCACCTTTTACCCCTAGGGCTTGCCGTGCGATAGAACAACCCCATTCCCTCAGATCCGCCTCTCCATGACCAGTCCCTCCGGGACCCTCAGGAGCAATAAGGACCGAAGGCCCGGGCCTCGGCCCCCCTCCCAAGATGGCGGGCACCGCCCTCCCCTCAGCGCCTCCGCGCGCCCGCCGCCCCCGCCTCAGCGCGCGAGACCCGCGGGGCACGGCCGAGCGCTCGCGCCGCTCCGGCGGGGGAAGGCAGGGAGCGCGCACGCACGTGAGCGCCCGGAGGCTCTCCGGCACTCTTTGTATCCCGCCGTCCCATTGGCCGCCTCGCGAACCTTTCACCTTTTACCCGGCTGCGGCCGCCAATCGCCTGCTTCCTCTCATAGCGTGGGGGGCTGAGGAGCGTGCGGACTGCGCAGGGCGGAATTCTCGGAGCGGGGTTGCGCCGCGGGCGCTGGGCGGCCCCCGTTGGTACGGGCGGGAGGGGC
>VXAX01006476.1:354688-463132 GCA_013399835.1 Leptocoma aspasia
GCAGCCGCGCCGGAGCCTCCCGGGGGCTCTGCGGCCCTCCCGCCGTGTCCGGGGAGAGCAGTGGCGGGTAGTAAAGGAGTTTAAACTCAGCAGTGCTGATGTTAAAGGCGATATAAGAATGTCTTGGGCCTTCTTTGCTTCCTTTCCATCCTTTTCCAGGGTGAATGAAGGCAGCGTGATTAAGGCAGACCTTGTGCTGTGTGAATTTGCGTTGAGAAGTAAAAGGTTAAAAGACGTGTATTTTTGCACAGATATATATTTTGACTTTGTTGCTGTGTTAGGTAACATAGCGCGCATGAGTAGAAAATGGGAGCTGATACTGATATCTGGCCAAAAAATAGGTATTTTTTGTGTGCATTATGCTTAATCAGAAATTAGTTTTCAATAAAAGTGACTCTCAAAGTGAATAATGAATCTCAGTTAACTGCTAACAGTCCGGAGGATGTTGGGCACTTCAGATCAGCTTTGGGTATTTTTGATGTAAAGATTTTTGTCTTCAAGTGGTGAAAGTGTGTAGGCTGGAAGGTTGTCTTCCGTTTTCTTTCCCTAAACGTGGTAATCAAAACAGTTAACTTTGCAGACACTCGGTTTGCCCTGTTTTACTGTGTTTTATGTGTTTTCTTTAAATAAGGCACTTTGGATGCTCTGTTGAAATGCTGACTGCACGTGCATGTTCCGTAGGTGGGAGTGTGCTTGTTTTAGCAAGTTCATACAGACACTAACTGAAATTCATTTCGTGACTATTTTCCTAAGCTCCTCTCTTAAGAGAGTCTTTCTTATTGGCTATCTCCACATTGTGGTCTGTGAGCTTTGAAGATGCTACTAGCAGTTTTTAGCTGGAAGGTGCTTTTTTTACATGTTTAATAATTGGTTTGTTACTTTATTAATCAGTAGGGTTGGAAAATATGTATATATTTATTGAGAAGTGTTAACCCTGAATTAGCTAATGCTGTTCTTCAGAGCATCCTGACGATATAGTTCTGTGAAAGTGGCAGGTCAGTATTTGGCAGCCACAAAGTGATTAAAACAAGAATTAACAATAAATTGAGAAGTCATTGGCATCAATATGTCATTGTATGAACCCATTCTCAGTCCTTATGTTTAATATTAAATGCAGGGTGGGTATTTTCTCTTTATCTCTCTTCTGCTTTAGAAAGGTTGTATTAGGCTAAGAGAGGTGTAGATGGAAAATTGACTGGGCTTTTCACACGAGGAAAGAAATACCAGTGAAGGGATAATGAACATCACAAAGAGAGTCATGAAGAAAGTAGAAGAGGGAAGTGTTGATTGTTTGCTTGTTTCTCCTGTTTTTGAAGGATTTCTGTATCCTACACACTGAACACAAATGTGATACTCCTTTACACTGTGTGTAACTGAAAGACATGGTGCATCAGTCTATTGGAAATGCTAGAAGTTTACCAGACAGTTGAAACAATTAATTTGTAGTGAAATTCATCCAAAGCTCTAAAAACAAGAGTATCTTTTCAGTCTTGGCAAGCACCAAGGTGGCTGGTCCGTGGAAGGTGCTTCTGCCTGCCCTGCAATTATACAGCTCCATACATGTCCTTCACTGGTTACTGGTAGGGGGAAGCCAACCAAGCTATTTTGTCTGTCCACTAATGTTTTTCTAGAAGTTACGCTTTTTTTTCCTTTCTTTTTTTAAATACCTTGATCATCTGTAGTATACAAATAGAAAAAAACCTAAAACCTGCAGTTCTAAAACATGTATATTTTCATGAGCTTTTTTTATGTAGTCCATAGATGTTTCTCCTTTCCCACCTCAAAAATGTGCAAAGTACTTTGCCACTTTTTCCAGCAAAGTGTATGGATTGCTTCAGCACAGGTGCTCAGAGTCTGAGTATCACTGCTTGAGCCATGTTGGCTTTCATTATGAACTGACTAAATGTGCATTGATCTGTACTGAATGCAAATTACTGACAAAACCAAATGAAAATACATGCTTTCTTAAAAGAGCAAGGAGTTATTTAGTAAAATGGATAAAAGAGCTGAAATTATTTGATTTCTCTTTAGATAAGCTCTAGAATATAAGTGAGAGCAAGAGTTCAGGAAGATTTTGAAAAGGATTCTAGGGCTTTAGGGACAATGAGTGTTATAGTAAATGCTAAGACTACAGACAGGTTTTTTATTTTGGGGCATAGGTTAATCTATTCATACCAAATTGGTTTTTGCCTTTTCTGCTTTTATATTTTTCTCCATATTCTTTACATATATATTTGTAGCTCTGTAGCCTATTATTGTATTTGTAGCTAGCATTTTACCTACTCTGTTAGACAGAAAGACAAAAGAAATTCCCCAGCATCTCCAAGGCCCGGGGATCCAAGGTTCTCTGGGAACTGTGGTCAAAATGACTTCTCGAGACACATTCTCATGAACAAAGTTTAGTTATTATCCTGGGAGTCTTTCAGAAAATGGTAGAACCAGGGGGGAATCGCCTCATCAGCTATGTCTGTAATTGGGGATTCTTATCAGTTATGCTAATTTGCTAAACATGTAAAAATTATATCCACTTTATGTTCCATGTGCATCCTCGGTGCCTTTTGTCCATCATGTTGTGCACCATAAGGATCCTTGTGGAGGTAACCCCTTGTTATCACCTAACCGTGTCTGGCTCGTGATTGTAGGGCCAGTGAAAAGGCAGCACTGCCAGGCAGCAGGTGGAACTTCAGAACATTCTGAGATGGGTTGTTCTGTTGTTCCATAATTCTCTCTGACCTTTTCCCCTCTCATGTAGGTAATACAGACTAGGGGTATAGTGAGTGTGAGAGGCTGGTGGCAGAACTGCAAAGGTGGCTCCTAGGTCCCAGTGCCTCACTGTATCCCATCACCTTCACGTGTTCAAGAAATTTCTTCAGACTGATAGCAGAAGTTTGGTTTTATTTATATAGCTACTTTTAAAAAGTGCTACTTTTAAAGAAAGTAAAAGTATAATTATAGTGTGGAGTAGAACAGGAGCTTCTATAAAATGTTTGCAGTGTGCTTTTAGAATGCTATATCCTGAAGGTTAAGAATAGTTGGAGTAGATCAGAAAGCATGATTTTGCTTCACACCTTCCTGACATATTTTTGTTCATCCTTTAGCCTTTTGTGAGTACCATATGTATTGTGATAAACCAGAAGAGAAGAAACTTGATATATAGTAAAAACTAAAAGTTAATTTTTTAGCTGAAGTTACAGTCTTTGTTGACATTTCAAGTTTTGGTGTTTAAACTGTATTGATTGGGGGGTATGGTGGCTTTAGGATTGTTATTAAAATAAACATTCTAGAAGACTTAATCTAGCAGTGCCCACTTTAATGTATGCCATGTTATTATATTAGGTAAACTCTTGGTTGTGATAGTTCTTGCATGCTTATCTAGTAAAATAATTCTTCAAGTTTGCATGCTTAGCAGTATATTTAGAACTCCCTTGTTATTCTGGCTCTTATTGCAGACTGAATTCGTTAAATCAGTTTTCCATTATATTTGTCATCTTCAAAATCATGCAGTCAAGAAGCAGAGAACTGAAACTTGTGTCAAGGAATTTACTTGTGTTGTTGCACAGCTGCAGGTGTTGAAAGGCTGTTCTCTGATGGGAAAAAGAAGAAAGAGCAGTATTTTCTACTTTCTCCTGTCATAAATACTCCTGGATCCAAGAGCCTCCAGTGCTACTGGTTGTGGCCCTTCTTTAAGTGCAATACACTTGTCAGTCTGGGATCTGTGTTTTCGGTGGCATGGGTGTCACTAGTGAGTTCCTTCTTACCAAGACAAAAAATCAAGAGTTCTCTCTTGATCTTTGCTCATGGTAGTAGAAAATCTTGGTTTGCTGTGCTTTCTTCTCCTTATGTCAGTGACTCAGTACTTCTGTGATGTAAGCTGGCATGATCAGTTTCTGCCCATATTTTAAATACTCTGTTATTCTTCGTAAAGGATTAGTTCTTTTGGGTTCATTGAATGAGCGTGAGAGGTCTGGGAAGCAGCAGGGTGGCTACTGACTTGAAGGATTGGTTGCTGGAAACAGAGGTGGTCAGTTTGGGACTGTTTTAGTTGGCCTTGGGATTTTTTGTTTGTTTTAAATATCAGTATCTTTGTGTTTTTTCATTTGTGCAGGTGCACAGACCAACATAAAAAAACCCCGACCCCAAATGCATGTTGAACCCCTTATTGTTAGTTATTAAAACCTGACTTCCAGTGCCTGACTCCTCTTTTGGATTCTGATTCTTGATAATTTGTTGAGCCATGTAGCAACCTTTTCCTCAGCTGAGATCTAGTAAGTGGCTGGGTAGCAGTAAAGAAATTGGTCTTAAATATAGGAATTTAGGAATTTTTAAAAAGATTTTATTTTTGAAAACTGAATTGGAGTTTTAGACCTGCCCACTTATTGATTGCATACGTCTCCTTTCCTTAGGAAGCGAGGCAAATACATTTTGCTTTTTTAAGTTAATTTGTTTGACTCCATTGAGGTGATTTGGCTATGCAAGCATGTCTGGGCTGGCTGCCTTTGCAATTCATGTTTCTCTTTTGTTTGCAAAGTGATTTGTTTCTGATCTAGACCAAGTTTCTTACAGCTTTCTTTGAACTGTTGCTGGCCTTTTGTGTTATTTTTTGCTCTTTATTTTTTGTTCAAGCAGAAATGAATGAAAAAGGCTTAGTTAACTAAAGGTGAAGTTCAGCCTTGTAGTTTGTAGTAAAAACTTACAGAGGTGATCTGACTTCTAGACAACATTCAAACCATAGAAGACCTAACTTCTCACTAAATTTTGGCAAGTTAATTCAGGTATTTTTGTTTTCACTTCCTCTTTAACTTTCAAGTGCATAAATAAGACATTTTTCAGATGTTTATATTCTGCATACCTTAAAACATTTAAATGTATTTAATCTGATTTATTAATTTGGGTTTTATGAATTAATAATATTAATTGATAGTATATCTTCTTTATTCAGGATATTAGTGTCTGGGATCAATCTTAACCAAGACTTTTAATTCCTCACTCACTGAAGCTGTGTATTTCTGAGCAGGCAAACTTGTGCTTTGCGATGTCTTCATGGTTAATGGCTGCTAGGCTTTTTCTTTTCAAAGAAGACATAAAATGAGAGTGCTTACAATACAAGCAAAAGTCTGATCAATTTTTTTTTGGTGAGCCACGAACTTTGCCATCTTTCAAGTAAAGTTAAATGCCCATATTGTCAACTTGCTATGTAAAGTTGTTAAGAAGGGATATGACCTCTGTTAAAATTTGTTTTGGGGAAAAAAATCAATGCTCCTCCCTTCCCCCCCAGCTACTGAAGATAATTTTTAATGGTTCTTGCTGTCTAACATAGTGGTCTCAATATAGGTCTCAATGACCTCCAAGACTGTAGAAACTAAATTACTATTGGAGATAGATAATGGGCATAAGAAAGTACGCTGCTTCTTAAAACAAAACAAAAAAACCCAAACAAGAACACATTTAAACCTCTGCTATGTGTTTTTTGGGTCCTCAAGATGATGTGTGTATCTTTGTCATTTGTTCTTCTTGCTGCTTATCCTTTCCTGTTTCTGTAAGACAAAATGAGAGGAAAATGGGAATATGAATGTTTTCTACCAGTTTAATGAACAGAGTCAGCATGAATAACAGGCTGTAAGGAGGAAGTGACAGAAGCTTGTTACTGAGAGCCATGGGATTATCTTTGCATCTTTTTCATTATTTCTACAGTTACTGTCAGCAAGGTCTCATGGACTGCCTCACAATTTTTTACAAGTTGTAAAAAAAGTGTGTGGGGAAGGTTTTTCCTGTCTTCATTGTTTCTAAAGAATATTGAACTCTATCAGCATTGGCCTCAGGATTTCACTGACACTAAAGAAAGATAGCAAACTGTAAGTGATAGGGCAACAAGAAACTGTCAGTATACTTTCAAAAATTATAAGTCAAAAAATAAACATATATCCAGGTATTTCCAGAAATGTATACCCAGTATATCCGTGGGTTCATATACTGAATAGATGAGTTGATTTGTTTACTGTGCAACAGTACAGAGCCTTTACAAAGGCTCTGAGTTAATTAAATCTTCCACTACAGAAGTGTGGCTGTACCACCTACTGAGTCATTTGAAAGCAATGAGTTTGAGGCATGATGGGTGATGAAGCTCTGGAGGAGAAAGTGTGTAGGTTTTAGGAAAGTAATGCATTTTTATCTTCAAGTATTGAAAAAAGGATTGGAAGAATGCCAAAGACATTTATGAGCTCCCTGGGTCTTTGAAAGACGTATGATCAACTTCCAGGAGATGAGCAATTTTCCCTGTTGTAATCCTTGCACAGTTAATGCTTTGCTGTGTTGAAGTTAAGAAATTAAACCTGCCTTTATTAATAGTAAGTTGTCTGGAAAATGGTCTTCCAATGACTATGTGTTGCCTAAACTGAATACAGGATGAGTTTTTAGTGACAAAGTTCATGATTCATTGGAACTGTCTGCTGACCAGTTGTTGTCTCAGCTGATGAGGGTCTGCACGGAATTATTGGATGATTTTAGGGCATGTAGTGACTGGCATAATGATGAAGCAGGTGCTGATTTCTGGCAGGCATTTGGAATAGTATGCCACAATGCTACTAATGTATACATTGCCAGCTATTAGGAGTTGTTAAATCCTTTTATCAGTTCATCCCATTACTGCAGTCTGCTGCCTCTAGGTGTGTTCTCTGGCACCATTTAAGTAATTTTGGACTACACAGGAAGACGTTTTGGGTTTGGAGTTTTTATTGATCTTAGTGTAACACAATTCAGCAGCAGTTGGCAATAGGGAAGAGAAGCTGGTGCCTGATTTTAAATCACGTGGTCAAAGACCTGTTGAATCCAATTTCCTTGTTTTCTGTAATGAAGGTGTTCTAGTGGCTGTCAAAGTGGATGACAACCTCCTCCTCATGCCAGCTCTAATACTCCTCTGATCTATATCAACTACTTAATTCAGCTTGCTGAGGCAGTAGAAAACTTGCCTAGGTCAAGGAAAAAAAAAATCACTTGGTTATATTGTCCTGAACTATTTTTCTCACAGGAAGTCAGACAAGTGTCAAAGCTGTTAGAGAAGGGAAGGAGCAGTGACAGTGGGGTTGCTTCATTGAGCACTAGGTTGTCATCAAATTGGAGCTACAGTCTCATGAAAACTAATCTCAAAGTACTACTTCTCATCAATTAATTGAAATAATTGTACCATGTTTTTCTCGACTTTTTATTTTCTTATTTACTGTTAATAGCTGCTGTTATAAACAAGTGTTTTATGGCAGTAGTTTTGTGGGTTTGTGTATAAAAATCAGCTGTGGTAAGTCCAGGATAGGAACCAAAGTGAGGGGAAAGTTATGCTACAAAAAGTAAATTAAAAAACAATTGGATTTAACGACACTTCTTTAGTGAGTACTATTCTGAGATAGGGACAACCTTTTAATAAAAGTGACTATAATCAGTGCAGTAATCAAGATGGAACTCTTAGACTAGCTGTTAGCTCGGAAAAGTCACATCTGAAGTTATGCCTAGTTTAAACCTTTCATTTTTACCTAGTGGTAATTTGTAGTTGTGACTCCATAATTAGGAATCTTGACAAGAAACTACTTAAAATTCTAGGAGTTATTTTCCTTTTTGCCTCAAATGTAGTGAATGTATGTTCCAAGACACTAATACAATTAGATACAAATCAATGACTTAATAACGTCAAGTTATTAAATTTTATTAAAAATTAATATTTTCTTCTATCCAGTTTTCCATTCTTATGAAAGTGGTGGAGTGAGGTTTTTTTTTTAATGGTATGTTCAAGATCTTGGGTATAATTTGATTACGTTCTTCAAAGCTCAGTGTTTCCATTTTAGTGAGGGAAGGGGAAATCATTGTCCTAATTAAAAAAAAAAAAAAACCAAAAACAAAGCCCCTAAAGCCAACCATCGTTGTCCCCAAATGAAACCAAACAACTCTGTGAACGTGGTAGAGATTTGTAATCACTCACTTGAAATCAGAGCTTTAGGACTCCACACTATCCAGAGCAGAATTTGCTACATAGTCATGTGGGAAGTTCAAAAGTAACAAGTTAGAGTAGTTGAGAGAGGTAGGTTACCTTTGCAAATCAGGAAAACTTTCTTGGTTTTTTTTTTCCCCCAGCTTGAGTAAGATGTTTCTCCCCACCCCATAAATTTCCCTTCAGAGTAGAACAAGGGGTGGGCTTAGGCTATACAGATGGTTTTGGTGGTTTTTTGTTTTTCTCCATAGGCTAAACTCAATTTTATGGTAAAAATTGACTGCAGTTTTTGTTAAAACATGTAATTGAATGGTGATGCCATGCAACTGTGGTACACATAGCATAGATGGATATATTGGATCTTTAAGCAAGAATGTCCGTAATGTAAACAATGTGCTTTTCAATGTTATGAGTTGAGCAGTTGAGTGTGGGCTAAACTCTTGTGTCCTGTTGGATTTAAAAGGTAAACAAGGCTTACAAATTTCAGTTTACTGGCATACTTTAGGAATATTGTTTGAGTGTATGTGTAATTTTCATATGAAGTAGTAGCCAATGCTTAAGGCCAGGAGTATTTTCAATTAATATTATGATACTGTCAAGATGGTTAATTAAAAAAAAAGTCAGAAAACTTAGATTATTTAAAATATTGCATTCTAATTAGGGGATACATGATCACAGAGGTGCTGCTCAGAACAGCAAAATTTTTTTCCTGTTAGGCACCTGAGGAGTGTAGGCTGTATCTTGGGCTCTAGCTTGACATACATTTTAGATGGCATTTCTGCCTAGGGAAAAAAACCACCTTTTTCCCCCCAGATCCTGGTATTTGTTATTAAGCTTCATTGGAGCAAGCATTTCTGAAGTTTTATGGTAAAGTGAATTAACAAGACTAATTCATCTAAGAAACAATTTATTCTGTGTGATTTTTCATTCTGTTATGGTCTGGCTCAGATGTGGTCCCAGATTGCTTGGAAGAGTTGTGGAGGCAGCAGGTGGATTGTGGAGAGGGTGGCAGTGATGCTCTGGGTGTGTGACCGTGCCGTACTAAATGCATGGCAAGCTGTCATCAGGAAGCCTTTATTACACAGCATTTTGTCTTGCTGCTGAGTGAAAGTGAAAGAAAAGTGATAAAATGAAAAGAATCTTTGCTGTGCTTTGTTTACATCAGAAATTGATTTCTTCTCTGATTGTTTTAGAATAATTTGACTGTACAACCAGCTACAGATTTTTATAAGCATTTTTGAGAAAGCTGAAGTGAAATACGGATCTGGGAGAATGATGGGATGTAAAACCTCTTCATATGCCACATGCTTAATCCTACTAAAAGAGGAGTAATAAGGTCACTCTTCTCAGTGACAGCTTGCTCATAAGGATTTAAGGCACTTTTCCTTTTCAACGTGCTTAATTGCTTTAGTTGATTAGTCTCAGTTTCTGTAGCATCTTGTCTGTGCAACAAGGTCAGACTTAATAATTTTGAAATTAAAAATCACATACCTTTAAAATTTCATTTCAAAGTACTTTTCTGTTACAAGTCTTAGAGGCCTAGAGGGTTGTGGGGTTTTTTTGCTTTAGTGGTTTGGTGGGTTTTTTCACCAGTTTTAGTATGTATTTGAAGTAGCTTGAATTGGAAATTAGGAAATTGTGAAAAAGGTAATATCTTAAAATCATTAGTTAAAGAGATGTGAGAAACTTCTGTTCAGGGTTGAGAAAGCAGTGCTGAGGAAGAAGAGGGAAATCTCCAGTAAAAGTTAGGCATGTAATCTGCTTAAGTCATTCTGGAAGTCATCAATTATCTGCATCTTTAGGCATCTTAATGCATCTGTGTATGCCTACTCAAATAAGCTGCTCGTTAGCTGATGAAAGCAAATGATTAGTCAATGAAATTGAAAGTCAGTTGTATTTAAATATTCTGAATAATTTAAACTTTTATTTATTATTATATATGTTATATATGTTTGCATTAATTGAGTTATAAATTCTTGCCAAAATACATCACAGTATGCAGGGGGAAAGTTGTTCAACATAATTCAGTATAACAGTAAGGTAAATGGTGTGATTACTGCAATGCTGATGGCTGTGATGATATTCTTCTAATTGGTCAGATGCCTCTGTTGTGAATCAGCCTAAATGATATCAATATGGAGGCAGTCATTTTTAAGGAAAACTGTAAAAACAATGTAAGTTCCAAACTAATAGGGTAGTTTTGTAATAACCCTAGATGTAAGCTTTCCCAGTATAAATCTGGGATATTTACCAGTATACATCAAAATTAGCAATGTCAATGCCTCTGATTTAATTGGACTTGCTGTATCAGCATGTTAATTGTGGAGTAATTTACTTTAAAATGCTTGATTATTTCTTAATGATAAAAGAAATTATTTGCTATCTAAAAACTTTTCGTAAGCTTTGGGGGTTTTTGGTTTGTTTTTTTTCTTTTTTTTAAATCTGAAATATCTCTGTTTTTCCAAATCTTTGATTGCATTCATGTTGGTTTTGGTTTGCTTCTAGAAACTTGCAACTTTCCTTTAATTCCGTCACAACTAGGTTGAGTTCTTTGTCATTTGCTTGCTGCCAGTGCTTCTTCTGATCCAGCCAGTCTGACTGTGTGTTCGTTACAGCTGCCCTGCACTTCTGTGCTGCTTCAGGGATGTCTTCAGAGAGTCTGGCTTTGTTTGACCTCTGGAGAAACATAGTCTGACCTGCTGCAATTGGTCATCTGCAGGGTACTGTGAGGGTAAATGAGAGTAAGAAAGTACTCTTAATCCAGTACTCATCATTAAGTGAAAGAACTGATGCGTGTACAGAGCTTCCCAGAGTGGAGGAGGGATACAGTGATAACTGCAAGACATTGTATGTGAATTTGGGTTTTGTTTCCCTCAATCAGAGTGGTAGAGATGTGTTCTACTGCTTATCTCATTCTTCTGTCCTTTCCAGTTTGTTCCTTGTCAGTCAGGAGGAATGTACCTGCCAGGCTGTTACTGTTTTCATCTGGTAGGTCTTAATATAGCCAAAGTAGAAGCTGAGCACAGCAGCAGCAGAAAGGGAAGGTAGTCCAGGCTCTGCCAGTGCAGCTGGCAGTCAGCCTCACAGAATTTGGCTGCATGTTTTCTGAAAATTGAGAACTGTTGAATTAAGAAAACACCTCAGAATTTTTGCTCATAGTTACTTGATGTTGGCTACTTACTGTTGCTGCAATCAAGCTACTATGCTTCTGGTAATGAGATGATTCCAGGCATAATAATTGGTGGTCTGGCAACATCGATGCAAACTACAACTAATGTGGTAAGAACAGGAAGGAATTCTTTCTTTCACTTTGTATTTTTTATTTTTTGATAACCAGGATTTGTGGAGCTGGTAATCCTGAATAAAGCAAAATCTGCTGTGTTGCTTTTAGACAAGAGTCTCTACTCAAACTTGTATGTTTGTGTTCTGCTCTGAAAATGCAGTTCACAACTGACTGAATTACAGGACTGTCTATTTTAATATTACAGAAGAAAGGAACTCTCTTCAACTGATGCTGTGGACTAGGGCTGTGTACATATGTGTGGTTTTTTTAATGTAATGTGTCAATAATACAAACAGGGTCTGGAATTGGAACGAATACAGAAGAGTTAATTGACAGGTTTGGTACTATATGAACTTAGTTATATTGCTTCCAGCACCCAACGTAGTGTCAAAAACCCTCAGTGGCTGAGGGTTTACATCATTTCATCATGCAATCATTTACAGGGATTTAACTCCTTTAAAACATTATCTCTCAAGCCTGAGTAGTTTTAGATAATAATATAAAAAATGGAATTGTTTAAGAATAATTTCATTTCTCTTTCCTTCTAACTTGCCTCTACAGTCATTAAATGAGTATTCAGTAAATACTGTATCCAGTAAACCACAACATTTGCATATCTGGGAATGCTTTTGCATATATGCAGGAATAACTCTCACTCAGTTCTGGAAAATGAAAGGTAAAAAGTTGCCTCCCCCTTCACGCCTCCCCTCCTTTTTTTTTTAATGATTGTTGTAGCAAACCAGCTTATTTCAGGTTTTGAAGGTTTTGTTACCATTCATCGAGGAGGATGAACAACTTAGATTTTTTTTTTTTAACCCACGTAGTTAAGAATATCTATCACTATATGTTATGAGCAGACCTAATGTTGAAAAACCCAGAAAACTGGACTAATGCTGTACTGAACTGTAATCTACATTTGGCATTAGGGAAAGATACCTATCAATATACCTTCAGAGAACTCTCTCAAGGATATCTATTTTATCTCAATTTATTCTTTTTCATCTTGAAGTTGTTCTGCTACTGTGGATTGGATGACTGATTGGAAGATTGATGGACGAATCAGGAATGGGTCTGTTTTCTGATTTGGATTTCTGCACTGCAAGGTTTAGTGGTGCTTAGTTGCAACAGCATTGGAGCTAAGGGACCTTTATGAACTGGTTAAACCACCTCCTGTTAGCAGTGAAGTATATTTGACCTTGTTCCAGCTTTCATAGTTGATGATAATATGAAAAGCTTTCAAAGAAGGGAAGAAAATATAAAGCTTCTCAGTCAATATTTAGACAACCCCACATATTGGGGAAAAGAAGCTGTTCACATTGCATTTTGTGGATCTTAAATATTTTTATTTTTCTAATTCAGTCGGGATTCCATATTAACTCCTAAACCTAAGAATTCAATTTCAGGCATCTATTAAAAAAGAAGCTTTAATTGAAGATGAAAACCTTTAGAGTTACTTAGCACAAGAGGAAGTCCTCAAATCTGTGCAAATCGTTCCAGTTTTTCCTACTGATAGTTCAGGACTGACAGTACACAGAACAAGCATATCTTATCTTGTAGGTATTTTTCACCACTTTACCTTAAATAAGGACTTCAGCTCTTTGGTCACTACCTTTTTGCCAAGTAAATTGTTGAATATTTTTGGTTCAGTTTTAGTATTGTCTCAGTTGTTCTGGAAGGTCAACAGTGCTACAGATAGCCTGTGATACGAAATTGCTACATGAGGCTTGAAGCATTATACTGCTAAAATGTAATATTTATGGCTTCTCCCTAATTTTGAACCCCAGACAGTGTGCAAATGTTTGCTTTATTGGACAATACTGAAAAATAACGATTGCATTAAAAGATAGACGTTGTTAATTTATAAGAGCTGCTGAAGTCTTATATTAGTTTAACTGTAAAGAATGTGAAGGAATGCTCCTGTTCTAGTCTAAGCGCATATATTTACATAGAGGGAGATAACTATATCTTCTCCACTTTGAAATTAAGTCAGATCATTTTACATGATGTACATTTATTCTGCTCGTATCTTGTGTGAGAGCTCTTGCAACACTGTTGGTTTGCCACAGAGCATTTTCATAGAATTTCAGAGCAATTTCATAGAATTCCATATGTTTTTTTGAAAAGATCTCTAAAATCCAGCTATCAATGTAAGACTGCCCAGTCCACACAAAACCATGTCTGTAAGTGCTACATCTCCACATTTTGTTAAATACCTCCAGGGGTGTTGACTCAACCTTGGTAGCATCTTCACCTTTACATATTCTTACATATTCCAAAAGAAAAATGAAGACGAACCCAACAACAAGCAAACAAAAAACTAAACCGAAAAAGAACAGCCAGCGGGCCTATGGAAAAGTCTTGGAAGTTATTCACATATTTTTCCTTCAATAAAATGAAATAAACAAGAATGTGTTTTGGTCATTGTGGGGTTTTTTTTCTCTCCTCTGGTGAATTCTGTGACAGCTGAGGAGCTTTGGAATATCTTCTGAATTTGGGAGGAAAAAAGTTTCTTTGTACTACATATTTTTATGAATTTAATACTGACTTCATCCCAGCTTCACATTAAATTCCAGTCGTGTGGCCACAAGTTCATTTCAGGGGAAGACCTGTGAAAACAAGTAGTGTAACTGGTGAGAAGTCTTTCTTTTTTAGGATGAAATGAAAAACAAAAAAACATAAAATGTGGAGTAAATAATGTGCTAACCAAGATATAATACAGATTTTACAGTTACACTAGGAAGAGTTGGTTTGATTCGCCATTGATGATGAATACTTTTTTGTTTTGTTGGGTTTTTTTTTTTTGAAACTAACGCTAGAATTTGAACACTGGTTCTTGAGTGGTACATAAATTGATATGGCTGACTGCAGTAGATGTGAACTCTCATTTTAGAATTGGTAGAAGTTTTAGAGCTTGATTTACAGTCCAAATGTCTGCTGGCCTTGCATCATACAATTACTGACTTCAGAGAAAGCCTTTTGTAATGTAGGGAACTCAGTAATTTTGGGTGTTGTGGCACAGTGAAAACAGTAAACTATTGAATACCATGTTTTGAGGAGCTTGACTTTCAGCCACATGCAGAGAAAGGGTTTATGTTTATGCAAATAATGGGATTGAAGTCTCCACATGGGGTTATATTCAGGGGGCAGCTGCTGCTTTTACTTATCCAAAGCAAGAATAATTAATGCTTTGGAACTGTACTTGCCTCACAGCTTGCCCACAACTTGGGGAAGAGAGAAATCCCTGCTCTAATGTCTGCTTAATTGCCTTCCTGTAGAAAGACATAAGTGCCTGAAAAGCTTGAACATAACCTTTAAATTAACTAAATCATCACAAGTAAATAATTTGTTACCCAAGTAAACGACCAAATGATAAATAAATTCACAGATATGGTCAGTTATCCGTACTTGTGATACTGATATTATAGTTACCCATAAATTAGAATCTACACATTGAGCTGCAGTTTTCCTATGCAGCAAACAATCCTCAAATATGTAGCATAATTTAATTCTAATTGCTGTTAAAATTAATAAATGTGTTTGAGTGTTTGTGTAGTTCAGATTTTTTTTTTTTTGTTTAGAGAGAAGTGTGTCCTGAGTGTAATTTTTTTCCTCACTTCCATGAAGGCTTGAGTCCTTGGATGTCAAAGAGTATTTTGCTTTCAAATTAGTCTGAGGCAGTAGAGAGATCGTACTGTTGCTTCTGACGTAACTTTATTGTTTGTATCATAATAAACCAAAGCAAAATAGTTGAAATATGAAGTTGCTGGAATAACAAAAAGAAGAAAAGGATAAGTCTTGTTCTGTAGTCACCCATTCCCCCCTGCCCTCAGCATCTGCGACCAGCTGTGATGATAGAGGCAGGATGCTAGGCTGGATGTACTTTTTCTTCCCAATCACAAATGCAGTTTTTACCCTACCCCCTAAAGGTCATGCAGGACTCTGTTCATGCTGGAATTCGGTTGTATTTGCCTAAAGATTATTCACTAAATAAATCCTGTGATTTTAAGAGTCCAGTTGCATAGAACTTTCTACAAAATAACTTCATTTTCAAGTTGTTAACAGTTTGAATAATGATTTAATTGCTCTAGGGACTAGTTCTTTAATTTCAAATTGTCAAAGATGTTGAAGAGCGAGAACGTTGATAGTGTTTCAGATTCAGCCTGTTGCTTATAGTGCGGCAGCGTTACACTGTAAATTTCAGTTATCCTTTTTCTGACCATCCTTTTTTAATAGCAAGTTGGGTATCATATGAATGTGATTATTTTCAAGGACTGAATTACAAACCCATGAAATAAAACCTGTTGATATATTCTGTATTCTCTGATGCTTTTGGTTACTTGGTTTTTGCATTAGTAGTGTTTCAGTAGCAAATAGCCAAGATACTTGAAGATCTTGATTGAGATTTGCAGAAGTAACTTGTGGTTGCTTGCAGATTTTCCAGAGTGCTGTAGATTTGCAGAAGTGCCTGCTGTGTCACTTCTTGGATGCTTCTCTTGATGTCTTCATAGGAACTGATTTTTTTTAATGTTAGTGTTTTGAGTATTTATTGTGTTTGTGGTGTGTTTTGGAGTTAGACACTCTGAGTGTCTGCTTGTCTTAGAACACTTTCCTTGTACCTGTTGATAAAATATGTGAATGTTGAGCTCTTAAAAGAAAAGTTGACATTTAAAAAAGGGGGAGCCTTGCTTTCTGATAGAAGACATTGACAGTCCTAAAAATTAGGTTTCTTAAATGTCACTAATTTTTCTGTTTTGTCTCTTTTGCTTGTTTTTAACAAGATCCTCAGAAAGTATAGAGCAAAATTAAGCGTATATATATATATATATATAAAAAATATACTTTAATGCGGTGTAAGGCATTTTGCCGGCTGTGGCTGCAGCATGGGGGGTGCTGGCAGCCCCGGCGGTGCCCTGTCCCGAGGGCCGGTGGCAGGTGCCCGTGGCCCGCGGGGGAAGGATCGCACCAGGCTTTGTCCCAGTGGGTGCACCAGCGCCATTTAGATGCTAATGTGACAGACGCTGCGGTTTTGTGCTAGACCTTGACTGCATCTCAGGAATGTGGCCTGTCTGGTTTTAGGTTGGCATTCACACGGCCTACTGTAATTCCTGCCGGGGATCGATTGATTAAAGCGAGGTCTTCTGGCTTCTGTGTGCCGGAGGAAGCGGTTGTGCTGGTGGAGAGTTAGAATTGCATCCTTGTTTGGTTCTCCGGATCTTACCTGCTGGTCTCTGTGCTTTGTGTTTGCCATCTGCGATTTGGCAGTAAAGTAAATTTGTTCTGTTAAGCCACACATGCGACATTAGCTTTACTGACAAGGGTTGAACCTTTCTTTCTGTTCATGTTTGCTTTTTGCTGGGGTATCAAATGCTTCATTGTTTCCATCAGCTTTTCTTGCAAATATATAGAGAGTGGAGTATATTTCTATATTTTTACCGTGGATGTGGCAATTTTCTGTTGTTAGGTTTTTTTCTGGTTCAATGGAATATATATTCTGGTTCATGTTCAGAGGCAGTGAATAAATGAATAACCTAGATATAACAGGAACATGCTATAATAAATCTAAGTTCTACTTACTACATCTTAGGATGTATTTATGTATGCTGCAAACACAAACAAATTTAAAATGTAGCCCAGGGAATCAATTTTTTATCAGTCTATTTAGTGCATGAATGCAGTATCCATCAGATTTTCTGTGTTGTATTCCTTTTGTATTCTTGTAAAATAAGATAATTGCTGTTTACTTTGTTTTCTGGAAAAACATACATTCTTTCAGACCTCTTTCTTAAATGAGTTGAATAATAATTTTCTTTTGGACTTCCCTACTGTGTGAGGTGAAATATGCATGGAACACAGGGGAGAAAAGCCGTGGATCTAGTTGGCCTTAGGTAGCAATTACTTTAGCAGATAAAGCAAAACATGCAAATATCTCCTGAGCACTTAAGGCTGGTCTTTCAGACACTGGCTGTGTCCCTAGCCAAAAAGGGGCATATGATAATTAGATTTTGAAGGACCACGTGCTCTTGCTACAGAGCTAAATATTAAAATGCAAGAAAGCAGACTACCACATAGCACAGTTGATTTTAATGGCAGTTCATGGTAAAATGCTCTCTCTTTATATTGCTTTTTAGGTTACCTAGGGTGAAACAAAATTACAGGCTTGGAGACTCTGGAAAAGCTCAGCATCAGCATTTGAGGTAAAAATGAACATACTGAACTAATCTTGGGAGTGTCCTCTTTGTTAACTTTATGGAATTGATTGGAGGAGAAATTTTCATCAAGATTCATTTTGTGTTTAAGTTTTCAGTACTGATTTTAAAAAATTGGACTTCACAATCTCTTTTTAGGTCTGGCAAACCTCACACTTTTAGGTTTATGTATTGTGCAATTTTTTTTATTTTATAGCTTTAAGAACACTCGATCTGCTTAAATATGATATTTTTGCTTTAAGTTGTAGTTTTACATATAATATTTATATATGTTCCATATAAATAAGTATATATAATATACTTAACATATTATATAATATCAATCAATATTGTATCAATATAATAAAAGTGTATATATAATACCTGTATTTGGCTAATATATCTAGAAATTCACTGTCATGAATTTCTATCTTTCTGAATTTTACTTTTATGGTTAAATCACCATCTTAAGTGCACAGTATTTTTTCTTTTAATAAAAAGACTAGTGTACGTAGAGAGAAATGGGTGTTGCTTTTTCACGACTTAACTGTTATTTGCAGTTTCAAATTGAAATAGTTTAAAGCAGCTTGAATTCTGATTTTTTTTAATGTCAACTCAAAGTGAAAATACGTGTGAATGGAAAAAGCAGTACAGTTATACAAACCATAGTAAAATTATGCCAAACACTCTACTCTTGTGTTTCTCGCATGAGGCAGTAATTAATGATAGTAACCTGGAAACAGGACTATTTAAATTATCTTTTAAATCACTCTTTTAAATTTTAGTTTCTGATAGTAAACTAAAATATTTCATGTTCACAGTGAACCTAAATAGTTCATTTCTGTCAGCAAGTTGTGGTGTAGGCTCAACACGTGTAAATGTTTATAAGCAACCGAATTACCACAATTAATCTTGCTATTGTAGTTCCCTTTTCAAATAATTTTTATAGTTCATAGGTTTTTGTTCTTGTTTTTTTTAAGAGTCAAGGCTTGCAAATTATGTGATTAATCTACAAGCTGATATCATGATGTCAAAATGCAGTTCAGGAAGCATAAACACAGAGACTGCGGAAATTAAAACGGTAAGACTGTGCTTTGTAGTATGGGAGAAGCAGGTTTTGATGTATCACTGCACTATGTTCTCCTGTTTTATATTTAAAGATGCTTCAGAGCCATGGAGTAAAGTAACTTCCATATGTGAGTTTATAGAAATTGACTGAATTTCTTTGGAAAGAAAAATGAAAGTAGCTACTTCATTTTATTAATAGAAGTTTAGATGTTTGTCATGAAATTCTTGCCCTGATACTTTTTATGAAGCTGCATGTGATTAGAAAGTTACTCAGTTTTTTAAAAGGATGTGTATGTGTTTTTCTTGTGGATTTTATATTCAGATGTGGTTGTGTTGGTGAAATATGATCAGTTAAAAAAAAAAATGGGAGTGTTGACACAAGGGGTTAGAATTAGAATTGAATTCATATGTTGTTCCAGATAGGAGATACAAAGTAAATGATAAGGAAAAGAAATGACAGGTAAATTAAGGTCTTAGTTTCAATAGTATGCTGTGGTTTGAAATACGAGTTCAGCAAAAATAGGGAAAGAGGCTGTCTGATTAAAACTACATAGCAGAAAAATGTGCTTTGATAACATAGGGAAGACAGAAATGTATTTAGTTCCGCTGTGCTTACCTTGCCTTGCATCTTAGATCCATATACTTCATGCTTTATCTTTTGTCACCTGTGTTAGGGAGGTGAAAGGAGTCTGCATAGCACCAGTTCTACACTGCTGATTAAGCAGCTGCATAGTTAGGATTGTTGCACAAGCCTTGTACACATAATTTTAAAAAATGAAAGTTTGTTCCAGAATCTGGCTGCATGTCTGTATTCTTTAAAGGAGAAACATCCCCTTTCTGAATATTTATTCTGAATGCCTCGTGCACTGGTATCACTAGAGATGTGCTACAAAACTGATTTTTGTTTTTACATTGTATTGTTTACTTGTAAGTTCCCTACAGCCTGTGTGTGTTACGCTGATAAATAGTGGCATAATCCTTTTGCATTTGACTGTTCAGTGTGCAGCAGCACAACTCCTGTGTGAACGATGACTTGCGGGCTCTGTTGGTCCAGGTGGACTGATTGCAACATAAAGTTTATTGGGCTTTTGCCCCAAGTCCAGGTTTGGTCATACTGAACACTACATGAAGGACTTAAGGGGTTTTCTGAGTCTGCTGAGTGTCATGTTGTACTCCATTTCTCTCCTACAAACAAACATTTAGGAGGAGTCTGCCAGGAATTTCACCTGTTAACTGTTTACTGCTTGTAGAAGTGCTTCAGAATCAGCTCATCCAAATGCAGAGCCTCAATTTAACTTTCATTTTAATAAGCTCTTTAATGAAACAGAAAGCAGCTGTCATTGTGCTGGTATGCCTTGGTCGGCTATTAAAGACCAATGTTATACTGGTTCTGTATCAGAAAAATGGAAAAAATAGAATTCTTGTCAAAATGAATATTCACAAAGTATATGTCTGATTGTGCTAGGGAAACCAGGGAAGATGGTCCTTAAAAGAATGCTTGTATTTGAGCTTTGGAAGCGTCTACGCATTCCCTTCTTGGAAAGGCATGCATCTAAAATACTTTCTTTTTTTTCATTTAAGAATATTGTAAGACCAAATGTAAAAATTGCTGTTAGGCAATGCATGGGATAAAGATCTTTGACGGATGAGAGAGAAAGGATGTCACATAAAATGTGTTCTGTGTTAAAGAGAGCACAATATAAAAGAGATTTCTGGTTCATCTTACTGAGTAATATTGACAGTTGTTTGATGTTTGAGATGTTTGAGTTTTTGACTTTTTTTTTTTTTTCAGATAAAATTGGGGGTGTTTGGTTTGGGATTTTTAAGTCCTCTTAAGAGAACTAAAGTTGCAGGAGTAATATTAACAAAATACGCTTCTTTTTGTGGAAGAAGTAGTGTGTTCTTCTGGGCTATCACTGAAAAAGTCTAATCCTTTTTAAAGGACGCTTCTTTTAAAAGAAAGCTTAGAAACCAGGCAACATAGAAATGTTGCAAGTTCACCTAAATTGATGCAAAACCGATTCTTGCCTCTGAATGCTTACAGTGTAAGTTGGTATGGAACATTCTCAGTGACATTTTACATTTGTATATTAACATTTACATTAATTTTCTACTATGTATTTTGTATTTGTAATATTTTACATTTTTCTTCTTATTTGATCCTCCTTTACCCAAGTAAGAATTCTCTGTGTTAGATCATTCAGCAAGTTAATGTTTCATGTAGCACTTGAACATAAAAATTGCTATAAAGGAACTTCATTCAGACTCTTCACGTGTTCATGTAAGAGAATATACAAGCAGCAAGGTTCTATTCATCTTTTTTTTATAATTTGTGATTTATTTCCTTCAGAGTAAGTGGATTATTTTTACCTCTTGAGGCTAACTTGTTTTGGCTGATGCTGAGAGTGGTTTTAGAGGATAAATTAGACATTCTGGGACAAAGATTGAATCCTAAAGCATCAGAAATAATGTTTGTATCACAAGGATTATAGGTACAAATTTACAAATCAGTATAGAAAGCAAATTAAATACACTGCAAATGGCAGTAAGAAATTTTTATTGTTATTAGGAGATGATTATAGTTTTGCATTAACTTGTGAATACAGCACAAACTATATTCACAAATGGTGGTAAAAACTTGAAAGGTACATCCCCAGGACACTACTCTCTTCTCTGGGTACCTCAGTGCCATTCCATAAATGTTTTAAACTGTCCTCCAAACAGGACTAGATCCAGGATGTCTCATTCCAGCTGAAGCCTCTGGTTGCTTTGGCTTATATTCCTTAGTGCAGTAAACCTTGAATTTTTTGTGTGCCAGGGGATGGCTTCAAATTGGATATAGTCATGTGACTGAAAAACATACACTACAGTTCCAGATTTATTGCAGACTGGGAAAAATTGCTACTGCATGTTGTTGACTTCATTTCTGACATTGTATGTTTTTCTGAAAAGCAGTTCTTTAAATGATGGGATAAGGGTTAATTTTAGCTCTGCAGTTAACTCACTGTCTGTTCACATATTATGCTAAAGTTGTAATACACATAAATGTGCATTAAAATAAGGACACTATGTTGTGAATTCTGCTCTTAAAATTCTGAAGATTGATGGCCATGAAACTGGAACTTTCACTATTATTTTAGTAGAATAAATAAGCTTGACCACTGTGCTGCCTTGTCCCGCTTCCATAATGAGTCTAGAGTCACAGGAATTATGATTTGTTTCAGGTGTTTCTCACTCCAAATTCAGCTTCAGCAAGTTCTTACAGTTTCTTGTTCTATCAGATTTCAAAATAATGCAGTGGACAAAGATGGAACATCTTAGCAAGTATGTTTATTACCCAACACTGGCTGAGCAGGACTAGTTTGGCTTTTTATTATGCTTCACTGTTAGCTAGTTTCAGTTAGCTCGTGTTCAGTTTTCTGTCCACAGATTCTGAACATATGTGCTTACATCTCAAATGTTTTCAATTTAAAATCTGTTCTTCAAATAGATGTGTTCTTTCCCTTTTTATTTCTAGATGAGCCTGTACTGCTTTTCTTTTATTGAAGAACTTGATATTTTTCCTTGCTATTGAAGCAGAGACTCTAGAATGATACAATTACTGCATTATTCTGGCTTACTCCCATAATAATGCTGACATTGATCTTGTCAGATATTATGTACTTCCAGTACAAATCATAGAAATGAGGGCCAGGACTAGGAAGCCTTAGTATAGCAGAAAGAAACATTGATTTGGGAGGATAACTTCTTCTTTTTACCTGACTTATCTTAAATTCCCTCTCCCTATGTGTTCTTTCAAATATATTGTGTCTCATGCAAGCTCAACCCAGGTGTGATTGTAGTGGCACACAATGCTGTTTTGGTTGTGTGTACTTACCAAGTTACAAATGTGCATGTACTTCTTCCTTCACACTTCAAAGGTTTTTTGGGTTTTTTTTGAGAATGCTTTTTGGCTTCAGTGACATGATTGTATTTAAGAGCAGGTCTTCTGTGAAGGAACACAGAAACCAAAGCTGTAGTTTAGAGTATATGTTGTTGCACAGCCTTTCCAGATCAAGCTGGAGCCATATGTAAGCATAAATTCTTTTGCTTCTTACAGCAGGGTAGCTAAACTGGTATCACTGTTATTAGGTGCATAGCAAAAGAGGTGAATTATTTGTCATATTGGATCCTGTACTTGTTTTTTATTAGCAGCCTTTTAAAATAAGGTTGGTATTCTCTCCTTAATTCCCTTCTGGTGATGTGGTATAGCTATTTTATATGTTCCCGAAGTTGTATTTATCATTTGAAAAAGAAACACGAGACACATGGAACAGTAAACAAAGAGGAGGAGCTGCTCATCTAAAGTGATTTATAGAACTGAAGTGGCTGGGCTTATATACAAGAATGATTGAGGAATCAGCTTCAGCTTTTACTCTGGAAAATGTTTGGATATTTTTTCCCTGGTCCGTTCTAGCAATTGTTATGACAGTGAGGTCTCATTTTAAACAAAGCAAACATGAGTTGTTTTTCACCAGTTGCTCTGTGTAAGTAGAGAAGCATGACTGAGACTGTTTCAATGAAATACTGTAGTATTCAGTATATGTGAAAAACCTTTGTGTTCAAACACTGCAGGGGCTTTGAACTATATGATCTTTAAGGTCCGATCCAATCCCAAACCATTCTGTGATTCTAAGGATTTTTTTGTCTGTGTTACCAGCTACTGCTTCCACTCACTGGAATACAAAAAGAGAAGCTAGATCTCTTAAAGGAGAGCTTCATCTATAAGTTTGGAGAAGGGGGTGTTGGGGATGACACCTTTCCCTGCTTTTTCTCTCTTCTTCCCTGTTCTCCTGCACCTAAACTGTCAGTTCATACAAAAGATTCACTAAGGTTAGTAGTGCCCAGAGTTTTCTGATGCTTTCTGCTGGTGTCTGTGGAAGATTGTGTGCCATGCTGCTGTCCTTGCCATTGACTGATTTATCTATCAGTCACATACTGGTAAACATCAAGTGCATTTGATGTGTGAATGCTCAGTAGATCAGAATGTCAAGGATGATCAGATTGCTCTGTGCAGCTGTATAACACCTAAACCATTCTGTGATGACTGTATCTTTCCTGCCAGCTGTCTCCTATGACTCAAAGCTTTTGAGTCTCAGTGGAGGAACAGCCCCTAGTTCCAAGGAGGGAGTGAACCAAAACATCTTCAGTTGTGCCAGATTAGAACACTCTATAAAATTACTATAGTTGCATTGTTAGAACCTGCATGTGCTTGTATGCATTCTTTGAAATGTATAGAAACAAATTAGGAATCTACAGGAGTCTTTTTTTGTATTACGACCGAAATGAATAATAACATAGTACTGATTTTGTGATTTGTGTAGACTGTTGTTCTTAATTTACAGCTAAATAAAGCAACATTGATCCATTTTATCTGTTTAGGTAATCTGAAATACTTGGGTTTAAATGGTAACTTATATTACAGGAGTCGAAAGTAAGTGAGAAGGTTGCCATGAGTTTGGAAATCATCCTAAAGCAACCGAAAAAACAAAATGTGAAGCATGCTCTTCACAATGTCCTGTGAAAACACACATTTGATCCTTTTGAGGTTTTTTTGGGATTTTGAGACATCTTTTCTTTCTGGAATCTTATCACTTTGACAGTTTTAGTGACACCCAAATAAAAATATCAGACAATATTCCAGCAGTAACAACACACTTTGTATATTAAAGAGGAACATTTTTGATGGAGGAGGGAAGCACGTTTATTGCTGATCCTAAGCTCAAGAAGTTACATTTATCCTTGTTCATTAAGCATTTACTACTGAATGTTTGTCTACAAAAGATAAACATGTTTTTACAATGGAACTGCACGTATAATGTTACTTCAGCTTAACCACACTGTCCTTCAGGGCTTCCCCTGCCACTTTGAAACAAATTGAGACAAAGCTTTATCTGACCACTTACTGTAAAGTGAAATTACTTCTGACTCTGCAAGAAGAGTGATCACGTAGTTCAATATATTGCCTTCTCTTTATTTTACAATACTTACCTGAGATGGAAAGTGAGATAGTTGGTTTCATCTCTTTTTTCAGAGCTTCCTATAATTATTTAATACTAGTTCAATATAAGTGTCTAGTCGTGGTCCAGATTATAATATTTAATTTTAAAATATTAACATATAACAGAGCAACAGTGTTAGTTGGAGACTATGGAACAAATATGAATGAATACTTTTCTTAATTACAGAATAAAATAATTACTAGGTTTGGAAGGGACCTCTGGAAATCTAGCCAATGCCCCATTTTTGATGATTTAATTGTACTACTTTTTTTTTTACTCTCTCTTTTCAGTTATTTCTGATAACCATCACTGGTTCTCTCTTAGATAGCATGTTATACTTTTCTTATTTTTTTTTATTCTTTACTGCACATTTGCAAAACTTAAGCAACTTTCCTATTGTATAGAAAAGCAAGAACATTTTAATGCAATAAAATGATAATTAGCTTTTCCACATGTCTTTCTAATGAATTATTAAATATGAATGCATCATCAATTTTATGCATTGTTCAACCATATTGATGCTAAAATTAATGTAGAGCCTGTAGGAATTTTGAGGAAAACTAACTTTAATAAATACTGGTTTTTTAATGGGATATGTATCCAATTTAAAGAGGGAATATTAAAAATTTCTTAGATTTCATGTAGTATGTTTCTGTATACTTAAGTAATATTTTTCTATATCATCAGGTCATAATCACTTTCCCAGGCTAAAGGTTTTTATGTTATGGGGTTGGTTTGTTTGTTTGTTTTAAATGGTAATTTTTTTTTAGTTTTGTTTGTTGTAACCTTGATCATTCCTGACAAATAGCAAATGTTTTTAACACATACCCACACCCCAATGATGAGGACTTCATAGAATCAGTGGGAAAGTGTTCTCCAGTTATCAATTGTCATGAAGCTCTGAATGCTTGGTTTATGAATTAGTGTCTTTATGGAAGTTGGTGGTTAACCTGGTAAGGATTCCATTCCCTATTAGTCCTTACCAGAGTCATCAGCAATTATCCATAATGCTTCTGCCAGTTCTTAAAAAGATAATCTTATGAGAATCTGATGATTTGAAGATACTAATATTGTTGTGTAGTTTCTGTTCTTTTCCTAGCAATTAGAATAAAATTCCTGTATTTAAAGCTTTAATTTGTCAAAGGCCTTTTTGGTTGGAAAGAAAAATGGAAAATCTGATACTTGTGCCTGTGCTGTAAAATTCTGGGTTTTTCTTTCCTGAAATAAAGCTAAGACAGCTTTTACTTTTTAAAGCTTAAATTTAGAATGATATTCTGTCGGACCATAAATGGAACAACATATTAAAATGTATGTCTGTAAATCCAAATGCCTGGAATGAGCATTGTCCTGTAAAGTACAGCTCCTTTCGAATTTCTGGGGTACTTTGATAAGCACACATCTTCAAGTGGAGAAGTGCCTGTAAATTTAAAATTAACATTTTCTGCTGGAAATAGTATGAGAAGAAACACTTC
The DNA here is from genome assembly GCA_013399835.1 of Leptocoma aspasia. Lineage (NCBI taxonomy): Eukaryota > Metazoa > Chordata > Aves > Passeriformes > Nectariniidae > Leptocoma > Leptocoma aspasia. Next base: position 380,710 of record VXAX01006476.1, read on the forward strand.
TGTAAGTAAAATCAAGTAATATCCTTTTCTTGATAAAAATTTTCTCTTATTGCTTGAGATTGCAAGTATATCTAATACTGTTTCATTTTCTTCTCGTAGTAGGCTGTGCTGGAACAAAAATGCAATGAAAGAAACACTGGATGAATGAATGAAAAGCCCTGCTTTGCAATCCCTCAGCATGGCGGGACTGCAGCTCATGACCCCTGCTTCCTCCCCAATGGGTCCATTTTTTGGACTACCATGGCAACAAGAAGCAATTCATGATAACATTTACACGCCAAGAAAATATCAGGTACTAGTGATAGTACTAACAGTAACCTCAAAAAAAGTACAATTAAATCCATTAATTAATCGAAAAAGAACAAGAGCAGGCAGAGAATGTGCTGTGATGCACACTGTCAGGACATGTCTCTCTCAGCTCCACCTGTTGGGAACTAATTCTTTAGTTTGGCTTTGTTTGACATTTGTTATATCCCTCCTTCTCTCTTCTCAGTTTGCTCTAATGAGCAGAACAGCTTTTAAGCTGAGTGTTCTCCTGCCACTCTCTGCAGAATGCTGCCAGGGACAAATAAACTGTGCCTCTCAATTGTATGCATACATAATGTCTGCTTCCACCTCTCACTTTGTCTTCCACATGGTATACTGATTTTGATTTTTGGTTCACGTACTGGTCAAAGCAGCCCTCTGGGTACTCTGATTTTTCATTTTAAGGAAAACTGAGTTTTAGAATACCAGTTCTCTTTGCACTGCAGAGGTGCCCAGAAGCATTTTGTTAGCATTACTGACAAACTTGGATTACCTTCAGCTAGTCTACTTGCTTATTGGGCTGAATTGAGCTGTGCAATTAGATTTAAAAGCTGTAGCTTCTTTCTTCACACCATGTATATAGCAACAGAATCATCTACTAAAAAGATACGTTCAGAAAACTACCTGAGAGCAGATTGTGGTACTGAAGGATTTTAGATTTAAAAGCTGGGCTATGTATAGTGTGCTAATTCTTTTGAAGGATTGTGTGAAGACATTGTTGTGAAAGAGACGTGTTAATTATATGGCACTTGGAAGATTTCAGTCGATACTATTGACTTGTACTTGTCTGTAGTTTATTTATCACTTTTGTTATTTTGGCAGCTTTTTCACTGCATTGTTGCAAGTAAGGACATTATTATTTTTTAAACCTAGGTTGAACTGCTTGAAGCAGCTTTGGATCATAATACAATAGTCTGCTTAAACACTGGCTCAGGGAAGACTTTTATTGCAGTACTACTCACTAAAGAGCTGTCCTATCAGATCAGGGGAGATTTCAGCAAAAATGGAAAAAGAACTGTGTTCTTGGTCAACTCGGGTAAGAGGAAATGTTCCTAAACATACTGCTAATACTTCCATGGAATATTCTGTGATGGAAGTTTTGTGAAAGCAGAGTTGGGGGAAACTTTTGCCTAAAGCCTTCAACAGCAAGAATGTGATGCCTTTCATCTTTTTGTTTCATTATCTGTTTAATATAATTTGTTTATATATATAGCATGTTCTGTTTTCTAGTTTAAAGTTAAGACATTGAATCTGAAGTGCAATTTAGTTACCAATCTATTTCCTTGGTGTGGTTTTGCATAGAGGTAGTTGCCATGTACACATGGTTTAACATTAGTCTAAGCTAAAGAACACGTTATGAAATGTGGTGCTAGGTCATATGACACATGTCTTATAAATAAAACCATGAGAAGACTTTTCTGTAAATGAGATTTTTTTTTTTCATTAAGCAAATCAAGTTGCTCAACAAGTGTCAGCTGTCAGGACACATTCAGACCTTAAAGTGGGAGAGTATTCGAGTTTGGAGATAACTGAATCATGGACAAAAGAGAAGTGGAGTCAGGAATTCTCTAAGCATCAGGTAAGGTATTAAGTAAAAACTATAAGCAAAGCATACAGAGAGGTTGGATCAGAAGTCATTCCTTCCAATTATACATTCTGTCTTTTTTAAAAAGAAATCCAGCATATTGGTAATATTTGTATGTTAATTTTGAGGCATATATATGTAGATGTTTTCAGCTTGTTTTTAAAAAGCCATCCTCTAAGTCCTTTGTTTTCTATCTCCTGACTTGTTGTTTATTATGTTGATTGCAGGAGAAATTTTGAGTGTGCATAATCTACTTCAAACGCTATTAAAATTTTATTAAATGTTACAGTTTTGGGGTTTACTTTCTGGTTAAAGTAATGCTCTATGGAATATGTCTGAGGATTTCTGACAGAAGGAAATGTTACTATACTTTGTGAAGTTCAAAGTGTGTGTAAAAACTACATAATTTTATCAACAAACTCAATTTTTATGTGTTAGTGTACAAGAAATAAGTTTTTCTTTAAAAAGAATTCTGATAACATCCTGCTTATGTTATAGCTGCAAATAGTTAAGAGCTTATGAAGAATTATCTTTCTTGCCAGGGACATGATGATGGGACACATCTAGGCACACTAACTTAATTTGTTAGGATTTAATGATACTTATTCTGTGTGGTCTGATTGGTGTTGAGATTGTCTGTTGTATTCATTTTTTAACTAGGCATGTGACTGGAGAGATACAGACATATATATAAATACACTCCCATTCAGAGAGATGGCTTTTTCTGGTAGAGAATGTTTTATTCTCTTTTGTCCTTACCTGGTGTAGGTAGATGAATATTTGCCAATGCTGTCTCACAAGACCTGCAGAAGGCTTTTCCTCCTTCACCTTGACCTCAGATAGCTTGTGCTTTTCTTGTACTGACATTTTTTTCCTTTCAATTTAGGTTCTGGTTATGACATGTCATGTTGCTTTGACTGTTCTGAGAAATGAGTATTTATCCCTGTCAAATATTAATCTTCTGGTGTTTGATGAGTGCCATCTTGCAATCCAGGATCATCCATACCGTGAAATTATGAAGGTGCATTTATTGTGTGAATGTTCAATGTACTTGGCTGAGGAAGAAGAGTCAGTGGGAGGGTTGAAGAATTGAAAACCATTTAAGGCAACTTTTGCTACCAAAAAAAATATTAGTGGAACCAATGTTAGCATGTTCCTGGGACTGTGAAATTACTGTATTGAGTTAAGACTTCAGTAACACTATGTGGAAGAAGAATCATGTATTTACTTCATTTTACAATGGGGATTGGGGAAGACAAATCTGTCTTTAACAGAGAAGCTACATTTATTGAATTAGGGGAATTTTTAAAATTCATCAATAAAATATTTGAGTTAGGGAATGGGACATGCTAATCAGTTTTTATTATTTTTAAAAATGCTGATCTCTAAAGGTGTTTTTGGGGCTCTTTCCAGAATATTATTGGCTCGTTGTTGTTTTTGGCTTATAAGTGATACCTGCATAATAAGTATCTTTCCAAATCTCCTTTCAAGTGCATGTGCCTTTTTATATGGCATGGAAGTATTATGTTATGTATTGCAAGTGTGAGAAGAATATTCTGTTTAATGCTGTTTCCATTTTTCCATGTTGTAAATATTTACCTTTAAATGTGATGGCTGTTTTAGCTTCCAGTCAGTAGAAGAGAATAGATTAATTCAATGTTTGGTTCCTTTTGCAACACCTGCTATTGAAATAAAATTTTCCAGCCTAAGCATCATAAGTTTGCAGGTAGATTAACAGGATACCTTTAGTAAATAATTTAATTTGATTTTATTTCACAGATCTGTGAGGATTATCCATCATGTCCTCGAATTTTGGGATTAACAGCTTCCATTTTAAATGGGAAATGTGATCCTGCTGAGTTAGAGGAGAAGATCCAGAAACTGGAGAAAATTTTGAAGAGCAATGCTGAAACTGCAACTGATTTGGTGGTCTTGGACAGGTGTGTTTTATAATGATTGTTGGTAAATTGATGCCTGCATTTTCATTTCGGATAGAGGAATAAACCAGTAGCAATATTTAGTCTTCTGAATATTAGAAAAGTCTGTGTGCATATGATGCTGCTATTCCACTTAGGGTGGAGATGGAATGTTAAATGGCTTTTGAGTATAAAGGCTGATTGGCCTTGGTGGGGAGAGATTTTCTGTAGTTAAAAACAAAACAAAAAAGGTACAACAAAACAGATCCTCAAACAAAAAACCCAACCCAAAACAATAAAAAAAAACCCTCAACACACCACTAAGCTAAAAAACTGACATTTCACAAAATGTTTCTGAACTTTTAAAATGCACTCTTTTTTTGTGGAGTGTAACTGTTTCATGTCCAGTGTATGCCATAATGTCACTATTTAGGAAAATATGGCTACATCTACAGTACAATGTGCTCTTAATGCCAGAGAAGTTGCCCTTTTTTTGTTCCCCAAATGCATAGCCTGTGTTTTAAAGGCTAATGAAAGATAGAGGGACATGAGAGGAGGTAGTAAATACTTAAAAGAGCAAATGAGTTACAGAATCTAGAATCCTGTGAATCTTGTTTAAACTAAAGGTGATGATAATGTGGTGACTTGTTGTAGGGGAAATCAGGGTGAAATGATTGCTGTGGAGCATGTTTTCTTGTCACTCTATTGACAAACACGAAACGCAGAGACAAACGCAGCCACACCCGAGAGAAGGCAAAGAAGAGAGAGCTTTATTTTGGTTTCCCCATTATATAGGGTTCTGGAAACGACCATCGATTGGAAGGTGAAGCTACCACCTCTCCAACGACACTGGTCAATGACAAAGTCCATCAAACCTTTCTCCTCCCAGGAGAAGGAATGAAAAACAAAAAGACAGTTAGAAAAACATGTGCATGTTTACAAAAAACAGCGTGAGAAACTCCATCACAAGAATGAAAACATCAGAAGGCTGAAAAATGAGAGTGACATTTTCTTTTACCATCTGTACTGTGTTGTTGAGTTTCAGATAAAGTTCAAGGTGGTTTTTTCATGTTATAGAACAGGTGTTTTGTCTATGTGTAAATGTTTTAAATGCATTTTTTTGAACTTGTCTGAACCATTTCCTTTTAAGAATTTCTTGCTGCCATTCAAGAATAATAATTATTTTACTTGTGTAAATGTATATAGAGACATAAATTTACATTATGTATATTGGTTTTCTTTCATATAGCAAGAGAGTGCACTGTCAAAAAACAGGTGAAGATGTTGATGAAGTAATTAGAATTTGCTTAAATTTTCAAGTATTTGAAATGAGGATAGCAATATTAGCCTTCCTTTTAGGAGTGTATTAGAACAGTATCTAGAATTAAGTAGTTCAGTATTTCGGGTGGTGGGGGTTTTTCTGAAGTGTTTGACTGTATAACTTTTAATAATTATTGATTCATGGTGGGGAAAGAAATGTTCTTGAATACATATCATGTTGCTGTTGTGTTTGCTGTATACCCTTAAGAGCTGCCATAGCTCTGGCTTTCAGAAGCTGTGTTTAACTTGATCTTTGCCCTCATTAAGATATACTTCTCAGCCGTGTGAGATTGTTGTAGACTGTGGACCATATACTGACAAAAGTGGGTTGTATGGAAGATTATTAAAGGAATTGGATGAAGCGCTTGCTTTTCTAAATGACTGCAACATATCTGTACATTCAAAAGAAAGAGATTCTACCCTAATTTCTAAGCAGGTAAGGATATCAAGAAATGTGAGACACCTGAGGAATAGAAATCTTACTACTGTTTTTCTTTGCCATGTATGTTACATAACTGAAACCTCCCTAGCTAGCCATCCTTGATTATCTGATGCAAAAAGACTTCAAATTTTTGTGTTCATTAACATGCATTTGTTTTCATAAATGAGTGGGGCTTGAATGTCAGGCATTGATTAGAATTTCATTTAGTCTGAGATTCAGATTTGCTTAAAGCACTAAAACAATTTGCACCCTGATGTTGTAGGTCCTTATCTCTGAAGTCAAGAATTTGACATTTTCACAATCTCCTATGACCTTTGAATAATTCAGTGCAGAAGAGGAAATAATGCTTCAGGAAGTATATGGACTGTTCCCTGTTGTATTAAAAGTTGGTAAAGGAAGAATTTAGGCACGAATTCCAGCCAGAGATGTACAGTGTCTGTAAATTATCTTAGAACCAGATTGGAATAGTGCCACACCTTGCTGGAACAGAATTTGAACCTCAGGCTTGCCCTGACTTTCTCTGTGCTTGCCCCTGTGTTATCCTGACCTTTGGCAGAGGATCCAGAAGGTGTGGAGTGTTTAGCAGGGACCTCTCACACAGGGGGTCCAGGTACCTTTTTTAACCCTGCTTGGCCTTCCTGGTTTGGAATTGCCTGCCAAATTAGAGCTGTGTAGGGATATAAGTCTTTGAACAAGAAGTCAGTAGTGAGTCACTACTGACTTATTCGTGTAATAGTCCATGAGAAATTTGGAGAACATATTTCTTTCTTCAGCCCAAAATATTCCAGTTTCCTTTAGCATTCTTAGAATGCTAGAGGACTCTGACACTGTCTATAAAATATTATTTGTGCCAGAGGGAAAGGTGGTACATAAGGCAGCTTGTCACAGTGCATGGGAATTGGAAGTCATGGTTACTTTTGTGCTAAACTTAAACCATAATAGGCTAAAATACATAGGGAATGCTGGCTGGAGGTGATCTTTGTGGCTTGCAGGGACCAGAAGAGTGGATTAACTGCTGTACTTCTAAAGCTTGTAACCCTCTGTGCTTGTTTTAAACCAGTAGCTCTCTGAGAAGATGGAGGTACCCATATTAAGAAAAGAAATGAGTTTCAGACTGAGGTGCTTTATATGTCTTGCCTTGTACAGAGTATCAAGCCTTTGTACTGCAGCTACAATTAGTCTAGATAGTTTTGCCCTTAAGCCTTAGAGTTAATAAACTCCACAGAGTTCAGAATCAAGACAAGCATAGTCTGTTCTTTTTTTCCTCACAGAAGGGAAGAAGGAAGAGAAAGTAAAGAGGAGCTGAAAAGCAATGTCCTTTTAGAGTTCAGTTGTAGTTCTTCTGGTGCAATACAGGGCCACCCAAACAATAAGTCCTTTTAATAGTGTTATCAGTGTTCCCCATTTCTGAATTCCTAATTTATTGTCTGACAACTTCAGTCTTCTGGAGGAAACAACTTCTCATAAGGTTATGATGGTACTCTAATGCCTATTCTGTTTTCTATGAATAGGATATAGTTTTCTCTTTTTACTGTTCCACTCACACATACAAACCACTGTGTTGTGTTTTTCCTTTGAAACAATAGACTTCCTAAGGCTACCTTAAGGCCATTGTGCAACTTTCTGGTTATATACTTCTGAAATCCTGCCAGCTGTCAGTAGTAAATAAAGTAAAAATGGCCAGTAAAGTTTTTATTCTATTAGTTCTATGTTATGTAGTAAAGATATGAATTTTTGCTTTGTTTGTCTAGCTGCTTCAAAAAGCATTCTTCTTTTAAGTATAAATTTCAAATTGCAGTTGTACAAAATGGCAAAATTTTGATTAAGTTTGGGGTTTTTGGAGATTCAGAAATGTACAGTTTGAAGTTGATTGGTAGTAACTTAAAGGGGAGGGGGGAACTTGCTCAATTAGAAACACCAAATTTCCCAAGGTCATCTAAATAAGAAAAGCAGACTTCTGTGTTTTTTTTAAAGTAGAAAAATTGCCATAATCCTTACAAAGACTGTGCTGTAAGAGAAAAAAAGCCCCTAGTCTTAAATGAATAGTTCATGACTGTACTCTTTGAACTGATACTTGAATTCATTTGTTGTAGATATTGTCAGACTGTCGAGCTGTGTTGGTTGTTCTGGGACCGTGGTGTGCAGATAAGGTAGCTGGGATGATGGTGAGAGAGCTGCAGAAGTATATCAAACATGAACAAGAGGAGCTGCACAGGAAATTTTTATTGTTTACAGACACTTTCCTAAGGAAAATACATGCACTCTGTGAAGAGCACTTCTCGCCTGCCTCACTTGACCTGAAATTTGTGACCCCAAAAGTAATAAAGCTGCTTGAAATCTTGCGCAAATACAAACCATATGAACGGCAGCAGTTTGAAAGTGTTGAATGGTATAACAATAGGAATCAGGATAATTACGTATCTTGGAGTGATTCTGAAGATGATGATGAGGATGAAGAAATTGAGGAGAAAGAGAAGCCAGAGACTAATTTCCCATCTCCCTTTACTAATATTTTATGTGGAATTATTTTTGTGGAAAGAAGATACACAGCAGTTGTTCTAAATAGGTAAAGCGTTTTATTGAAAAAAAAATATTCTGAAGAAAAAAGGCAGACTCAGCTGCCAGGATGTTAATATCATGAATATGTAGGGGATTGCCTTGTGTTTTCAGAACTCTATTCATAAAGTTGGTTTAGGAGATCATACAGAATATTTCTAAAGCATATGAGAAGAGCATATGTCTTTGAAAGTTGTACTCAAGGACGTGTTTCGGACCTGAGTTTTTAATTTGATTCCTTTAGAAGGCAAAAAACCTGTAAAATAAGCCTGTACTAAACCTGTAAAATAAGCATATACTGATTTGTTGTAATTGGTCTTTAGATGTATATTTTCAATGGATGTTGGAAACTTCTCTAGCCTACTGAGTTCAATACTTCTGGAAATCTCACCATTACCCTACTAAATCACAATATTATATGATCCAAGTCTAGAGAAAATCAAATTTACCCTTGCACAAATATCTCTCAAGATTTACCAGTATTACTTTAACAGTTGATGTGTATAAAGTACCTATTTAGTTAAACACTAAGTGCTTTCTTAAGGTCTCCACCAAGAAAAATATGAATGTGGGAGTATTTGCCAACTGGCAATATTTTAGTTCCTTATCAGTTCGTATTCTTGAATGTGATACATGTTAGTTATGTATAACACTTAATTGTTAAAAGCCATTTGCCACAAACTGTGAATGACATGATTGATTTTCCTATCCTGGTTTTGGTTTTTGATAGATTTCTCTGATAGTGTAGCAAGTGTCCTGTGCCAGGTGTTCATTGCATTCTGGATACTTCTAAATCTGACCCCTCTGTTGGTACAATTTTGTTTGACTTAATGAGTGCATAACATATCGTTTGATCTGTAGACTTGTCTATGTGTTTTTTGTCAACTTTTATCTTTTCTCTTTTCCTTTTTTGCATTTTAAGTATGTTCACATAAATCTGCAGTATGAGGCAAACCAAGCTGTTCAGCAAAATGAACATATTCTGTTAATAAGTCCTGAAGAAATAACATTAACAGTCTTTTGCTGAGCTGAAATGAGTATTTCATTACCCTACAGGGAATGAACAGAATTCTGAAAACTTCTTTCTTCTCTGTTCAGTTATGAATGTGATTTAAATCATACTGGTTTTCCACTGTGTATTCTGTGATTTATACACTATACAATATCCTAACTGCTGTTGAACCTGACAGAGTACAGCATCTAGATGAAATAGGTGATCAAATTCTGCTATCTTTGAGCTTTAGGCACCCTGAGTAGAGGTTATTGGTGGCAAAATATAGAACTAAATGCAACTTTTTATCCCCTCCGGAAAGCTAGCTGCCAGACTCTCAAAATGCTCCTTTATCTCATGTAGCACCTGGTTGCAGAACACCTGATCCTGTACTGACCATCAGACTTGAGCTGTGGTAGTTAAGACTGGAAGCCTTTGGTGGAGAAGCTCACTGTAGGCCCTCTTCAGCAGAGTGGATCTAATTCAAGGGCCTCCGCTGGTGATAGCTATACTTAGGCTACATATAGGGGAAAAACTCTCTACTGAATGAGAAAGTCATGAGTGTTTGAATTAGTGTATCACAGCTACTTCCAGTAATGGAACTGAGTTAAAACAGAAGTATAATTTTTCTTAAAACATAGTTATTATGGTAGTATTTAGAATACCATTTTATGAAATCCAGGATGACTGAAGAAGGGCAAAATTCATGGCATGAGTTGTACTTTCAGTCTTTATTATTACACTCAGTTTGGTGGAGTGGTTTGCTCGCTGTTTAATTTAGTGTATACAGTTCAGTTCTGGTGCCTATTAGCTCCTTTTCAGAATAGAAGACATTTTCTAAAGCCCAGTTGCCTTCCATTTTCATTGCAGTAAGCTCTCAGCTTACTCAGGTAAATGCATTGCACTTAATTCTCAGCTTCCTTACAAGAAGGGTTTGAAAGCAGAAGTTCTTGTATCTATTTGAAAAACACCACCTGTTTTACCTACCACAAATAGGTTTTTTTAGTCACAAGGTTGAAGTCCTATATGTTTCTCAGGAACCTGGTGAAGATTTGCAATGCAGTGTTTATTCAGATGCTTTTAATTGTCCATTTCTTTACAAGTGAACTCAAGTAAGAATGTTTGACATGTTTAGTAGGTACTCAATTTGTATGATCTCACAGAAATGCCATATCGAAAAAGCAATAGAAAAAAAAACATTTCTGTTCAGTTATTAACCCATACTTTCTTAGAGTGTCTGTCTCAAGAGCCTAGACTGCATACAGAAATGTAACTCCACTTGGCCTTGAACTAACAGATCACAATTGCACTTCAGCACAGGAGGATCCTTCTAGGTTATTTTTCTAAGGATGGCAAGCAGTATGCCTGTTTTCTCTCCTCTTGCCTATCTCCTGTTCATTCCAGTTTTAGCAGATTGCAAAGGAGGAAAGCCTTCAAGGTGTTTTATGTTCCCATAAATTTTGTTTAAAATGGGGACTAGGAAAGGGGGCCAGACTTCAGTAGTTTTCCAAGGGTAGAAAGAGAAGGGAGAACTTTGCCATTTTCCCTCTGGTTTGGCAGCAGCTTGCTGGGCAGATGGTAGCTTGTAGCTAGGGACTGGCACAGCATCCATCTACTTCTGTGTGAGGCACAAGTGCTAGAGATTTTTTGTGGAAGGGTTCGAGTTACTGCTGGAGGTGTGGAAAGGTAGGCTGTTCTTAGGCTGTGGGGAGCACCTGGTAGTGGACATGATGGATGTGCTTTGAGCAGAGTAGTAGTGGGATGGCTATAGTGACACATGCAAGGGATTATTTGTTTTATATAATCCCTTGGTTTTTATTTGCTCTCCTGCTCAAAAGCCTGTTGCAGTTGAGTAGTTCCAAATTCTGTTCATCCTGAAAACTGATCAACTAATGATGCTTCAGCATACTTACTTGGATTGCACACTGTAATTGTGGTTTTAAATCCATAAATGCCTCATTCTTAGATTTCGTGCATTATTTAGGTAAGCAGTTGTCTGCCTTATCTGTGAAATCAGAACACTGCAGGAGCCAGCCTTTTCTGCTTCTGTAACATCAAGAATAAACTGAGTGGAAATAAAGTGAGAGCATGACAGCTCTTCACATCCATATAGATTATTCCTTTTCAAGAATTGTATTACATTCTCTATTTGGCTTAATTTCACAAGTATGTAGGCTGAGCATCACTCTTGAGAAAAACAGGTCAACATTTTGTCACCAGTATGCTTGAACAGAATGTATATTCTAATATTAAGTAGAATTACAATCTTACATTTTATACTGAAGGAACATACTTTTTGGAGGAAGCAGTTACAGGTCTTCTAAAATCAGCTAGAGGTTACAGAAAAAGATTAACAAACTAATTTTGAGTAGAGCACTTTAACAACAGAGAGTCTTAGAGTAATAGATTGATTTAAAAATACTTAGTTTTACCATGATATGTCTGAAATGTTGTGATGCATGAGCACTCCTTGTGTTTCTGTATGCAGTCTGTCTTGTGGTAACCTTACAGAGGTTTTTGAGAAGAATGCAGTCAATTTATGTGTTAACATGACTTCATTGTCATGCTTCCACTTTTCCTTTTAATATAGGTCTTACAAATAATAGATTTTCCTCCATTTTGTAGGTTGAGTAACTTCTAAAAACATGTGTAATATTTTTAGGTTGATAAAAGAAGCTGGCAAACAAGATCCAGAACTGGCTTACATCAGTAGCAATTTTATAACTGGACATGGCATTGGCAAGAACCAGCCTCGTAACAAGCAGATGGAAGTAGAATTTAGAAAACAGGAAGAGGTAACTTCAAGAAAAAGAAGAGTTAAACTGACAGTACCCTTTTTGTGTGTGTGTCTTTGAAAACAAAACAAATCAACAGGCAGAGTCTGGGGCACAGTCACTGGAAGTTTATAGCTTTGTTTTAACAAATATGCTTACTTAGGAGATACAGGTGTTTGTAAAACAATAAAAGCATGTTTAGAGACATTGCTATGTCACATTACACAAAGAGAAATTAAAACTTCATGTAAAATCATGTTTATATCTAGTCAGATCATTATCTAATTTTTCTGCCTTGTGTTAGTGGTAATATAGTAATATGTTAAGAATTTAAAGAATGTCAGGCGTACTGACATTTTCAGTAGTTAAGCTGATTTTAATATTTATCTTTTCTAAATGTGAATTTGGTTAATTATTAAATGTTAAAAAAATCCCTCTGATTTTACATCATTTAAAGCTCATCCTGTCTGGGTTGTGCTCCGGACACCATACTTTGCCTTAGTATTGTTTCATATATATATAGTATAAATATCAGCAATGCCAACCCTAGAATGTGCTTTAGCCCCTGAGGATGCTTCAGCCTCAGGAATGTTTGGGAAAAAATGGTGTCCTGAAAGCATTATTTGTTTTTTCTTTAATACCACAAATGAAAACTTGTAAGTAAATAGGGGGGATCCTCTCCATTGCTAGGGGTTATAGTAGCTTCTCAGACACATGTGATTCCACATACCTGATTTTATTCTTAGAAATCTACTGGTTCTGAAAATAGTCTTGTTATGTCTCTGAAAAGAGTCTTTGTAATAGTTCTGTATTTTCATGTCTGGACATGTTTTGGGGGTGTTTGAGCCACTCATCTTGGTTTTATTGCTTTTTGTTGAATCTCATGATGGAAACAGATCTTGGACTAATATGTAAAATTTATCTTCATTACTATTGCAGGTTCTCAGAAAATTTCGAGCACATGAGACCAACCTACTTATTGCTACTAGCATTGTAGAAGAGGGTGTTGACATACCAAAATGCAACTTGGTGGTGCGTTTTGATTTGCCCACAGAGTACCGTTCCTATGTGCAGTCAAAAGGGAGAGCTAGAGCACCAATTTCCAATTACATTATGTTAGCAGATACAGACAAAATCAAAAGTTTTGAAGAAGATCTTAAGACATACAAAGCAATTGAGAAGGTATGAGCTCAAAGGAATGGGCCTGGGTTTTTTTAAGTATATCATAGTACTTTTTCAGGGAAAAATCTCTTATCATGTTCTGTTCTTGAAATGTTAAGATCCTCCGAAACAAATGCTCAAAATCTGTTGATGCCAATGAAACTGAAACTGAACCCATTGTTGATGATGATGATGTCTTTCCACCCTATGTATTGAGGCCAGATGAGAACAGTCCAAGGGTTACTATTAACACTGCCATTGGACACATAAATAGGTAAGAGGTATATTCACTTGTTACTTCGTGTCCTTGAACAAAAGGTTTCGTAGTCGGTCTCACAAGATGGATGCATGGGCTGGGGCATTTTACACATTTCCTCTTAGGCATCTTGACAGAATCTTCTCTCCTAAAGAAAGTGGTCACGGAGGTTTGAAGGGATTATTTGCTTTCTTTATCTTTATCCTACCAGAGGTTCTAGCTCTGATAATAAAAGTAGTGATGCTGATTCCTGTTTAATTAAAAACTTCTCTGAAAACATTCAGAGCTTCAAAATGTGTAGTAAATTTGCATTTTTGCTCTTGTCAAGCTAGTTTTAAAAATAAATAAATAAACAAACAGTTAAAACCGTAGTTAAATCATCCAGTTCTAATATTCACATTTGTAAAAGCAGTCTGTTGTCATCTTTACAAACAAAACCACAGTAATTAAAGTCCACAAGACAGGATGGGAGCTACTCAAATATCGACTCTGTAAGGCAATGGTAATTAGAGGAAGTTCTCAGTGATAGGAAGACAAAAAAGACAAGGAAGAAGATCCAGGGAGCTGTGGATCAGTCAATTTAACTATAGATATATGGAATGCTATGGACCAAGTCCTCATGGCAACAGTTTTTAGGCACATAAAGAAAAGGGAGTTGGCAGAAACCAACCAAGTTTTACTGAGGGCTTTTTATCTCCAGTGGTCACAAAGTGGTTGACTATATGAAAAGCAGTGAATGTCATTTACTTAGGTAAAGCTTGTGATGCAATTGCCAAAGTACCACCCTAGTAGCTAAATTCTTGAGATGTAGACCATTTTGATGGACTGCCTGGTAAATAAAGCCTCTCAAAGCAGTCAGATTTGAAGGATGAATGGCAGATGGTAAATGGTTCAAAGGCTGTCTGGCAGCTGGTTGTATGTGGCATTACTTCTGGACTGTTGTGAGGTCCAGCACATTTGCATTTAATACCAAGTTGGGGGAGAAGGAAGTTAGTACAAGGGAGGAGAGGCAGGAGGGGGGAAACCATGGTAAACAAGAGGAATAAGACAACAGTAAACTCAGGAGACATAATGGGAAGCCTGGGACCTGGCAGGAAATAGCCTTGTGCATCATTACAAGCTGGAGTGACCTTTCTGGAGGCCAGGTTTATAATAAAGGACTTGGAGGTTTTCTGCTCAGAAGTTAGTTGAATATGAGTCAATAGTGTACCTCTGCAGTGCTCAGTATGCCTGAAATCATCTTCTCTAACATCCCTACCAGTAAGGTAAGGTTCCACTGAAATGTGTTTAGGTTTTGATGATGTGTAAAATGTTTTGTCAACTTAGGTACTGCGCTAGATTACCAAGTGATCCATTTACACACCTGGCTCCCAAGTGTAAGACCTGGGAACTGCCTGACCATACGTTTTACTCTACTCTCTACCTGCCAATCAACTCACCTCTTCGAGCTTCAATTGTTGTAGGTATTTGGGCAAGGAAAAGCATGGAAATACATGAATATGTTGGGCTGAGAATTGGTCTGTGCCATTTCTTGATTTAGTTTCACTGTTGGTAATGAAAACTAGTTTTTTTCTGTATTGTACTCTCTAACTGGTTTTAGATTGCTGTCTGTTTTTGTTATAGTTAATTTTCCATCAGTTACGGTTTATACTGAAGGCAAAAATATTTAGATATTCTTCCCTGTACATTGTTGTTTCATGCACTTGTCCTTTATTGGTTTTGATCAATAGTATAGTTGAGTTCTTGTAATTTTTGTTTCCATAGAAAAACAAGCCTGAATATTTACACAAAACTGCCATCAATGTGTTTTTTACAACAATTTTTTGTGTTTGTGTTAAACTAAACATATATAAGTAACTTGCTAGTAAACCAAAGTTTTTACGAAGTATTTAAATGTTTATAGGGCCCTCCAATGAGTTGTGCAAGACTTGCTGAGAGAGTTGTTGCTCTTATTTGCTGTGAAAAACTGCACAAAATCGGTAAGAACTTGAAAAACAACCTCTTTGTTAAAGTATATTTTATAGTTGAGAAATTGCGTATGGTATGGATGTTATATATGTGCATGCCCTTCTGCTGTAGCCATCTATTGCAGCTTTCTTTTGCTTTTCTTGTCTTGTGATGTGGTCATGTACTTACTAATTTAGCTTACATCTTGTAAGCTGAAGTTAAATTTTCCAGGGAAATCTGGTTATTTAACAAATTTCATACTAAACAGCAAAAGCAATGTTAGTACAAGAGACAAAGATTTTGGCATTGAATATACTTAATAGGGGAAAAGAGTCTTGTTCTGTACAAGATACTGATTATAGGTCAAGGACTACATCCTACAGCCAAAAGAACATGGTTTTTAAACTGAATTTTGACAAAATATAAAATACACAACCCTAAATTTCTTGCTTTCTCTACTGTACTCTAAGTCATGGTCCAAAAATAGAACATTGCAGGACTACTTCAGCTCTTTTTTCTAGTAAGTATAATGGAGCATGTTCTTCATTGTGGAACATTTTAAAATAATTCTGTGTTACTGTTTTTTGATGAAGTACAGAAGTATTTTTGTATTTTAAGCAAAAAAGAATTGTAGGTCTGGGGTTTGTACTTTTTTTCTGAGTCAAACCTTTTGAACACTCAATTCATACCAACAAATGTATCCGAGAATGGCACCCTGATGGTGGCTTAACCAGTGTTGGAAGTGCACATTCAACAGCAGTAATTTACTTTTTAGAATGGTAGAGAAATATAAATTTTCCCTCTTCTTTTGTGTAACTCCATGTGAGTGATTTTAAAGTAAGTGTTTCAGTCAAAAATCGCTTTTTAGGGACAAAAAGAATTCTTGTATATTTTCATTATAGAATTCAATTTTTAAATTAAATATAAGAGGTTTTTTTACTCCAAATAAGCTTTTTTTTCCCAAAATTCAGTTGTTATCACTCTTTCCCCAAAGTTGCACTTCAGTAGTCCATGCAGTAGGAGCCTTGCAGTAGTCCATGTATTTTAAAACCTTACATGTGAGGTGTTTTCACAAGCAATCTCTCTACTGTGTAGTATCTGATTTGATTGTTCATATGCTATTTCTTTGTACTCTTTCGTAATATTCAGGTGAACTGGATGATCATTTGATGCCAGTTGGTAAAGAAACGGTTAAATATGAGGAGGAACTCGATTTACATGATGAAGAAGAAACCAGTGTTCCAGGAAGGCCAGGCTCTACAAAACGAAGACAGTGCTATCCTAAAGCTGTTAGTATCACTTACTGCTGTCCAGATCTCCAATCTACTGCTTTATGTACTAATAAGACAGAATTGCCAACTCTTAATCTTAGCTGATTAGAAATTTTTAAAAGTCTTGTATTTACAGTGGAAATACTTTGCTGTTCTAATTCTGTGGGAGCCTGCAGTGCTACCTGAGTTTATGGTAGCATATGCTTTGGAAGCATGCCTGTAAGCTCAAAGAACACTCACTTTCTGTAGGGCTTGTTGGCAAATACTTATTTGCCTAGTATGGAAATAACTGTGAGGAAAATAGTCCTGCATTAATGATCTGTAAAATCTTTACCTTATTACTGTCTTTCAGGACAAATAATTGAACATTAAAGATGTGCCCCAGGCTAAATACAGAAATATGTTTGGGGTTTTTTTGGATGCCTGGTTTTTTTTGGCAAGTGTACTGGTTGAACACAGAATTTCATAATTCCTGGTTTAAATCTTAGAATATCAAATAAATGTACTTGTAATTTTTTTTACTTTTGAAGTAGTTCTAAATATTATACTTAATGTTATACTCAATCTGTTGAAAGGGTCACACAAGAAAATACAGCTATGTGTTAAGTAATGTATTCACAGTCTGTTACAACAGGTTTCAACCACACCAGCTTGTACAATTAGACTTCTTAAATGGTATTTGTGGGGGAGTTGGAAATACTTCAAGAGAAAACGGAGAAAAGAGGCTTTGTCATAGTATTTTGTAACTACTCTGGAACCTTCCACTTTCCTCTGTGGTTGTTACGGGTTCTGTCTAAGGTCCTTTGAATAGGACAGGTAACTCATATAGAATCTGATAATCTTTGCATTTCACAAACATGCACAGTTTGCATTTTTCCCAGTATTTCTTGTTACAAGTGCTTTTCTCTGTCCTCTTATCTCACTAGTGATTGTTGGAATAGGGGTGATTCATAAAATACAAGATTATGGTATCTCATTCAGAGGAGTTGATTTGTCAAGTGATGCATAATTCTTTCTCAGTAATTTCTTTTTTAATAGGAAATCTAAGAATACTTTCCCTTGCTTTTGTCCCAACTTCTCACATCTGGAAAAGAAGCTTTGGCAAATGTTTAAGGTCTGCAAGATCCTCTTGGGTTTAATGTAGTTATTAAATTTATGAGTAATTTTCCATTAAGTCGAGGCCATAGTTTTACTGCAGTTAACTTTAAAATCCAGGACTACATGTATTGCAATTTAGTTTTAGATAAACAGGAGGATCATTTTGAGACCTGCAAAGTAATGAACTTCTACCAAACATAACGCATGGTTTCTTAACATCTATGACAAATATGAGCAGCAGAATTAAAAGTGCTTGTGGCTGTTGCAAGTATTCACATCTGCAAGCCAGAATTGTAATGAGAAAACTCATATAGTGTAGTGCCTGGGCAAAGGGGCAGTGTATTGAATTTTGTTTATGTGTTTGCCCCAAGTGTATCAGTACATTTTTGATACTTTTAAACAATTCTGCTGGAAAAAGAATCTATGTTAATGAAGCTGTAAGTTCAGTCAAGCTTTATTTTTTCTGAGTACACACATTTTCCTTTTTACCTTTTGTTTTTCCTGTTCTACTGTTAAGTTCCAAAGGTCTCGGACATAAAATGCATTCTAGTGTTACTGGTTAAATGCAGACATTTGCATCAAAGCTTGTTTCAATCTGCTTAAAGTGAGGAGAGGCATGTTTGCCTCCATCCACTACTGCAGAAAGGAAGGTTCTAAGCATACCCGAAAGCAAGAGATTAAAACACAAACAAGGTTAAATGGTGTGATCCAAAGCAATAATACAACTTTATAAAAGTGGAAAGAAAGAGGGAGAATAGGAAAGCAGGAAAATGCCCAGAATAATTACAAGAAGCACAGGAAAGGGGCTGCCACTGCCATGTGTCTAACACTGGCTTACAGAGCGTGATGTGTCTCTCTCCAGTGAAATCCCTCCCAGAGCTCATGGGCTTGCCAGTGAGGGAGCAGAGCCACGGCAGCAGGACCAGCACAGGGGGTAGGGGGCACAAGCAGCCTCACAGAATGGTGTAGGACAGCACAGACAGCAAAGATTCCAGCACTGTGTAGATTTGGCAGCACCTGTGCCAGGTTCGGCCCTTGCTTACGGAGGGTTTTGAGAGTGGCAACAAACACATCCACCTCATGAAGTTCATTGGCTGGCTCTCATGATGTGTCAGAAGTCTGCTACTTGCTTACTTGATATATCAACTATAAGCTATTTTAATAATTTTCAAACAGGGCACTTCATTTTCTAAAACAAAACAATTGCTAAGGCTTTTTTTAGAGGCAATTTGAAACGTGATTTTTCAAACCTTAATCGTCAAAGAGGCAATGGAGGAATATTCCTTACTTTCTACTCATTCATGACATTCCACCCCGTGGTTCTACATTACCTTGAGGAACATGGATGTAGTCTTCTTCTCCCATGGTGGTGATACAAGTATAGGGAGCAGAGGGGGAAAGTGAGATGAATAAGCGTGTTATCATGCATGTAACCAGGCTAGTGCCAACAATTAAAAATACAAATCCATTGACAGCTGCAACTCTTAATTTGTGCTAACCACTTTCCCCATCCTGTAAGCTCTAAAGACTTTAGGAGGTTAGTGACCCATGATCTAGGTTCTGATCCATCAAACCAGTCTTGTGTTTGCATAGATTGATAGATAGTTGTCCAGCTTGATCACTTATTTCTTTCATGTTGGCTCGTGCCTCCTCAATGGAGGATGAGGCATTATGGGTGGTAATGCAACAACACTCAGTTACAGGGAGAATGTGCTGGAGTCAATACCCCTTTGTTTTTCAAGTAGTCAGTAACTGGGGTGATCTGTACTTGCTCCCAAGGGTAAGGGGTAAGGCTTGCCATTGGTTACAAGGGAGGGAGGAAGAGTTGGGGTGGCACCTAATAGTCATAGATGGTGAGTTTCTTTCCCAGATGCCCATATTTTCCCTTCTTTGTCAGTCCACGATTTTCTCTTCAGGAGGTCCAGTCCTAATAAATTTGTAGGGAAGTGTCCCAAAAGTATTAGAGTTTCAATCTCTCTCTCCTTTCGCAGCAACTAGTCCTTACCTTAGCAATTTTTTGAGGCCAGGCATGTCCAAAAGCACCCAGCAATATACCTTTATTTGAGGGAATGATTCCATGTGAAAAGGCATCTTCAACTTTGAGGGCAGACATTTGAGCTCCAGTATCTGCTAGAAAAGTTACAGGAGGACCAATGGGGACCAATAGGACAGGTTGTTAGTAAGTCTCCTTTAGAATTTCTGGTAAGTCTTCTTATGAAAAGCCACCCTCTGTCCCCCAACTTACCTACTGAGGACAAAAGAAATCTCATGTCTGCTATGCCAGGCTGCTGACCAAACATTTTTGCTTAAGAAAGAAAACACTGCTTGAGCCCAGAATATTTTTTTTTGTTCCTTAGTTTTAGCAATGTGTTTCCAAATAAACCTAACAGGACTTATTCAAAGAGTAATAACTAAGTGAACTTTTCTGATTTTTATCATGATAACATTTTTGCTTTGTTTGACTTTTTTCAGATTCCAGAGTGTTTGAGGGATAGTTATCCCAAACCTGATCAGCCCTGTTACTTGTATGTAATAGGAATGGTGTTAACGACTCCTCTACCTGATGAGCTCAACTTCAGGAGACGAAAGCTATATCCTCCTGAGGATACAACAAGATGTTTTGGCATATTGACAGCCAAACCTATACCTCAAGTAAGGAATCTTATTTCCTTTCCTTACTCTGCATCCCTTGCAACCTGTTATTTTCCACTTACTCCGCACCAAACAGAGTGAAGAGTTGGAAATGACCATGAATTATGCTTGTATCAAGTAACCTCCAGAAAATAAGCATCACTATCCATCCAATCAAGTCACCACTTCTTTTTCTGTCTTTAGGGATGGAACAATATTTTTGCCCAACTTTTGATTTAGAAATGTAGTGTTTTGCATTGGCAAATTCAAAATGTCCCTCCTTTTTCGTGTGAGGTATGATAGAAGTAGACATACCAGCTACGGAGGTGGCCTGCATTGCACTACCTTTTCTATACAAAATCTAAGGTAACAAATCCTCTCAGCATTCCTAGTCTGCAGCAGAAAAAGTGGGCCATGTTAATTGAAATTGGCACCTCTTTCTTCAGAAAATTTTTAATGGGGATTTTCTGTTGGTGAGACTCAGCTGAGGAAGATTTTTTCAAATTGTATTTTCTGTTGTCCATGTAAGAAGACATTTCAGGAATGTTGCTGGTTTTCACATTTCTTTCTTCGTAATAGAAAATACTCCCTTTTCTACTTAGCTTTTATAAAGAGAAGAGCTGTAAAACACAAGGAGAACTATTAAAAAAACCAAATCAGTCATCCTTTAACATTCAGAGTCTCACCTGTAATTGAAGGGTCATCACAGTTCAAAATTCCAATCCTATTTGATCTGATTTCCTTTAGGGTCAGTCAAGCATTACCTCAGAATCTGCACTAAACAGACTACTCTGGAAAGGAATCCCACTTTGGATTTTCTTGTGTGATTTCTTTCAATTTTGTTCTTGTTTAGATTCCTCACTTTCCTGTGTATACTCGCTCTGGAGAGGTTACAATATCCATTGAGCTTAAGAAATCTGGTTTTACTCTGTCTCTGCAAATGCTTGAGCTGATAACACGACTCCACCAGTACATTTTTTCACATATTCTTCGTCTTGAGAAACCTGCACTAGAGTTCAAACCTACAGAAGCTGATTCAGCCTATTGTGTTCTACCTCTAAATGTTGGTAAGAACAAAAATTTTGTAATTTACAGCTTGTCAGAAAAGTTCAGCCTAGAAAACTGAGTTATGCATTTTCCTTTTTAAGTTGATGACTCCAGCACTTTGGACATTGACTTTAAGTTTATGGAAGACATTGAGAAATCTGAGGCACGTACAGGCATCCCCAGTACACAATATACAAAAGAAATGCCTTTTATTTTCAAGTTAGAAGATTACCAGGATGCAGTTATCATTCCACGGTGAGTACTCTACATAGTGTAGGTGTTACATATACCTATACCTATTACAATAATAGGTATTGATAATAATACCTATTGTATTTATGCAAACACTTGTAGTAAGGGCATGTTAGTATCTGCAGCAGAATTGTTTTTAAGAACTGTATGCTGTTAGTCTGAAGGTATGTGGTAGCATTTCAAAATTTAAAGATTTTTTAAAATCAATAGTTAATGTTACATTACTAAGATTTAAGTGTTTAGCCATCCCAAGATTCAGTACATTTTTATAAGGAATAGTAGAGTTCACTGCAAAACTTACATAGTATTCTGATAAAACACTGCAACTTCATCAAGAAGTGGCTTGCTGAAACCAGTTTTAGTTTTGGAAGATTACATGGGAGTCCTGTTATCTGGTTACTGCTTATGCACACCAAAGGCCTGCTAAAGGGAAGATATCATGTTGGTAGATGGGAAAAGTACAAGGGATGAAGGCCATTTAATAGAATCTTTATATTGAGTGATACTCAATTTATGTACTGGATATGCAAAGGTTCTCCATAATTGGTAGGCTTTGTGGAGGCTTAATTATTCCCTATGGACGAACTGGCTTGTGCTATACCTAGTATATTGTAAACAATGGTACTTGCTGAATATATAGAGAGGATAAATTTAAGTTTAAACTTTGTTTTCTGGCCTCATCTGTCTCAGACTTTTTTTTTTTGAAAGAAGCTGAAAAGTCTCATTAGTAGTGTGTAAATTTTGTTTAGAGATACTGTTTGTCTAGAGTTTCTATTTAGACATTTCAGTAGAAACTTAAAATGATAGATGCAGCAGGTCAAAGTGTGAAATAACTTAATATGCAAATCTAATTGTTGAATATTGTTTTAACTATTTTTTTATTATTCTTACTATTATTTTCTGGGCATGTTTATCACCATAGTTTCCAAAGAGCCTTGGTGGCCACAAAAAAGATGTTGCCATAGTCTGGCTTTAATTTTAATATTCTGCCTGTAATACAAGAACTTCACTGTCATTGAAAAGCTTGTGAATTTACCTTGCTATGTATTTAGCTTTATTTGGAGGATGACTTGGTTAAAATACCAGTTTAGAAATGAGGTAGTACAGTCTTTGTATGCAGAGGAACTCAGTTTCTTCTCATGTGGAATACCACATTGGAGACCAGATACTAAAAAGCCAAATTATCAAACTTAATTGTTAGGTGTTTGGAATTAAGAAATTATCATTTATAGCATTACTGTTGTCCAGGGCCTGATTTTGTATTATATATTGAAGACCTAAATCCTCCATTTAATTTAAATATTTATCTTGTAGAAGGAATTTCACAGATTATAGATTGACTTTATTCATCTTTGTCTTAAAGCACATTTCTCATTTAGCATTTGAGTTAGCTAGGTAAATTATTTCTACAACAAAAAGAACCCTCATTAACCAAAGATCTCAAGTGCACTGTTAATCTCCTGACCATGAACATGAAGAACTTCACAAAATCTTTATTGTAATGCCAAAATATTATTTTTTTTAGATATCGAAATTTTGATCAGCCTCACCGATTCTACGTAGCTGATGTATACACTGATCTTACTCCACTCAGTAAATTCCCTTCCCCTGAATATGAAACTTTTGCTGAATATTATAAAACAAAGTATAATCTTGACCTTACCAATCTTAACCAGCCACTGCTGGATGTGGACCACACATCTTCAAGGTAACAACATATTTTGTGTCTGATATTTGTAGTTTGACAGTAAAATGCCTTTTTTTTCTTTAAAATATGTAGTAAAGCTGAGGGTTCGTGGGTTTGTGTCTTCCAAAATAATTACTGATTTTTTTTTTCTTGAGAGATACTTAACTTGTGTAACAAGAACTATGAATTGAATCTGTTTTTTCCCAGAGGTAATGGTGCTGTCACTTCACAGTGCATTGAAGTTGAATACTAAGAAACTTCAGAAAATTTAGGCTAGTAAGTTCTAAGTCATTAATTATTTACTTACACCACAGTGTTTTCACATGGTTTTTAGACTTAATCTTTTGACTCCTCGCCATTTGAATCAGAAGGGAAAAGCACTTCCACTAAGCAGTGCTGAGAAGAGGAAAGCAAAGTGGGAAAGTTTGCAGAATAAACAGGTAAAACAGAAGCATCTAATTCAAGTTGACTCTCCTGATAGTTATCTGGTGGCTACCTTTACACGGAATATTCTTTTCTTCCCCCTCCTCTCCCAGATACTGGTTCCTGAGCTCTGTGCTATACATCCTATTCCAGCGTCATTGTGGAGAAAAGCAGTTTGCCTCCCCAGCATACTTTACCGCCTGCACTGCCTTTTGACAGCAGAGGAACTAAGAGCTCAAACAGCCACTGATGCTGGTGTAGGGGTTAAATCACTTCCTGCAGATTTCAGGCATGTATTTTTTCAATAGGTACTTTTCAATATGATGTCTGACGTACAAGGTGGAAACAACTATTACTGCATGAATTATAAAACTGGTAACTGTTGTTTGACTCGTGGTACTTCTCAGTGAAACACAATTTAAAAATACTGGATTGTGGGAGGTGAAGTTACATGTTGCAGTCACTGTTCTTTTCAGAAGGCTGTGGCTTTTTTAAAACATGTATGTGCATGTAGAGTCTTCTTGTCTTCTGCTAATATTTTTTGTTTAAAAATCTCCTGTTTATCTTTACAGATATCCTAACTTGGACTTTGGATGGAAAAAGTCTATTGACAGCAAGTCCTTCATCTCTCTTCCTAACTCTTCTGTAGTAGAGAATGAAAATTACTGTAAGCACAGCACAATTGTAGTCCCTGAAAATGCTGCACATCAAGGTGCTAATAGAACCTCTTCTGCAGAAAACCATGACCAAATGTCTGTGAGTTACAGAACATTGCTCCATGAGTCACCCAGTAAACTCCAAATTGATGTCTCGGTAGAACTTGCAGCAATTAATGGTGTTTCTTATAATAAAAATCTTGCCAATGGCAATTGTGATTTAGTTAACAGAGACTTTTGCCAAGGAAATCAGCTGAATTACTGCAGGCAGGAAATACCTGTACAACCAACTACCTCATATCCCATTCAGAATTTATACAACAGTGAGAACCAGCCCAAGCTCAGCAATGAATGTACTCTACCGAGTAATAAATACCTTGATGGAAATGCTAACAGATCTACCTCAGATGGATGCCCCATAATGGCAGTGACCACCAGTACTTCAAAAGCTATTAATCTTTCAAAAGACAGAGCAGATTCTGAAAAGAGCCCTTGCAGTGGGTACTCCTCAAAAACTCTCGGTCCTAATCCTGGTCTCATTCTTCAAGCTTTGACTCTTTCAAATGCTAGTGATGGATTTAACCTGGAGCGGCTAGAGATGCTTGGTGATTCATTTTTAAAGCATGCCATCACTACGTACTTGTTTTGCACTTACCCTGATGCTCACGAGGGGCGGCTGTCATACATGAGAAGCAAAAAAGTGAGTAGTAACAATCCAGTGATACTATGTAAAAGGCATGCTGTAACAAGCCATATATATGAAATTTTTGCCTGGAGGTTAAATAGGAACAGGTAGATTTAATTCCACAGCTTTGTTCATTACACATTGAGTATCATGCATATTAGGAATAAAAATACAGGACTATGGGCTTAATGTTGCCATAACTGTGCTTGATTGAAACTGTTTTCTGCAGTTCAATTTGAAATGTAGGCCATATGATTATGAACCTAATAAAGGACAAGATTGAATGAAACTAAAAGTTCTGGCTTAGTGAGAACATTTGGTGCACTGAACCTCTAGAGCTCTGTTGAGTAGAAGTTCTTCAACAGCAATGCTTGAATGAAGAGTTGAATTAGCAGCACAGAGCCTTAGGTTGCATCTTTACTTGACCTTTCCTTTGTTTCTTCAAGAAGATTCTTCCCTTGAAATTTTTAGTGTCTTACTTAAAAATGAAACAACAAAGAAATCTAACAAAATTGTTGCAGCAAAACTTGTGAAAGTATTTTAGAGTAAATGTAAACAGTAGGGAGCAGAGTCTTCAGTTCTGCTACTGCTAGAATAATTAACTGTGAAAACGTCTGTTTGTTTTGTTTTTTCTTCAAATGAATGTGATAATTTCAATTCAATACCAAGGCATTGACTGTCTACCTCTAACAAAATGTGTCACTCTGAAAATGAAATGATTGTATAGTTTAATCTTGGAAAACAAGGAGGGCTAAATAAGTTGCACGGTTGAAATAAAAGAAGTGATTGAATATTCAAGTTCAAATTTCAAGACTTTAAAACATGCAAAGTGCATTTAAAAAGAGAAAAAAAGATCAGTGGTTGATAGTTAACAAGGAAAAGGAAATATGTAAAAGTATCTGAGAATACTTTTTTCCCTTCCCTTTAAAATACTTAAAATAATTTTAGAGGCTATCAAAATAACATCTGGATTATGATTTAATAAGTTATATAGAACTGTTTTAACACTTTCTACTGCCAAGGTTTAGGTCAATCTACCTATAAATAAGAATTTTTCATTCCAAATGTAGTCTGAATGATGATTATTTATACTGGTAATAAATGACACTTGTACAGGTTCTATTTACTATTATTTTAAAAGTAGCAATCAGTTTGTTTTGTGAGGAGAATGTAATATATTAAATTTCTTTAACTGAAACAGTCACACCTAATTTGCTTAGCCTCAGAAAAAAAGAGGAGGATGTGTATCTTGCTTTGAGTTGGCTCTACTGTGTTGCAAAAGCTGAACTCCCTTTTGAGAATTGGAGAAAATGCATAATAATATAAGATCCAGCTTGACACGTAACATTTTTTTGCTCCTTTTGCCTTTTAGCCTATTTATGTAAATGTATGTCCAAAGGTTTATCAGAATGTTCTTCTTAAAGGTCAGCAACTGTAACTTGTATCGCCTTGGAAAAAAGAAAGGACTGCCAAGTCGCATGGTGGTGTCGATTTTTGATCCCCCGGTCAATTGGCTTCCTCCTGGTTACATAGTAAATCAGGACAAGAGCAACACTGACAAGTGGGAGAAAGATGAAATGGTATGAATTTATTTAACTATGTTGATGAGTAATTATTTGTGTGTCTGTATTCTTTCACCCCTACCTCATCCCACCACCCCCAGTTATTTTGCTGATTTCAGCAAAGAAAAGGTAAATCCGTATATTTCTTTTCTTTCAAAAACTTCTCTGTAAGAAAATGAGAGGAAAACTGATTCTAATCAGAACCTGAAGTAAGGAAATTCATTGCACATCATCCAGTATTGAGTGTAGATATTAATGGTAAAGCAGAGAAGAAAAGCTTTTCTGCTGGTATTTACCCTGCTCCCAGGAGTTTTCCATAAGTTTCTGTTGGAAATTTTAAATGGTATTACCATCACTACTTTAGCTGTAATATGTTCACGCAGAACACTGCTTTTTAATAAATAATATGTTCACCTTTATAGAATATATGAAAAAGAGTTGGTGTTTTTTATAGTGCTGAGGCAGATTGAAGAGTAGAACTGGCTTGAGATAATGTTCAATATTGATGGCTGGTGGCTACACCATGGGTATGACTGAGAGCTGCTTCTCATGTCAAATACAGTGCTGGCTTAAGCTCTCTCACTGTCTGACATCCTCACTGTCCTCTCAAATGTTTCACAATGACAAATCTTAATGAGGAAAGGTTCACACTATTTTCTGACATTCTAGGAGTAGAAGGACATGTTCAGAAATACCAGCAATCATAGCAGTCAGTAACATGACCTTGAAGTGTTTCAGACTGGTTTGGAGTTCAGGGGAAGGAGGTGGAAGGACATTTTTCTTTTTCCCCGTTCTGAAGACCACACTCAGGCTGTAGAACCACCAGAGGGCACATGAGAGTACTGTTAGGTGGATCTACTGTGCAAATAAATGTTTATTGCAGAATAAAACAACCTGATTATTGTGGTTCTATACTGTGCCAAGATTTCATTTCAAAGAGACTTCCTGCTGTACCTTTCTGGCAAATGAGATAGTACGTTTGGGACTGGAGCTAATTGTTGGTTTTTAAAGGTTTCAGTTTTCCTCAACATTTCAGTGGCCTCTTCCTCTGTGATAGTCACTGTTTATTTGTAAATAAAACATACAGTTTCAGACAAAAATGCAGAGAGTAGTGCAACTAAATAATGGGGGCGGGGGGTTTGTGCCAAGTAGATACTTTGCTTTCCTAGATGTAAATTTCATTCTCCATCCATGGGCTGATGGTCCATAACTGAAAATAGAGATCTCATTATGACAAATTATTACTAAAACATAGTAGTCAAATGTTAGTATTTATCAAGCTTTATTAAGGGAAAGAATCTTTCTTCATTTATTTTATTAAATGGCTGATTTCCAAAAGAGCATTTAAAAAGCACTTAATATGTATTCTGCATCACCTTTTAATTGGCAATAACTTCCTGAAAATTAGTCAGGTATTTAAGAAAAAAAATCAGTCTTCTGGGGCTCATAGGTTTTTTTTTTTTAATGCTAACGACAAAAAGATTAATGATCAGAATTGCTTTCTGTTTCCTTTAGCCACTGCTCATCCTTATCCCTTAGAATATTTTTTCTAATATACAAGTAGTGATATACAGACAATGTTAAGATAGTTCATGTAGCTGTCCTGCTACTTACAGTTTCGTTTTAAGAAACTTGTGAATGAAACCACAGTAAAAATTTATAATTCATTCCATCTTTGTAAAAACAGATGCCAGAATCTGTTTTGGAGCATCCATATAGACATGTCTCATTCAGAGACTTGTTTTATTACAGTAGTAAATGTGACAGGGGAGGTGTGTAACAAGAAAAAGCAGCACTTGTCCTTGTTAGAACTGGTTAAATAAATCTTATTTTAAGTTTTATATTACTACAAGTATCTAAAATAACTATCTCAAATCCATTTTTGATACCTCTTTCTGATCAATTTAAGTTACAGAAGTCCCTGCTGTGTGTGTGAGATAGGTAATTACAGCAGCAGGAATTCTTTCAGCAGAATGTCTAAACCAAGAACTTCTATAGCTACTTTCTTTTCCTCTCCTCTGATTACTAAACTTGACTAAGCCTGGTCCATCCTGATGAGGAACACTGAGATATGTTTGATCCTTAGACAGTTTTAAGTGCTGCCTAGTGCCCCTTACAGCTGCCACCCCTCCACACCTCTGGATGGGTGTGAATTTTGCACAAAGGGAAGCATCCCCGTGGTAGCATCTGGTTCACAGATTTGCAAGATTTAGTGACTGAGCCCTACACTACGACATGCATAGGTTCAGGGCAGATAAAGGCTGTTTCATTTGATTCAAAATGGTGTTGGCTTTCAGGATCTAGTCCAGGAAAGTTCTTTGAATCTGATCTTGCTCCTATCAAATTCAGTGGCAGAATTCCTACTGACATCAGTGTTGCTGTGTTGAGCCTGTTAATAGTCCTTTTGATGTTAGGAAGACTACCAGTGCATTTAGCTAATATGTTTAAGTGCTTTCCTGGATAGGGGCCATGGCAAATTGTAAAGAATTACATAGTTTGGGAATACTTGTGTTCAATTTATAATTTACCTCAGTCCATACCAATTTGTTCAATATGAGGAGGGAAAAGACATAAGACGTCATTAATTTTGCTGTTGTGGGTGTATATGCAAGTATTAGAAAATTGATGACAATTTTGCCTTCTCTTTTATTAGTTAAGGCTAGAAGTATAGCCTGTAAAAAAAACCAAAAAACTGAAAAAAAACCCACTAAATGCATTTATCATGTAGAAAGATGTAGGAAAAACCTTCAAAATTGCGTGTTGATTCAACATTTGTCATAGCCTTACTTAGCAGCTTGAGAGAAGGATGGACCCAGAACTTTCTTACACTTCCTAAAATTTGTTAATTTAGTATTTTCTGTTGTTTACTTTGGTGTGCAAGTGTATAATGTTTAGTGGATATAAAGTTCATTGTGTGTGCCTCACATTCAAGTACAAGCAGAGGTTCCTATGAAATGCAGCATGTGCTGTGTGTAGAACACATGCTATTGTAGGTTAGTAACAAAGAGTTTGTATTCCAGGACAATTATTCCAGTCCTTGTGTTGAGGTTGTATTGTGCATCTCATCAGACAATGTACTTAGGAACATAAAAGAATCAGTATTATTATTATTAGGAGATACTTCTCAAATCCTGCTTTTCTGATCTTTCTGCAGTAAAAGTGTCTCGTTTCCCTCTTCAGCACCGGTTTTTTTGTGTGTTCTTTCATAGACAAAGGAAAACATGTTGGCTAATGGTAAACTTGATGATTATAATGATGATGAAGAGAATGAAGACCTAATGTGGAGGTTGCCCAAGGAAGAAACAGACTTTGAAGATGATTTTCTGGAGTATGATCAGGAGCATATCAAATTCATTGATAATATGTTAATGGGATCAGGGGCTTTTGTGAAGAAAATTTCACTCTCACACTTTTCAACCACTGATTCAAACTATGAATGGAAAGCACCCAAAAAGTCATCCATGGGTAATGTTCAGTGTTCATCAGATTTTGATGATTTTGACTATAGCTCTTGGGATGCTATGTGCTATTTGGATCCTAGCAAGGCTGTTGAAGAGGATGATTTTGTAGTGGGCTTCTGGAATCCCTCGGAGGAAAACTGTGGTGTTGATGCAGGAAAACAGTCCATCTCCTATGACTTGCATACAGAGCAGTGTATTGCTGACAAGAGCATTGCAGACTGCGTGGAAGCCCTGTTGGGCTGCTATCTGACCAGCTGTGGTGAAAGAGCTGCTCAGCTTTTCCTGTGTTCATTGGGGCTGAAGGTGCTCCCTGTAATTAAAAAGACTGATTGGGAAGGCACTCTGTATGCTACCAGAGAGAACTGTAACAGTGAGCAGAAAAATCTTTCACCAAATTCTGTTTCTGCTTCTGTAGTTAATTCAGAGCCTTCTCTGTGTAAAGACCTGGAGTACGGCTGTTTGAAGATTCCACCAAGGTGTATGTTTGATCACCCAGATGCTGAAAAAACCCTAAATCACCTTATTTCTGGTTTTGAAAACTTTGAGAAGAAAATAAATTACAGTTTTAAGAACAAGGCTTATCTTCTTCAGGCATTTACTCATGCCTCTTACCATTATAATACCATTACTGGTAAGTTGTTTTCAAAAAGCTCTATATTTTTTTCTCCATATTGCAAAAGCAAGAGAAGTAGTATCTTGTGTTCCCATATACAGACTTTTTTTAGACATTACATGTTACAATAGTCTTGGAATACAATGTCTTAAAAATAGTATTTTGCTCACTGTTTAGAGGGGGATACTTGTTCAATTTGTATCTCAGTGATTATTCATGTTTTGAATATTATGACTTAATGCAGATAAAGTATATTTACTGAAGCGTCAACAAGTTTTGAGAAACAGCATCAGTGATAAATGTTCTATCACTAGCTGTGTATGACTGACATTAGATCTACATTTAATGGAAATAAGTTTTTGTAGAACTCTGGAAAATTGCCATGTACTTCAGGAAATAGCAGTCATATTTTCCAAATATATTTAGCAAATTTGTTCTGTAATTGAATCCCAAAAATCTTATACTTTGTACTTCTGAAGATGAACTGTAGACTACAGCTTTTATTAGAGTTTTAACCTATAGGAGTGCAGAATGTGGACTTCACTTTGAAGCTGTGAATTCAAAATCTTAATTTAAGTCTAGGCATTTTGTTGAGTAAATATTTAAAGTCAAACTTTGAAGTAATTGACTAAATCAGACTAAATATTAGTTTCAGATTAACATTTAATGTTTCTCTACATGATCTCATGAAAGATTTTACAGCAGTAAGAATTTGTATTTCTGTGATCTTTAATTGTTCTTGCTTATACTAAATGATGTAATATTTGTTCATTCTAAAACTTGAATGCACTTTCCTACAATAATATGCAATCAAAAGCAAACCATGGTAAAATTCCAGCCCTATTTGTAGTATTGCTAATTTGTATTGCCGATTTGTACTGGCAAATTTCTTTGCAGTCAGCAGTCTGAATTTTTCCCCATAGTGAATTGGGCCCTTATTCCAAGGAGTGAGAAAGCTCTGCTTTCATTAAAGAAATAATTAATTTTTAAATGCTGTTACACTGAGAAACAGTTCTGACAAAACACAAAAGTGCTCCTTTGGTTTCTCGTAGGGGATATTACCTACATACATATTTACTTTTTACAAATATTTCACAAAATGTATTGAAAGTAAATTATTTCTTTATTTTAGACATACATAAATATATATATGCACTGCCAGAAACCTTGAGGCATAGTGTCCAGTTAAAATTACATTGTGCAAACTGTAGGAAAACTTTTGATTTCATTTCTGTTTACCAAGTAAGACAACACTGAATAGCTGTTACCTGTAACTTTTTCTCTTTAAGGCGTAGCTAGCAGTTGAGATTTGGCAGTGTCATAGGTTCAGCTGCTATAAAAGCAACTTAGTGCTAATCAGTTCACTCTCATGGTAACTTCTTTAGTAGTTTGTCTTCTTCCTTCTCAACCTACCTCCCTGTATTTGCATTCGAGAGGGTTTTTGCTTTTGTTTGTGTTCTAAAAGTAGTTGTTCTTAGTTCTCTGTTCCCATGGCTCCTGTCAATTGTCAAAAAAGCAAAGGCTTGACAATTTTAATTTCCAGTTTAAAAGACATATCCTGAATAGGAATCTTTGTTGAAGGTGTCTTAACATGTGGCAA
Source organism: Leptocoma aspasia (assembly GCA_013399835.1). Lineage (NCBI taxonomy): Eukaryota > Metazoa > Chordata > Aves > Passeriformes > Nectariniidae > Leptocoma > Leptocoma aspasia. The sequence goes on from VXAX01006476.1 coordinate 412,950, forward strand.
ATCAGACAAAAATCTCAGATTTTGTGTTCCCCTGCTCTTAATATATTGATTTTTGTATTACTTGGTTTCACTTTTTTAATTTTTTTTTTTTTAGTTTTAACTGTTACAGTTTTCAGATCAGCCTGCTGGCAGAATCTTTTAAATTTAAAGCACTTGATGATCTTGAGTAAAAACATTAATTGATTATAAACACAGCTGTTTTTCTAGCCTGCTAAATTAACATTTTGTTCAAAATTGGCTTTATTATTAGATATAGCTCCTAGTTTTCCTGATTTCTTTTTTTTCAGTATTTCATTAGCAATCTCTTTAAAGAGAAGAGTACTTCTTTTAAAAAACAGATTGTCTTCTCTGAGCACTGGTTAGTTTGTGGAATTTACAATGGCACTGTACCAAACTTCTTATCCAGAAAGCCTGGAAAAAATGTGTGTGTTAAACTTAATTGTGGTGTTGTACATTCTTTTATTTCCAATGCTTTAAGATTGTTACCAGCGCTTAGAATTCCTGGGAGATGCAATTTTGGACTACCTCATAACCAAGCACCTTTATGAAGACCCACGGCAACACTCTCCAGGAGTTCTTACTGACCTACGATCTGCTCTAGTCAATAATACCATTTTTGCATCGTTAGCTGTAAAGTATGACTACCACAAGTACTTCAAAGCTGTCTCTCCTGAACTGTTTCATGTTATTGATGACTTTGTGCAGTTTCAAATGGAAAAGAATGAAATGCAAGGAATGGATTCTGAGGTTAGTGGAAGTAGAAGAAATATGTTCAGTATCTGATGTGAAGAATGTCACTGGATTTCTTAGCATTTTTATAATGGTTTATGCACACAGCAGCCAAACAAGCAGGCTCCCAGTAATAAAAGGATGCAATATACAAAGTAAAATACAGCTTTCAGAAAGTATAAAATCAATTAGAATTCACAGAAATTAATTAATTTGAAAGCCATTTGCCTCTAGGTTTTTCTGTGGCACTTGATTTTAGTTGTTGTTTTGCTCTTGTGTTGTTAGAACAACATGGGGCACACACTCAGCTTGCTGCTTTCACCAACTGATAGTAAGCAGTACTACAACATAAAATCATGGTGAAGAGTTGCTAAATCACGTAGTGGTGACTCAGGGTAGGGTATCCATACAACACCATGAACAAAGCTACCTTGGCACAATGCTGGGATTATTAAACGTAGTACACTGACAAGAGATTTCTGCTTTTTTGCTTATGATTTCTATTAGAGGAGATGTTACTGCACTATACTCAAGTATGTCTGACATGCTCCTAAAGGCATTCTGCTAGCCAGGGAAACATATGCATCTTTCAAGTAAGCCACTTGAAAACTAGTTTCACTGAAGACCTGCAAACACAGGTCATATTTTGTGCTATGCAGGAAAGCTGATGATGATGATGAACCTCTTATTTTCTGGAGAATGTGGTAAAAGTAATTCATTTACATAAGCTGATTAGGAAATCTGTGAGAGCAAGGACCTTGTGAGTCAAGTTCTAATCAGGATTTGAAGATATGAACTACTTATTATACTTCTTTACTCAGTAGATGTCCATAATAATTTGTCTTCTGAAAAACTGACCAGTCTCTTAAAAAGCATTCTGTCTGACAACATGCCAACACTAAATAAGCATGTTATTTTGTATTTAGTAGGGGTTTTTTTCGGATAGATAATTTTAAACTTTAGGAATCAAAATGTTTCAGTCACATATATGTGTTCACAGCCCTTGCACTCTGTTTTAGAGTGAAAACTATGTTTTAAGGGAAAAATTCATTAAACATTGAATAAGAAATTTGTCACTGAAGTTTAGGTAATATAAATTACTTTACATTAGAAGCATAAACTCTTATCTCTCTTGTTTTCTCCACACGAGTGAAAAGGCTAGGAACTTATTTTCAGAGCTTATGTTGTTTTTTGCTTTGTTCAGTTTTTGCAAGTATGCAAAAAGAAACTTTCACCAAAGTTGCAACCAAATTATGTGATAGCTGTTTCAAATAAAATCCTTGTTTCACTCTCCGTACGCCTGCTCCCTATCTTGGTCTGGCACTGAATTACTGAAACTCTTATTTCATAATTTAATGTAAGAGTCTTTGTTTCTGCAGTTCATGCCAGCTAGACTGGTTTCCATGTGTATCTCCACATCATCTGCTTTTCTATTTTTTCAAATCTCACTCATGAAACATCTGTCCCTTGCCTTACAGCTCTTAGTTTCTCTCCTGTTATTTCAGTACAATGCGAAAGTGCTTCAGTTTACACTTGATATAAAGTGCCCTATTCAAAACAGTTGAACTTGGTTTTTAATGTCAAAATTCCCATTTGTATTGCTGTGTGTGTCAGGTCTGACTACTTGTTTGATTTATTTCAGGTAGAAATATTGGGTGGAACACATTTATGAAGTATTATGGTCACTCTTAAGAGGACTGAATTGGATTTTAAACCCCAAACAGAGTGAGAGTGTAGCTGCTAGGGGAGAAGACTGACAGAAACCTACTTCTCTTCAGGCAGAGTAGCATAATAGACAAAATCTTTGTTTTCAAGTTACTTTATTTGGAGTTAGGCAAATGTATATTGCATGTATTTAAAGTATTTTAGTAAAGGATTAGATTAGCTTAAAACCTTTAAGAAGTACACTGCAAGTTTATTTTTGATGATGAGAATGGATTATTGTCTTAAATTGGTAGCATAGAAGAAAACACTGCCTGCTGCACTTAAACACCTAAATGTGTCTGTTAGCTCAGTCTAGTGATGTTGTTTTTCAGTTATTAATGTCTTATTTTACTAGTGCTTGTTTCATGCTTGTCTTCAGGGGTAAATAAGGTAAGGAGAAGTACATACAACTTTCATCCAGAGACTGGACTTAAAGATTTTAAAAGTCTCTTTTTGGGAGATATATAATGTGTGAACTCTTCCTTTGTTATGGGTAGCTTTCTAGTATTAACTGACAGAAGTCTGGTTCTAATTGGGAAAAACAGACCCATAGTGAAATCCTACAGAATTATCACAGAAGGAATTAATAAAGTATAAAAGTTCCCTGTACACAATGGTGTTTGGGATTTTTTTTTCCATATTTGAAAAATTATATAACCAGCAGCTTGGTTTCACTGGGGAATAAAACAACAGTTTTGCTGTGGAAGGTTGTCAATTAAAAACTTAAAGGAATCATCACAGGATATAGGATGTAAGAGAGCTTACATTTCTGAAGATCTTTGTTTTACTCTAAGTGAAACAATCATTTCTCTCTTTTCTCCTCCTCTTCTCTCTCCCTCCCACCCTTGTTTTTTTTTTTAATTGTCAACAGCTCAGAAGATCTGAAGAAGATGAAGAAAAAGAGGAAGACATTGAAGTACCAAAGGCCATGGGGGATATATTTGAGTCCCTTGCTGGTGCCATTTATATGGATAGTGGAATGTCTTTGGAAATGGTTTGGCAAGTGTACTATCCAATGATGAGGCCACTAATAGGTATTGCCAGCTTTGAGAAAATTACTAATAATTAAGTGCCATGTGCTATGAAAAGAACAAAGCTAATTTTTGTTTTTCAATTTTTTTTCCAAATAGAAAAATTTTCTGCTAATGTGCCCCGTTCCCCAGTGCGAGAGCTGCTGGAAATGGAGCCAGAGACAGCCAAATTTAGGTAAGAATATGCTTTCTTCCATAAACATTGACAGAAAATGTTCTAAACTGTCCTTCATGAACTACAGAGAATTTTTAAATCTCACAAAGTACTTGTAATTTCTTTTGCACTAAGCAGCTAACCTAATCATCAGTGTGTGCATTGTTCTTTTTTTCCTTGGATAGCTTTCTGAGAAATGTAATGATTTCTGTTTAATTTTACTGCTTTAACTTCTGTAGAAAAAAGAATGTAGGTCTCTAATTTCACATTACCTTGCCTTGGCAGTAAGTAATTCTTGTGTATATTCTTGCAGTCCTGCGGAAAGAACTTACGATGGAAAGGTCAGAGTTACAGTGGAAGTTGTAGGAAAGGGAAAGTTTAAAGGTGTTGGCAGAAGCTACAGGATTGCCAAATCTGCAGCTGCGAGAAGAGCACTACGAAGCCTCAAAGCAAATCAACCTCAGGTCCCAAACAGCTGAGACTCCTCTTAAAAATAAATGAAATGGGGAAAAAAATAACATACAAATAAAGCAAATTTTTAAAAGAAGTTGATGTTGAGAGGAACAAATTGGAAGACAGAATTTAAAGTTTGTTTGACAACAGAATAGATAACAAAACATTTAACATGTATAAAATTTTGGAACTAATTGTAGTTATAGTTTTTTGCGCAAACACAATCTTGTCTTCTTTCCTCACTTCTGCTTTGTTTAATCACGAGAGTGCTTTAATGATGACATTTAGCAAGTGTTCAGAATAATTGTTGTCAGGTCTTTTTGGTTTACTTTTCTTGTCAGTACAGCTTTGCTTAGTATTAGAAGGCCAGGGAGCTTATGCCTAATGCAGTTGCTAGATTTATATATATAGTAATCTTGGAATTCTTCAATCTGTGCACTAGTGCCAGTCATAAAGCAGTTGATAAACTGTACTAGATGATTGGGTATAAGAAAGATTAAGTGTGCCAGTATTCTCCTTTTTATTTTCCTTTTTTTTTTCTCTCCATGTCATCTTTTTACATTAAGATGGCATTCCCAATCATTATTGCACTTATTTGTTAGGGACAGATTTTAATTGAAATGGCTGGCATACTGGTAAGTGAAACTTCGGTTTCCTTATGCCACACAGTCTTGCATAAAAAAAGGTTCTTGCCTTAAAAATAAATAAACCCTCATTAATAATCTTTAATTTCTGATCTTTTTTGGAACAAACTGTTTTACATTCCCTTCATTTTCTTATGCATTTTACAATGATACAGCTCTATATTTACAGTACAACTCATTACTATAGCTGTGACTTATTACAGGATTATAATAGAAATTATATTCATATATATGTAATTAGGTTATTTTTAACAATTCTGAGGAGGTGGTTAGTCTACAGTTTTTTTTATACCATAAACAAAATATGGTCTTTGGCTAAAATTCCAATTTTACACAAACCTGCAAGCTAGATAGTTCCAGTACTGGAAACAGCAACAAATAATTGCACAGTGCAAACCGTCACTAACAAAATAACCTTAGACATATCACACCTAAGATATGCTGCAGATTTTATAGTCAATTGGTTACGTATTTAACAAACAGAGCACCTTTACACTTAGAGATATTTCCACGTAAATTTCTTACTGTACTTTTCAGAATTGCATGCATATTTCATCTACCAAAGCTGTGCTGTTAAATAACATGAAAGTTGATGTTTGAGATATAACTGCCGTACTTTTGATACATCTGTGATTTAGGTCCTTAATTTAGAGAAACTAGCTCATTGATGTTTTGGTCTACTGGGAGCGTGGGGGGGAATCATACTTGTATTTTTTAGGCTTTGCCTATACTTCTTTAATTAGATTTTTGTAGGCACTCTTCACTTAAATACCTCAGTTCTTTTTTTCTCTTCTTTTCCTTTTTATTTTTGCATGCATTGGGTTTTTTTCTGTTTTGGTGCTATGTTTATATATTATGCTTGAAATTTTAATTTTTTGCACTGTAACTATAATACCTCTTAATTTACCTTTTAAAAAAAGCTGTGGGTCTTGTATTCCCACCAGTATCAGTAGAGGTTTGCTGCAATTTTGCCCTGTTAATTATGCTTGAAGTTTGAGAAAGCAGAGCAAGGTGTTTTAACGTTTTCCAGCACAATAGTTTGAACTTGATGCTGTGTCTTATGAACTAAATTACAAACAAATACTGTATTTCCTACTTTTAAACCCTATTCCTTTCCTCACAAATGCACACTAAAACAAAACGAAAACTGTCAGCTCTTGCTTTCTTAACAAAAAAATAAAGTAAATGCCTTAGTGACAAGGGGCAGACATTAAGCTTTTCTGAAATACAGTTTTCAAAAGTTGGTATATTTGCTATCTCAGTCACTTTTCAGTCTATGAAAAGGACTGTTCTTGTATTTGAAAGCTGCTTGTTATAGGACTCAAACCAAGAATTAAAATACTAGCTTATACAAAAGTCTAGTATTTGTTTGGTACTTCAGTCTTGAAAGGAGGTATAAGAACAGCAAGTATAGATGATATGGTGATATGGAACAATAAAAACATGCAGTCCAAATTCTCAAATGTAAATTGCTTTGGATTAGCTGTTTAAAAAAGGTCACTGATTTAAGCTATAGCTTGCTCTTTGTAGTAGGACTGAAGTTTCTTAGTGAAAATACATGATTACTCATGTCAACAATTCTGTGTTTCTGCCCAGACATCAATCAGTAGATTAAATCAGACCATCTAGAAAGTCTTAAGTAGTTTTAGTTGCATTATGAAAAGCTAAAATTTCAGTTATTCTTTGAATGCCTAAAATTCTTACTGATTGTTACAAGGTTATAGATTCTCAGGGGTTTCAGGTAATTGTTAGCAGTGGTTATGGAGTGTTTGGGTGCAGACAAAATCAGCTGAACCTACTCTGTGTTTCAGAACAGTTTAATGATCACTTTGTTACTAGATAAAGCGTATGAATTGGACATCTGAAATGTGTAGTGGCTGACTATAAAGTAGTTTCTGCTGCTGATGCATTTTTAAATGTGTTTTAAATGCCGCGATTTTTTCCAGTGTGACCTCATTGAAACACTTTTTATCCTTTGAGGCAGAAAATCCATATTAGTTTCCATGTTACACATCTGTGTGTTTTACCCTACAGTTGATATGATTTTGATACTGGACAGTGTACGCTGTTAAAGACCTAAATCTGATCATTTGAAGCTTGGGGTAGAAATCACTTGACATGCTATAAGCACAAGTGTAAGCGGACTGTTGCAGCCCATCTTCAAAAGCAACCACACAGGCTCATCATAAATAGTGGGGGGATTAATTGGCATGAACCTTGGGGTTTTTTATCTAAGTCCTGTTATACTGTACTTTAAACAGTCCTCCTAACTATGCTGCGTTTTTATTTTTATGGCTTTTTTTTGCGCTGTTCTGTTCATGTAGCACAAATAAGCATTGCACTTGGTACCATGCTTTACCTCATTTCAAGGAAAAAATGCTTAACAGAGAGGAAAAATGTGGTTTGGCCTTGCTGCTGTTCTGATTTAATGACTTTGAAAAAGATAGTTTTTAATGCCTGCAATGTGTCATTTACTTGCACAACTTAAATAGGTCATTTGTAACGTCTGTGGCATTTTTACTGTACGTGGAAAAATACAACAAAGATGTGCAACAACTCTTGATTGTATTTTAAAGCTATTATTTTTCTACTACATCATTTTACTGTTATGTGAAGTAATTAAAATTAGAATGACCTCTGACTGACACTCCAGTAATTATCTCTGAACAAACCAACATTTTACACATATAATGTAATTTTTGGGAGAAGGCAGCCCCTAGTAATTTGGTCAACCTCAACTAAATCTGTCCAGTCTGAATATTGAGTGCTCAGTAGTGACTTCTGAAGTGTTTGTTCAGCTTGATGCTGCTAAAGTCCAAACAAAAAAAAAAAGCCTACTATTTTTGGGTCTCATTACACATTAGTATGTTGCAACTGCCAAGTACAGAACTTGAACAAGAACCAGTTTCAGTGCTGGGGAGGAATATAGTGGTGGCCCAGGGATGAGGTGCTGGATCCTCAGCTGGTGCAAATTGATGTTGTATCATTTTAGTCAATGGAACTGCATTCATTTACATATCTGAAGATCTTGTGGTTGTATGTGTGTTGCAGAGTTTCGTTTTTCCTCCTTGTGAGCAGATACAGAACCATCAACTGGAAAATGTGGGGGGTTTATGTTACTGCATATTACATAACATATGCTACATATTCTATGCATTTATCTGTACAGAAAATGAATTCTTTGTATCCCAGTCACAGTAGCACACGCAGTCCAAAAATGAGAAATAGCATTGTGGTCTGCTGTGATACTGCACTTGACTCTGACAGTATTCTGGGTTTGTTTTGGATGGGGTTCCCCATGAAGACATTCTCATGGAAATCTCTGTATTTTTTATATGAATGAAGCAAGAAGCATTTTGATTTTCGGTACTTAATTACTGACATTGATCCTTTTTCAATTGCTCTAATATTCAAGAAGTTAATTTCTTTACTTTCATATTAGATTTTAAACTTTAAACACTACAGTTCATGACCATCAAATGTAATCTAAATATCAGCTGTAACTCAATATGAATTATCTTAGCAAATATCTAGAGGTCATTGTAGTATACTCCACTAGCAGTTAAAATTAACTTCTATCAAAGCTAACTACAATTCTTAAAAATAAATTTCATCCAATAAAATCCTTGGGGTCTTCCCTTTTATTCGAATGGCAACCACAGACTATTTTAATTGCTTTGTAGATGCACTCAGAATTTACTGCAGCAGCAAGTTGGGGAGAAAAATGTTTGTGAACAATAATTGGAAATTGCAGGCATTTTTATTGTAAATAGTGTGACTGAAAAGATGGTTAAAATCAAGTAGAAAGAATAACAAATATAATTTGATGGACAATAAAATATTTACCATCACATGCTGCAGCTGTCTTTAAGGGACATAAAATGTAATTCATTCATACTGTAATCATGCTGCAGAAGTTTGCAATCTGCACCTTATGGATCACAATTACCTTTAATAGTTTTTTGTAATAATTGTAGCTGAGTATATCTCCAATAAAGTTATGGTCTGTTCACCTTGTATTGTCGTTTTGCTTTTTTTTTAAATTCCTGTTAATATCTCCATAAATCTTCTAGAGTTTACAAAAAAAATTGCCGTTCAGTCTAAATTTTAAAAAAATTATGGAAACATTTGTGAAAACAATATTTCTTCACCTTGTTTAAAGACAAGTCTGCTTGTCTCCTTCCTCTGATGAATGAACTGTCTTCAGAGCTATGTGAAGACTCTTAAGGGACACTCAGGGTAAAAATGATGGTGTATGTGGTACAATTTGATCTCTGTGTTGACCATTATACCTGCAAAATGTCTGTTGTAGCTGGGAGGCCCCAGAGCACAAGGGTTCTGGAGCACAGGTTTGCATGACTGGTGCATGTTTTAAGAATAATATGTTAATATGAGCTAATAGTCTCAGCATGAATAATGTCAATTTCGTTGTTTTTCTGTTGGTTTTCTGTTAGTATTTTGCTTATCCTGAATATTGGCAGTGTGTTTGTAGAATGTTCTGACTTGCACAGTAGTGTCATGTATATTTTATGGAGGCAAGTCAGACTTGCCAGACAAAGATCACGAGTCTTCCTTTCTGAAAACTTCACAATGTAGCAGTCACTTGTTTGGCATCTGCAGCGAGCATCTTTTACTACACATTTTGTCTTAAGTTATAGAGAAGAGCCTGCTGGGCTGCTTGTAGGCACGCTGATAGTTTTTTCTGGGATTTGGAAAAAGGAGCCTTTAAGGGTAGCCTTTAAGCCTTTAAGCTCTTCAGCCTCCAGTGTGTAGGCTATTGAGGATGACAACACAGCCCCCACCTCCCCAGTTCTAGCAAGTGAGTGAAATCGGAAAACTTCCCCCAAATTTTCTGCAGGAAAATTGGTCTGAAAATAATAATATTAAAAATTGACTGAGGATGCCATTATATCCTGTTAACTGTGGCAAAATGAGGTGAGGGATGGCCTTCTCAGCTGGAGTCTGCAAGAAAGTGGTCCATCCCTTGCTGAGTAGCACTGTGAAGCAGATGGAGTTCTCTAGAAAGTCAAGGTGTAGAATCAGTAGAAGTTCTGCTTCAAAGGCATTTTTTGTCTGCAAACTTGCTTAGTATCCTTTCCAGTCCTGCATCCAAGACATTTATGAAGTTGAGGAGCACAAAGCCAAGGATGGAGCCCTGTGGAACCCTACTAGTGACAGGTCCCCAGTCTGATGTCAACCCTTTGTACCTGACATGTAGGGCCAGTTGCTCACCCATCCCATAATGTGTTTATCCAGCTGTGTGCTGGACATTTTGTCCAGAAGAACTCTTTTGAGAGACAGTATCAAAAGCTTTATTGAAATCCAAAAAGATTACATCTACTGGCTTTCCTGTATCAACTATGTACCCACATAGTCATAAAAGGAAATCAGGTTTGATAAGCAGGACTTTCCCTTCATGGTCCTGTGCTGGCTGTGACCAGTGAGTGACTGTGTTGCCTTTCAGGAGTTTTTCAATACCTCCCTGAATAATCTCCATAACTTTACCAGGCACTGCAGTGAGACTGACAGGCCTGTAGTTTCCAGGGTCCTCCTTGCCCTTCTTGAAAATGAGGACAGTGTGCACCAGCTTCCAGTCAGCTGGGACCTCTCTGGATTCCCAAGACTGCTCAAAAATTATGAGAGAGGTTTTGCGATGACATCAGCCAGCTCTTTGAGGACTCTTAGATGAATCCCTTCAGATTCCATAGATGTATAGGGAGCCAGCTGGAGCAGCAGATCCCACACAAATTCAGGGTTGACTGGGGTTCGATCATTCTCACAGTCGTCCTCCAGCTCAGGGCACCTGAGACCCCCTTAGTCCATCACAGGTGCTGAAGAAAGAGGTAAAGAATGCATTAAACACCTCTGCCTTGTCCCTGTCCCTGTTTGTGAGGTGACCATCCTCATCCTGGAATGGGCTGATGTTTCTACACTGCCTATTGCCATTAATATATTTGAAAAAACTTTATTGTCCCCCATATTTCTGGCAGCTTCAACTCCAGCTGAGCTTTGGCCACATGGATTTTCTCTGTCCAGTGGCAAGCAGCATCTCTGTATTCCTCTATGTCACCTGACCTTGCTTCCACTGGGTATGCACTTTCCTTTTTTCTGCCTTATTTCCAACAGATTACTATTCAAGCAAGCTGGCCTCCTGCCTCTCCTGCTTGACTTCCAGCATTCAGGAATTGCATGTTCTTGTGCCGTTTGGAGGTGATGTTTAAAAAATGACCAGCACCGATGGACCCCAGCACCTGCAAAAACACTGTCGCAGGAGATTTTCCTTAGTAGTAATGTGAGCATCCTGAAGTCTAGAGTTGAGGTTTTGCCGGGGCTTTTCCTTGTGTCACCAGAGATTTTAAACTTGATCACTTTGTGGTCACCAATCTCCACTTGGCTTATGAGATCCTCTCTGCTGACAAATCAAGGAGGGCATCTTTCTGAATTGGCTCACTTAGGATCTGTTTCATAAGGTCATCCAGGTTTTTAGGAATCTTCTGGCCTGGGTTGTACCAGGTGTGTGATGCTCCCAATTGATTCCTGGCAAGTTGAAGTCCAGTAAGGACAAGGGAAGTTGACTTGAAAGGGACACTTTGTTTCTCAGAGAATAATGTGTCATTGCTGTCATCCTGCCTGGGAGGTCCATTAGAGACTCCCACAATGACATCCACATTATTTGTTTGCTTCTAGATTCTTACCCAGAGACTCTCAACTCTGCCATTGCCAGTTGTGATCTCCCTACATGCTACTATCCCTTCTATTACCTACAGTACCACTGCCTGCCTCTTCTGCCCTGCCTGTCCCTCGGGAAGAGCATGGAACCCTCCAACAGGGCATTCAGTCACAGGACTCATCCCACCACTTACGCCAATGATGTCAAATCTCTGGGACTAGGCCAAAGCCTTCAGCTCCTCGTTTGCTCCTCATGGTGTGTGCATTAGTGTAGAAACACTTCAGGTGTGGTGCAGTTTAGCCAATGCCTGGTGAAGCACATTGAGACGTCCCATTAGTGCTCGTTTCCTCAAATTCTGGCACATCATCCCATTGCCCATCACTGATGAGCCAGGTTTTGCCCCTTTCCCCCTTCAGTGCTAGTTTAAAGCTCTGCTATTTGTTCTTCTGACAATCCTCAGTGCTCACCTTATAGGAACTGAAGAGAGAACACACATCTGAGGAAGAGTCTACAGGTACTGGTTTCTCATCTCCTTATTACAAGAAAAAAATGTGTTTAATAATAGCATCCATTGAAATAAGATGTGTTTGGTTAGCTGTTATTACTCCCAAGTAAAATCATACCAAAAAAAGCAGTTTGAAAACTGAGGGGAGCAAGTTTTGGACAATGCTTGTCCTGAAAAGAGGCAGTAAGAAAGCTAATCATAACTTCAAATCCAGAAACACAGAGGAGCGGGTTTGGTGTATGTATGGGCTTCTCTTAACACTGCTGCCAGAGTCCAGGTGCAGGATCTGTTCCTTAGAGGAAATCTCCATGTCAGTGGACACAGGCAGTACTGACATGTAAGCACGTTTTATTTTCCTCATAGCAGTGATTAGGTCTTTCCTTATTGTAGAATGTGAACAATAATTTCATCTTGGTGAGCAAAATAACCAAGAACCTTCCCAGTTTTATGGAAACAGTATCATTTACTTTGCTGCTTAACCATCTCCACTTACCTGGCTTATACTATATATATATATAGTAGTATATATATATATACTACTATACTTATACTATATATATACTATACTATATATTATACTATATATATTACATATATAGCATATGTTATGTAATATATACTATATTTTTTAACATTACTTTTTATGTGTGTTTTATTGGAAGTCTCATGCTAGCTTTTAAATTGAAGTAATTTTCTTCTGTTAGCTTGAAAATTTCCTGTAGTTCTGAGTTCCTGTCTGGCTCTCACTGAAATCACTGGGAAGATATCCACTTGGGGTCTGTAACTTGTGTGCATTTGAATTTAACACAAAAGTCCTTCAGACATGATAAGTGGAAATTCCAGATGTCAAGCAAAAGGTGAGAAACACGGGGATGTGCAGAGGCAGCCTCTGCTGTTCTGCTTCTATTTTTTCAGACTTTTAAATAAAATGTGGCACATTTACTAGCTGCCTACTTCTGAGATAACCCAGTCTCTTCTCCCAAATAACAAGTGACAGAACTAGAGGGTATAGCCTTGAGTTGTGCAGGTTGTTGGATATTAGAAAAAATTTCTTNTCCATTGAAATAAGATGTGTTTGGTTAGCTGTTATTACTCCCAAGTAAAATCATACCAAAAAAAGCAGTTTGAAAACTGAGGGGAGCAAGTTTTGGACAATGCTTGTCCTGAAAAGAGGCAGTAAGAAAGCTAATCATAACTTCAAATCCAGAAACACAGAGGAGCGGGTTTGGTGTATGTATGGGCTTCTCTTAACACTGCTGCCAGAGTCCAGGTGCAGGATCTGTTCCTTAGAGGAAATCTCCATGTCAGTGGACACAGGCAGTACTGACATGTAAGCACGTTTTATTTTCCTCATAGCAGTGATTAGGTCTTTCCTTATTGTAGAATGTGAACAATAATTTCATCTTGGTGAGCAAAATAACCAAGAACCTTCCCAGTTTTATGGAAACAGTATCATTTACTTTGCTGCTTAACCATCTCCACTTACCTGGCTTATACTATATATATATATAGTAGTATATATATATATACTACTATACTTATACTATATATATACTATACTATATATTATACTATATATATTACATATATAGCATATGTTATGTAATATATACTATATTTTTTAACATTACTTTTTATGTGTGTTTTATTGGAAGTCTCATGCTAGCTTTTAAATTGAAGTAATTTTCTTCTGTTAGCTTGAAAATTTCCTGTAGTTCTGAGTTCCTGTCTGGCTCTCACTGAAATCACTGGGAAGATATCCACTTGGGGTCTGTAACTTGTGTGCATTTGAATTTAACACAAAAGTCCTTCAGACATGATAAGTGGAAATTCCAGATGTCAAGCAAAAGGTGAGAAACACGGGGATGTGCAGAGGCAGCCTCTGCTGTTCTGCTTCTATTTTTTCAGACTTTTAAATAAAATGTGGCACATTTACTAGCTGCCTACTTCTGAGATAACCCAGTCTCTTCTCCCAAATAACAAGTGACAGAACTAGAGGGTATAGCCTTGAGTTGTGCAGGTTGTTGGATATTAGAAAAAATTTCTTTACGGAAAGAGTGGTCAGGCACTGGAACAGGCTTCTCAGGGAACTGGTAAAATCACTATCCCTGATTCAGTGTTCAAAAGGCATGTGGATGTGGCATTTGGGGACATGGTTTTGTGGTGAACACAGTGGTGCTGGGTTAATGGTTGGACTTGATGTTCTTAGAGATCTTTTTCACCCTAAACAACTCAATGATTCTATGATAGTTCTCCTTCAGGCATGCCCTCTGCAGACAGCATTGCGGGTGACTCCCACCCATTTCTCTGCTGTCAGTGGAGCTGCAGAGCACCACTTTGTTTTCCTGCCTTGAGATCACCCTTTCAAAATGAGGTGAGTTGCATGAGAAAGAGGCCCCTTCCTCCCTAACCTCAGGATGGCACTCAGCTGATGACATGGATCTCACACAGTAGCCTGAAGCTGGAAATGTTCTTCCAGGGAAAGTGATGGAATGAAGAGAAAAGAAGATTTCATCAGAGTGGAGCATGGCCAGAGAATCACCTGTTATTCCAGGATCACTCTCATCTATTGCCAAGGTGAGGATGATCCCCTCTTCTTTACAGCCACTTGGCCTGAAGCAGGGGAGATTAACTGCTGCAGCTATTCCAGCATTTGTAATAAACTGGTGCTAAATTGCAAACTTACCTAACTGAGGCACTGAGTTCCATGAGGAACTGGTGATACTGCAGGATCACCAGTCCAGTTCTCAACTATATATTCCTTTAAAAAAGCAGTTATCACAGAAGTACTTGAGTGGCACTTTCACATCACTTTTAGGGTAAGGCTTTTAACTTAGCTTTTCATCTATACACCAGCACTGAGAGAAGAGCAGCGCTGTTTGTGTGTGTTGCCTGTCTCACTACCATCATTAGAAAAAAAGCAGCAAAGACATCTTGTTAAGCACAGACATCTGCTTCTGTGTTCTTGTACTACAGCCACTTAGATCAGTCATTTTTACTTTTGTGTATTCATTCTCCAGTCACCACCTGACTTTAGACAAGACCTGTCTGTCTAAAGTGTTTGAATGGAACCCTTCTTGAATTCAGTAGAGCCTCAGGAGCTTGCTAGTTAAGATTAGAGAGTCATAGAATGGTTTGGAATGAAAGGGATCTTAAAGTGTAGTTCCACCCTGCCCCACGATGGTCAGGGACACCTTCCACTAGACCAGTTTGCTCAAAGCTCCATCCAGGCTGGCCTTCAACACTTCCAGGGACTAGGCATTCACAACTTCTCTGCCTATGCCAAGATCTTCCCTACTCTCACACAACTATACCAATTTATGCTATTTTGCAACACCAATTTCAAGTTAAGAAATTATTGCTTTCAGGGTGATTCTAGCTGGAATAGCAGGGCATTATGTTCCTGCCAGCAGCACTCATCACCTTTTTCCCAGCTTTACATAGTACATGTGCTCTAGGCAAAAGAGAGCTCATTATACAAACAAGCATGGCATAGGCAGCTGTACTCCCTGTCTGGCCAACTGTGCAGGGCTGTGCCAGCAAAAACCTTGCGTGGAGCAAGGGCAAAAGTTCCTGGGACTCTGCCTCAACAATGGTGTTGAAATTGCTCGTGGTGGAGATGTGAAGGGATCTGTGGAAGATTTAGTAACCATTTTTTGCTGGACCAAATACCTTTGTTGGGCTTTAAAAAGTTGCTCTTTCTGTGGAATCTGTCAGCTGGAAGGGTTCCTGCATTGAGCACTGAATATACTGTCTGCCATGGAGGGCTGAATTCCCAAAGAATGCCACTTCTCAGCAGGTACAGCAAGGCAGAGAAAGGCAAGTGGGGCCTTCCCCATCCACCTTGCAGGGCTGAATCAAACACACATCCTTGTGCATGCACATTGAGAGGGAAATCCTTATTTTACTCAATGTTTAATTGCAAGCTGTTGAATTTAGTGTAAAATAACCATATAGCAACCTCTGTGGAAGGTTTCTTGTAAAGTGATATTGGTTTATTGGCAGGTTAGCTAAGGTGAAGGGTTACTTAATGCAGCAGCTAAATAAATCACAGCAGAACCTTATGACACATAGGCTGTAGGAACTAAACTAGGCGTGAGTACATAGTCTGTGCTAGATATACAGCAGCTGCTTTTTCTATAGGATACAGTGTGTTGATGTGTGTCAGGAAATCCCAGAAACTGCAATGACTGAGGCAAGGAGTGTTGGGGGACCTGCATAAACACCTGAAATGTATCAACAAATAGAGAAAGGTGTAGACTGAAAATATGCTGGAAGAAATGCCAAGATTCAGAGACACTTCAAATATACAGAGGAAAGGAAACAGACCTGGGCAACCCAGCAGATAAATAACACCCCCAGAAAGGGGTGAGCATTGTGGGGAAGAGCTGGGCAGTGGTGGAAACAGGCAGAACCAGAGTAGTCTAGTAGGCAGGAGTAAATCCATTGGTAGTGATTTTCAGGGGCCAGTTTTAAGCTTCTCACCTGATTTCCTTGTAAAGCTAAATCTAACAATTCAGAAGTTGATTCCATGCCTTGATCAAAGACGGTTAGAGAAGGTCCCAAATGAGAGTGAGCTGGAGAGATTTGAGGCTGACATGAAGGCACAAGAGACTACTTTGGCAATTATGGCAGGTGTGAAGGAGATGATGCTGCAGTTGAAGCCAGCTGAGGAGCACAAACATTTTTCAGTGGTGTAGGTAGCAGCAGTCTTTGACGGCCGACTTCTAACTGGGTAAACAGCCTAGCAAAAATCCATGCATTTCCTGGTCTGTTCTAATATTGCATTATTTTTGTACAATTTCATCCAGTTGCCAACCCCAGAGATACCTATCAGTGCGCTCCCATTTTCCTGTGGTTTCCTAGAGACACAGCTGGGGTTATCTCTGGGGAATCTGGGCGCTGCAGTGTGGAGATACTGGAGACAGAGCCTTCAAGCCTCCAGCTCAACCCCCTCAGCAGCCAGAGCTGCACCATGGGGAGGCTCATGCCTGTCCATGACCCACAGCCTGAGGGTTGGAGCTGGAGGCTGGGGGCTGGCCCTACAGTGATGGTAGGATTGCTTACCAGAGATGGTTAGGGCAGGAATGCCCTGAACTGTGCTAAGTTCTGCCACAGCTGCCTGTGCACCTCCCTCACCTGCAACTGTGATCATGCTTTTTATACGGTGCTCCTGAGACTTTGGTATAATTTTCTCTGCTCACTGTCCCCAGCCATCATCTCTCTGTGTCAGTGTTTATAAGGACTGTGCACAATGTGCACAACTCCTCTGCTCCCCTAACCCCCGCTCCACCCCAGAGGCAGCTGTATTTCCACAGCGAATGAAGCAATTCCTGTATGTATGATTTTAAAGTGCTTTGGGACCCTTTGGGAGAGAAGGTGCAATTGTACAAGAACAAGATATTATTAAAACAGGAATCTGTGTAATAGGTGATAAATTTTGATACTGTATGTTTAATATAATATGACGGTTGTAAATCCAGTGAATTACCATAGGTATTTGCTGTACTGTGTGTTTATGAATTGTTTGGGCAGGTGTTTTTCAAGTCCCAGTTTTTCACACAAAACGTGAGTTATAGGACAGTTTAATAATATTCCTTCTAGACTCCAATATGCTACAATTAACTGCAGAAATGTTATCTCTTGGTGGTTGAGCTTGGTTGCTGATTAAGTTCATGTATAAGAAGGTAAATGAAAAAAACAGCAGAGAGAAAAAGAGACCTGCACAAGTAAACTTTTAGATCTGCCTTTGATCTCTTACAAGCAAATATCTTTTAAAGCTGCAGAAATCAATATTTTCAGTGTTGTTCAATCTGTATTTTACATGTGCTTTCACATAAGTTAGAAGCAGACTATTTTGATTGCAATAATGAAATAGTTCTCTAAAAATTTATATTCAATAGTTAAACTATTTATATTTATTGATGTGAAGGGATATCTGTACTGCACATGTTACTTGAATCAAACCTTGTAGTATAGCTTTTAAATCAGATCCAAAATAATGTAATTCGGGATTACGTACAGTCAGATTTTCTTATTTTTATTTTTTACTGACTTCCACATAAAAAGACTTATAAGAACTTGAAAAATGTTTCCAATCTCTGAAGAAGAGAGAAGTGCTCTATTTCACTCTTCCATCTGCTTTTGTACCATGAGCTAAATCTCAGCCTGAGCTGATGTTATGCCAAGCAGCACAGTATTAAACTATTGAGAGGTAGGGTTGAAGAGAGCTTTAGAGACTGAAGAGCATCTCCATCACTGTAGGATTTTGTGAGTGTAAACCAGGCTGTCATTAGCTTTATGAAAGCCTTTTGCTGGTGTTCTTTGCAGTGTGGAGCCCTTTGCTTGCTAAGTAGGTGTTTTCAGCTCCAGAGGGGTTGACGTGACTTACACACCTCCACAGCCATTGCTGGCACCTTCCAGATGAGCGAAGCTCATGGCTGGGTTTTGGAGGTTCTGTGGTCCTACTGCTCCAGCTGATGTCCAGGGTGGCTGAAAGTCCTGGTCATCACTGCCCACCTCTCCAAGTCCCATCCCACCACGGCTCGTGCCCTCCTGAGCGCCCAGGAGCCGAGCACCACTGCAGTCAGGCCCATGGCTGGGTGTCACTGGATCTCACTAGCGTGATGCTACAACCTGGTAGCTCGGATGGAGTCTTACTTAAACATTTTCTTTCCCCTTGACTGGCGTAAGGAAGGCGCCTGCAGCCCGCCCCCTCCCCACACCGTGCCTCGTGTATGTGTAAAAGCTGCCCTTGGCCCCAGATGATATGTTTGCATTTCATAATTGATGCTGAACTCGACTTGAGGCAGATACGAAAGGACGATTTTTTAAACAGATGTTGCAGGTCACTTGTAAGTTATTTGTCAAATAAGTTTCAGAGCACAAGCCGCTGCTTTTGCCATTGTAACCAAAGGCGTCTGCTGTTCAGCAGCAGTAATTACAAAGCCAGGGCAACGCAGGGAAAATTCATCTTATTTAAAAGTGTTTTAGTGTCACCAAACAGCTTGCTATGCCATTAGGTGAGTTTTGCTAGACACATTCAAGTTGAGGATTTTAATTTGTTTGAAGTATTCTCTAAAACAGAATTATGTTGGAGTTTACATAAAATGAGAGAATGACATGAAAAGTTTTAACTTAAGCAGCAAAATATAAAGGCTAATCTTATTTAAAAGTAATATGTGTGTCTTGATTGAGTGCCCAGATACACTCAACTGGGACATTTTAGTGGAATCGGTTCTAAGCTGTTACACTGAGTTATACAGAGTAGGTTTTCCTGAGCTCACATTGCCAGACCTGAAATACTCTTGTGGCTGCATTTAATAAAGAAACGAAAGTCTTGGGTAAGGGGATATGATTTTTTATGACAGAAGGAATGCAAATAACTTTTAGTCTCATTGCCTAGACCGGGTTTGGTCTGATTTGATGGAGTTTAATAATGACTTATAACCTGTGCTGACAATGTGCAGACCCGCACAACGTCATTTAACTCATTTATTCTGCTTGCTGTAAAAACAAAGAGATGGCAAATAAATATATGGAAAGTTCATTGTTTGTCAGAGGGCCCAAGCCAAAAGTTTTCAGTGACCTTTTAAAATATGGTCCCAGGCTAGTACTAAAATGTCTGTCACTCAGCGCACACACTTGCACAATTTGGCCTTTTAACCCGTGCATCTTGTTTTTCTCTCTTTCAACTGGTTGTATGAATTTCAAATCAGCTGCAGCTATTTAAGTTTTTGCATTGGAGGATTACTGTAAATTGCAGTCTGACAATTACAATGTACAGCGCACAGGAGAGTTATTAATGGATAGGCCTACTGATGGCCTTTCAGCGCTGACGAGGGCCTGGTGTTCCTCACCCATAATTAGATCCAGTGCTCGGGGTCTGCGCGGATGAGGCAGGGAAGGGGGCCGGCCGGGGAGCGCCGCTTTATCAGAGGAAGATATCAATTGATCAGAGATAGTTACTATCGGCAACGTCTAAATCTCTAATTCACCTTCTTCTTAATGACTTGTATTGGCTTAAGAAGCTAAGTCATTTGACAGCACGGAGCTCGGCTGACAAAGCTGTGCAGGTGGTTTTAATAGAGGATTTCTGTTGCTTGAGATTTCACTAAAGACGGAGCAACAGTTCAACAGACACAACAGAGGCCAGTAAAAACCCTGGTCTGCTGCTCTGCTCTCTGAGGGTACCAGTGGGGCTCAGGCTCTGCTGAACCACCACTCCCATTTACACGGCACTTTTTCCCTTCGCAGACCTGAACAAGGGCTTTCTCTGAGGTTTCAGTATTTATTTTAAGGAATGAATCTTATGTGGGCATAAATTATATGTGACAAATGAAAACCCTTTGGAGGGGAGTTTATTTATTTATTATTACGCTATGAAAAATGTTTTCCAGGACATAATGATCCTGGAAAATGAAATATACCTTTAGGACAAAGAGAGAGTCCAATGCCCAGGAAAAACCAGGAAGCTTTGTAAAAGCTGAAGACAGCAGTTGTTTACCGTTGATAAACCGAAAGCAAGCCAAGTGCTTAGATTAGACATGGCCTCATGAACCAAAATGTCAGCTTTTTAATGAAGTAACCCAAGAAGCAATGGTTTTGTGCTTAGATTATCACAGTGTAAATCCAGTAAGAGACGGGCACCTAACACCCCAAGGCACAGCTGATCCAGCCCTGTTCCTTTCTAGAAGGATTACAACCACCTGCTGGGAAGTTTTCCATGCAGTAAAGCTGGTAGCCAAACTGATATTCACACTATGTCCCAGAGACTTTTTATTATTATTATTTGGATGATGTATACACATGGGAAATACAGGCTTGAGTCTGTTAAGGCTCTTTTTGGGGGTAAACATTTATTTAAAATCTTGTTCCAATCTCTTAACACATATTGAAGTAAAATCTAATTGAGTAGATCACTGGCATAGGCAGAACTTTCTGTTGTTGCTCTTGAGGGAGAGCTGAACAGAAAAGCACATCTGTGGGACTTTGCATTGTAGCCTTGAGTGGAAACATATTTATCAGCACAAAGCCTGCTATTTTAAGCTCTTCTGGAACTAGCAAAACTTATGGACATTTCTTCTGATTTCACCACCAGGTTCATGACCTCACTCCCAATACCACTTCTAGGTTCATGTCATGGTTTCTACTTGTGAGACGTTGTACTTCCAATGAACTTGCAAACCACTTCTGTAAGCTATGGCTTTGCAGCTCCTAGGTTGAGGACTGCTGGCCTGAAGTGTTAAGAATAAATACACCATGCACCTGTAGAGTGCTGTTATCTCAAGATCTCTAGGTATTTTCAAAACTTGCTAATTATGGTTCATAAAGCTCTGAGTGTTCTATCAGAGGAGAAAACAAAGGCAGGGGAAAATAAGTAACTCTCCCAAAAGCAATACATTGTTATATGGTTCGTTAAGTAATTTGCCCAGACAAGTTTATAGACTGAGCTAGAGTATGGATTGAAATCCTGATTCTTTGATACTGATGGTGAAAGTCACAGAACCACAAAATTATTTAGGTTGGAAAAGACCTCCAAGGTCATCAAGTTCAATCTTGGACTGATCCTTGTCAACCAGACCACAGCACTAAGTGTCATGTCCAGTCATTTCTTGAACACCTCTAGGGATGGTGATTCCACCACTTCCTGGGCAGCCTAATACACAAGTCCTTCAGAGAACCAATTCTTCCTGATATTTAAACCTCCTATAGCACAGCTTGAGACTATGTCCTCTTGTCTTATCACTTGTTGTCTGGGAAAAGACACCAATCCCCACCTGGCTAGAAGCTCTTTCCATGTAATTGTAGGAAGTAGTACAGTCCTTTCTGAGCCTTCTTTCCTCCAAGCTGAACATCCCCAGCTCCCTCAGCTGCTCCACACAGGACTCGTGCTCCAGACCCTTCCCCAGCTCTGTTGCCCTCAATGCTCCAGCCCCTCAGTGTCTTTCTTGTTGTGAGGGGCCCAGAACTGAACACAGGATTTGAGGCGTGGCCTCACCAGTGCTGAGTACAGAGGGACAATCCCAGCCTTGGTCCTGCTGGCCACACTATTGCTGACACAGGCCAGGATGCCATTGGCCTTCTTGGCCACCTGGGCACACAGTGGCTCAACTCCCAGGTCCGTTTTTGCTGGGCAGCTTTCCAGACACTCTGCCCCCAGCCTGTGGCACTGCCTGGGGTTGTTGTGGCCAAATGCAGCAACTGGCCTTAAACCTCATACTGTTGGCCTCAGTCCATTGGTCCATCAGACCCATTGGCTTCAGTGTACCCAGGAGCTCACCAACATTTTCTTTTGCTTTATGTAAGGATAGTACCCAGAAGCCCAAGCCATCGATAATTATCACATAATTATAAACTTCTGTCACTAAAATGAGAGCTGTGATTTTGGAGCTGACTGACTGAGATAGCTGGGGTGTCAGTGTCATCCTGAATTTCACAGGGACATACCAGAAGAAAGCTAACTGGAGAATGGTGCTGAGGAGGAGAGCTGCTTTTCTGTACAGTGAAACAAAATAAAAGAATGGTGATAGCACTTGTCTTCAACTCAAAATGTTCCTAATTTGCCATGAACAATGAGGGATGCCCAACAAGTACTTTTTGGGACAGATGTGTAGAGGAGCTGTTTGTTATAAAAAATTGTTTTATTTTAGAATTGCCTGTGCTTCTGCCCTTAGACTTCTGCTTTTGTGTTTGAAGTTATGTGGTGAAGGAAAGGTTTCTTCACTCATTTTTAGAGTAACCCCCACAGTGAAAATCTATTACTGACACCTTTGGATGCTATTATTTAGTCACAAAATACTGGCAACGGTGAGGGCAATAAGCAGCATGGTTCTTCAAGGCCCTGGCACATCAGAGAAAGGTTTTTTCCTCCTGTCATGTGCCTTGTGTCATCTGCCAGGTACTGGTGCTGCGGCAGGCCTGGGTCACCACCACGTTGTCTACAACTACCTGCAAAACAGGCAAAAATCAAACTTCTCACTGAGGAAGAGTTTGGTACCCAGAATCAAGCACAACCCGTTCTCTTGCTGTAAGTCTGTCTTTTTTATAATTTAATTTTTGTTCAAGTAAGGGTTGGAATATTTCAATTTATTTTGCTTTACCTGTGTTGAGGGACTTGGTGAAAGAATTGTTAGGGAGGTAAAGAGCAAACCTTGATCACTCAGACCTTAAAGGTAACAGTTTTGGCATGTTTTGAGGGCTTGAAGCAGGGGGCCATATTCTTTGCTCATGTTAAGAGGGGAACCTCTGCTGACTCAGTCAAGCTCTGTCCATTTATGCAGACAAGATAGGGCCCAGTGGTTTGCTCTGTAATGGTTTCCATAAGAGACATCTCGGCTCACTCCCAGTGTTCTGTGTGGTGTGGATAATTGCAATCTGTTAGCAATTTTGAGCAAGCCTGTTAGCACCAAGAGCTGATCAGCTGAGTTTTACAGAGATGTTGCTGAGATTTCTGTCTCTCACAGTCACTTTGCTCTGGCAGTTCATCTCTTCCTACAGGGCAGCGTAATGTGGGAGCTGCTGGTATTAGATAACTCTTCCCCCTTTTGCTTGCCAGTCATGATTGTGCCCCACCATTAATACTTCAATTCAAACATGCTTGTTCTGTCCAATGGCTTTGAAGGTAGTTGCCCTCTTGCTTCATGCCCATTAGCTATTGACATTGTGATAAGCTGGTCACAAGAGGGTACGTGGCTGGTGACCTAATTCTATCACAGTGCCCAAGAACCATGATCAAAATATGATTTTCTCTGTGCATGGGGACTTGTGTCTATAACTCATGCCTCTTCCCCAAGTAAAAAAGTTTACTAATTCAATCTTTGGTACATGTATATCTGTATGTATACACATATATACATACACACTGTAAGTGGGCGTGTACATGACTTGTTCATCGATGACTTGCACGTCAAACATCTGATGACAAAGCAAAGAAAACCACCAGCTCTCCAGCTTCTGAAGTGAAGCACTGCTGCAAAAAGTATTATAATGAATAACTGACTTCTGCCTTAGTGGTGCCTTCATCTTTTTATTCCTTTTAAAAATAAAGTCTGTTTTGACTGTTCTGCTATTCTGTTAACAGACGGATACACTCAAAA
Organism: Leptocoma aspasia; assembly: GCA_013399835.1. NCBI lineage: Eukaryota > Metazoa > Chordata > Aves > Passeriformes > Nectariniidae > Leptocoma > Leptocoma aspasia. The sequence continues at coordinate 436,938 of VXAX01006476.1, forward strand.
TGTTGGCAGTTATGTTCAAGACTGGATTAATATACGTTTGTTATTTTTCTAGCATATCCAAAGGCAAATATTCCTACTGGACTCCACCCTTCAGCTGTGAAGCAGATTGTAAATCAGTCCCTTTTTTGTTGTTTTTAAAGTAGTTTAGGGGCTTTAAAATGGTATTTAACATTATTACAGTCTTCTTGAATATTGTATAATTTCTAACTATTTCTTCTTTTTTTATGTCCACTTTCCTGCCACTCTGAAGCTTCTAAAGAAAACAGTGCAGTCACTGCTAATGCCAAGGTGTAGCAAAAATGCTCATACTGTTCTTGATTACTGTTCTCTCCCAAGTATTTAGGTGCTATGATTTTTGGCTTGCTAGGAAAACCCAACATTTACAGAGAGAAAGAATGAAGGCCAGGTTTTCAGATTTTGTCTTTAAGGCTGGAATGGGTAAATTTGTCATTGTGCCATTCCCTAGGAAATGGCACAATGCTCCAGTAGGTGCAGAGCCAGTGGTCCTTGTCCCTTTGCTGCCATCCTTAACGTATCACTAAGACTGTGGAAAAAAATATTCTGCATCTGGAAATATGGAAGGAAATGGCTACTGGATCAGGAGCCAACAGTTCTGATGCTAGCACACATCAGACACATCCATCAAGCACTCCATGGCCTGTGAAAATTATATCCTAAAATATCCCTGTTCATCTGTTCCTATTTTGAAATTTTGATCTCTAGGTTTATTTCTCTTTCCTCAAAGTCAGAGCAATGCAACCTGGGTGCTGGAGGAAACTGTTCTTTGAGCTGATCTTAGATTCTTGACTGATTCTAAAAATAGGGCCAGCCTATCCATTAAGATAAGACTGAAACTCTGGTGACATTAAGCACAGTTATAATAGCTTTGGTGTTCTGGTCTGCAAAATAATTACCCATCCTGTCTAGCAGAGCCATTGTGTTGGTCTGGGTGAGAGGTTCCAAGCTATCAGATGTCACCTCCCACCATGTCTGAGCAGCCACTGTCCCCAGAAGGAGAGAACAAGTGAACATATGATGCTTCAGAGCTCTTATGATAAAGCTTGAGTACCCTGGAAAGCAAATCTGCTTCTTGCTCACCTCATTCTCTTCTAATTTCATGTCCCTGAACTCTCTTGTGCTGCTTGTTTTCTTTTTCTTTGCAAGGCTCCCCTTATCTGGACTCCTGCAGGATCTCATGTTCCCGTTCACATCCTGCCCCTGTGCTGTGGAGGGCACATGGGATCAGTGCAGCCTGTGCTGGGAGCACTCAGCCTCGCTGACGGGCCGGCATCTGTGCACAACATGCTGTGCAAACCCAGGGCTGCTGGCTGTGTCGGTAGCATGTTTAGAATTTCCCAAATGAAAGGACTAAGAGGTGAAAAAGATTATCATTTTTCAATCCCTGTAATCTAATCGCTGTGTAGATTGACATGCAACCTTGCTTTCCTGCCCTCCCGGCACTGCATTCCTGCCCCTGCCACCCCAGCAGCAGCGTTTGCAGCCTGCACACTGAGATGGCCAAGGGAACTGTTCTCACCACAGCCTGTCTTTAGGTATTTTTCTGTTTTAAGGTCATGTTAGCTTTAAGCTGGATCAGGTTCCTCATCTGACCTACTGCATAAAAATTTCAGGAGCTGACACCAATCTCCCCTGCCCCTGGCTGGGAGGTTCTGTGAGCCCTCTGGCCATGTGCTCCCAGCCTGTCTCTCCCATCACACCAGCCATGGATGGCAGCATCACCAGGACCAGCTGCTGCCCTGGTGCTCAGCTTACTCAGTGAGTTGATGTGTCTGTATAGAGAGTGGTCCTGTGGTCCCAGCACAAGGAACTCATTGGAAATCATTGACAGTGGCCAGGTGAGGGAGAGCTGGGCCATTTCTTTCGGGTTGGCAGTGGGTCAGAACAGGTCAGAACAGGTGTGGTGTGAAACTGGACCTGCACGAAGGCACGAATCAAAGCACCAGCTCAGCATCCTCGTGTCAGACACAAGCAAGCATTTAACAATTTCCCTTGAGGATGGGACAGAAGCAATTTGCTGACTACTTCTGCAGGTACCAGTCTGTGTGCTGTGGCTGGCTCCCCACTCCTCATCCACTGCGCACACGCACAAACACACACACAATGACTTCTTTGTTGGAGTGGAAAAATGCTCCACGGGGAGCTGCACATCCCAGAATGCAGCTCTGTTTGCGTCTAGAGCCGTGATGGATCACTGTGGGGAACCTTAAATCTCTGCAGCGCTCAGATCTCTATCAAAAATGGGGGCAGCTGGAGTATGCTCCATTTAATGTAAACTGCATGTATAGCTGGATTCCTTACCACCTTGTCAGTGCCACCCCCAACTGCCAAGGCTGAGAGCCCCTGAGTCTACTGAAACCAAAGGGAGGTGACCATTTGCTTTGACTTGGATGCAGGTATTTTAAAGGGAACATGGGAAATAATTAACACATAATTAACCTGTGGAACTTTCTGCCAGGAAGTATTACTGAGGCCAACTGCTCTGCAGGGTTAGGAATTTATATGAATAATAAGAGGTCCAAAGTGGAAAAGGTAACAGCCTTCAAAGTAGGGAGGACATCATTAAATAAAGTGAGTTAAGGAGATAGTTTTCTTATTAATAAATTATTTTCTAGTGGTCTATTGTGGGGTGTCTCTCACATTCCTGTGACGTCTCTGGGAATAACTAGTGATGAAGACAGTAGACCACTGGTCTGATCCACTCTGTCAAGCACATTTTCTATTAAATATACAGTATTGCAGATGTACTCTAGAGCTATTAGAGCAGCATTCACCCTGGTTCTTTCTGTGCTCTGGAAAATAACTGCTTGTTCAAACAACGTAAAAAACAATATCTTATTGTATCCCAGATCTGTCACTCTTGTAGATTGCCATTATATGAATGGTTCATTGCCACTTCGTCTCACTGGCAAGTTGTCCATTAGAAATGAAAACATATATATGGAGGAAGCCAGTGTGTTTGGGGGTGAACTACATACAGCTGTCAGAACGGATCAGACTGGAAGGCTGCCCTGCTCAGGAGGGACCTTTGCAGCTGTCTGTAGGAAAGAACATAAGCAATGGAGTTAGTGAAGAGTTATCCTTCCTGGTAAACCATCTAGTCATGGGGCTTCATACCTTGTGGATTCCTAGTGGAGCTTCAGGTTATGTCCCCACCACAGGGATTAATACACACTTTTAAAATTTTTATTCCTTCTTGAATTCTTTTTATATTTTGGCCATCACTACATGCTATAGCAACGTCATCCCATGTTCTCTCACCTTCGGGGTAAGAAGGTGCCTCCTCTTGGTTGTTCTGAGCTTGCTTGGCCCAGTCGCATTGGATGGAGTACAGTGAACAGTCATTCCCACAAGATATTATGGCTCCAGGGGCATTTCTTTTACCACCTTCCTCCTCACAGCTTTTCACCCAGCAGATCCTGAGACATCTGTATTTCTGGTCTGACTCAAAATGACCATGACAGGTAGCCAAAACAGCATCAGGGATTCACAATGTAGGGGCACTGTGCGTTTACACAATGGTGAAACAATGAGCATTGTGGTTGTGCTCTCCCCACCCCAAGTTCACAATTGCTCTTTAGACTACTGTGAAACCAGAGCTGATACTTTCAGAGGACAAACCACAGTGAGTCCCAGTTCTATTTCCTAAGTAGTTTTTGAGCCTGCTTAAGGAGCACAACTCCAGGAACAACTCCTTGAGGCAACTCCTTGTGGGTATTTTCTCTCCAACGCACAAATGAAAAATGGTTCTAAATTTTTTGTAAGAATGAAACTATGGCCATTTTGATTCAGACCAGAAATACACCTTGGCCACAGCCCTGTCTCTCTGATAGTGGCTTGTGGAGGCTTAAGGAAAGAACCAGGTGTTATATTGTGATATTTTCTGTACATATTTTCCATAACTGTGGCTTGGGAACTTGGCCAGGAGGTTGCATTTGTTTTTGTTCTCACAGTCCTCAGAGGACTTTTCCTCTATTCACATTCATATGGATTTTTTAATACGTTTTATTCCAGCCATTTTTTAACCTGCAAGAGGAACTCATCCTTATCCTTGAAGACTCTTGGCATAAGGAAAAGCAGGTTTCTGACCTTTTTTTGAAACTCCAGACTTGTTCATCTGACCGCCATAATAGCCATTGGCTATTATAAAACATGTCTTTGCATATAATTTGAAAAGTATCTTTTTCTAATATAGTCTCCTTTTCCTTTTGTCTGTCCATGTGTTGAAACCCAAAGAGGATTGCAGCTCATGAAAACTCTCCAACCCAGCTTGAAACCAGAGTGCTTGGAAATGATGGGAAGGTGCACAGCAGATCTCCATGCGTTACTCAGCCTCCTGCTGCCATCACTGCAGTGGTGAGTTATCAGTACCCAGCAAGCCAGGTGAAAGCTACTCCTGCTGTCTGCTCAAGTCACAGTCACACCTCCAGGCTGCAGTATAGACACACCCTCTGTCTGAGAATCTTACTCAAATTTATTAAAACTCCAGTTTTAATAAATTTGCAGTGAAATATTAAACACTGGCATATACATTTTTTTTGGCAAAAAGAAGCAAAAGTTGGAATCTGAATTTAAAACTGTAATGCAACAAGTGGACATGAAGATTTATGGACTTAACAAACACATACAACTTTTGAGACATGCCTAGCAGACATCATGCTTTTAAAATGTCACAGTTCATGTAGTTGTCACTTCAAACACTAAGGAAGCTGGCACTCCCCAAGTGCCAGCAAGCTCTGACTGGACAGTAGTAAGACTCAGACGTCTAAAATTAAAAACTGTCCAAGAAAATGTATAACTTCTTAAAGACCTCATTCTGCATGTTTTATACCACACTCCACTTTGCAAAGAAATGGTTGTCGGATCAGCTAAATAAAAATGAGATGTTTCCACTATACCTTCAGCAGAGGAAACAGAGCTGTTTGTAATGGAACTGCTTCCATGGGCACTGTTATGAGCACTACTGATTGAAAAATGTCTTCTCCTATGGGGTTTGCTTGCCTTTCTCTGGCAGATGTCTAACCAATGATTCTGAAATGTGTTTTACGCTCTGACCCATCTGAACATCACTGATGAATAGGACATATCATTTTACTTCTGCAGTTATCAAAAGCCTCATTTCAGTTCACAAGTCAGACAGTTTTTCTTTCTGTTAGAGCATTTTAGTAAAGTCAGTTTGGAAATCTCACTGCAGCCTGTTTCAGCAAGCCAGGTACCCTGACCTAATTGAGACTTCTGGTACAAATAGGCAAAGCTTTGGAAAGCTGCTGCCTTTCTCCTCCTAACAGCAGCAGCAGCAGACAGACACCCCTACAGAAGCAAATTTCTCTTGCTGAAATGCACCACTGATAAATGAGCCTTTTCTTCTGGTTCTTCAGAAAGTTAAAATAAATATCAAAACCCATACTACAAGAACACTTTTTATGAATTCCAAGCAGACTTCACTCTTCAAAGAAACATGTTTGTGTTTGAGTCTGAGAACTTAAACATACAAATTTTCTGGTGAACTGAGACAGGAGAATTCTGAAGTGAATTTATTCTATCCTAACAGGATATTCTGCTGATGCAGAGCAAAATAATAATCATAGATCAGATGTTTTAAATGTTAATTTCCATATACCTGGGTGTAGTTTTACAACCAGCTGTTGCCTCGTCATCATCCTAGAGACATACTGGTTGTACTGGATTTTCCTGTCCTTTTGCTTCATGTTTCCTTAGGTCAGTCAGATCAGTTCCCTCATCCAAAGGCCTCACCTCCTCGAGCCCTGCTGTGAGCACAGCGAGGGACAGGTACATGTGGCTGAGCACAAAGGAAAGAACCGTTCATGCCCTTTCAGATGCAGGCTCAAAATCACATTTTTCAGACTTCTGATGCAGATGTTGGACACTAATTAGTGCACTGACTACCTTGTTCCACTGAATTCCTTGTTTCCCCCGATGCCTTCAGTCACACTTCCAAGCCAAAGGTTTCTATTGGGTATGGTGGGATTTTGCACTTTGACTTAATTAAAGCACATAACAGAAGCACAGCTAAGTCTCATCTATAAATGTGGAACCATGCTAGAAACACATTAGGATGAACAGTTCTGTTGTAGTTTCCTCTTTTTTCTATGAAGAGTTCCTTTGGTGAGGCAAATGGAAATAAAATGGAAAGGAAAAGAAATATTCTTCCCTATGGAGATGAAGAAGAAAAATAAGAAAGCCCATTAAAATCCTAGTACTAAATAAAAAAGACAAGAAACAATTCCTGCACTGCCACCACAGGACATAGCAAAAATAAGTGTTGTCTGTCAATATTGGTCAAGTTTGTTTTCTTGTCTCCCCTTCAATAACTGAAGACACAGCAAGAACAGTGATGCCAGTGCACTTCTCAAGTTTACTCATCTCCATTCTTTCCCCCTGCCAAAGTGCCTGGCTCTTCGAAAAAGACTTCTGGTTCACGAAAAGTTCAAGGATTACTAACTTGTACGTAGAAGGACTGAAATAAGAGCTTTTAATTAAATTCCAGACTTGTTATTGAGTTAGAGTATTGTCACAACAGACAATTATTGTTTTGGAGAATCTGGGTTTTTTTGACATGCAGCACAAATCTAAGCAGGGCAAAAAGAAACTTCAAGAAAATGGGGAAAGGAGGAATCTCCAGTCTTTGGGTTATCAGATCCGTTTTGCTCAGAGCTTGTAGCAGGCATATGGTGGGATACAATGCAGTACAGTGCTTTTTGAACCATACTATACAAATACTGGCCCAAAAGAAGTTTCATGGATGACTTTCTTCTTGTTTGGGTGGGCAAGACTCCTTGCTTGTGACTGCATCTGGGGTATTATGCTCAAAGTATGACAGCAATTTTATCAACCAGGGACACAACATGCACAACCACAGCTGAGCTCACAGATTTGCCTTCCCTGGAGGAGTTACCAGGAGAATCCGTCACAGGCCTTTTAACAGCTCTCCAGTATTTAGAGCCACTTTTCTCAGACTGAGTCCCACTCTAGGATCTTTGAGAGCACAAGTGCCAAAAACATGAACTCTCCATGTATGACTACATGTGCTGCATGTCCTTCCCCTTCATTCCATGTGTATCACAAGTCTCCTGCTTCCAGCCTGGCTGATTAGGTGTGTGGCTAGAGCTGACCAGCTAGGTGGGATGATTTCTTTAATTACTCCACTGGGAAGACTAAACTATTTCCCTATCTGTGTCCAATGAGCTGGCCCTGTATTTGACACCCTCTCTTTACAAGGAGATGACAGGGCAAAATATTTGGTATAGGGTGTATTGGATGGGTTACGCAGAAATTTGGAGATGGAATAAACGAGATATTTAGGAGAGGTACAAATGTATAGGTTGAAACACTTAGATTAAAGGCCTATGAAAAATTTGAGTAATTTTATTCTTGTAGTGCCCTGGATACCAACACTAGAGTGAAATGAAAGTGTTTCATTGAGAGTGCTTTGGGTTCCCACAGACCAAAGGGATTTTGAAGCTGACCTGATGTGAGAAGAAAGACTTTGGAGGGGCAGGAGGTCTCTTGCATCCCAATGGGCACTGTGGTGTCATGAGAAGTTTTCTGGAGGATCTGAAGTCTCTTCTGAGAGCCCATGGGGATCTGTGTTGCCTGGGATGCTGGATAGGTCATGGAGACTGTTTGCACTGGCACATCCCAGCACTGAGCTCAGTGCTCACATCAATCCCCACAAAGAGATGACAAAACAAGCTTCTTCTCACCAAAGCTTTGCTCTTTGGCTAAAGGAATTAATAAGAAAGACACAGAGAAGGAAGGCCAAATGGCTAGTGTGGTGTGGGCAGGCTGCATGGTGACAGCTCACCCCTGGAATGCCACACGTGTGCCTGGACAGATCTAGCAGGGGACATGGGCCCTGTTACCCTCTGTTAGCCAGTGTACATTTGTCACCACAAGGCATTGCATATTTAATATCTCACAAGACTTGTGTGACTTCCAAGGCCCATATGTCATGAATGAGATTAAATTCTTTGCAGTGTAAAAAAAAAACCTCTTTAATCCCAGGGCCAGCAGTCCCAGATTTTCACATTGCTACTATCACATGTTTCTCTTGAGCCCAGAAAATGTCTGTGATTTCTCTGATTTGTCCATTAAGCTTTTCCATGACCCCTTTAGTGGCCCACAGGATGTCTAGCAGCTCTTGGTCCTGCTTCACCAGGTGGAGAGGTTGTAGTTCTTGCTGGACATGCCTACTGAAATTAATGCAGAAAGTCACCCACAGTTTTGAGTTGTGAAGCTGTACCATAATTAAAAAAATATGGATTTATGGACAGGACATGCTTGTATGGTGTATTGGTAATAGCTTTCTCCTTGTAGAAATATATATTCAAAAAAATATAAAAATGTTGAGCTGTCAAAAAAGTGATTGAAGCAGCCGCTAACTATTATTTTTCAGGGTAAAAAAGTGCTCATTTGCCACTGACCATCTTCTCTTGATGTAGTTATCCTCAATTAGGCTAAAAGTACCAGAATTACAATATAGTGTCTGCCAATTCAGGTTTACAATGGCTAGATAATTATAGAGCAAGAAAATAGTATGTCTGGAAGGGTGTTAACTGAAGAGCAAGGGGCCATGTAAATAGACTTGACAATGATATTCAAAGGCAACAAAAAGACACTACTGGATAATAGCATTATTGTGTGCAGGAGTTATTTACGTGCAACCAGAGCTTGTCACAAGTAATGAGAATTAGAGGAAAGCCCCTGCCCTTGGATGCCAGGCACACCATGGAACCTCTTTGCCTCAAGAATGCCAACAAGCTTAATTTCCTTTCTGTGTTGCACAATGCAGGAAATTGTAGACTGCGTCTTCTGACTGGGCCTAAAACATGGTCACAGTGTTGGATTCCAAATATCAGCTCTCCAGGCTAGTTCCTCTTCAGAGGTCAGTCAGCTCCAGAGTAAAATGGAAAGGGGAACATGGGGCATGAGGAAGTGTTGGGGTTTTTGTAGAAACAACGTGTTTTGGGTGGTGATGGAAATCTAAAGAGCTAACCACAAGGGATAGCTACACCAGGTACTCCTCTGGCCTTGCCCTCATCATCAAATAGTGCTTACAGGAAGGTTAGACAAAACTTCCATCAATTTCCACAGTTTTCACCAGACGCATTTATGGCTTCAGAAGGTCTTCAGCCTCTTTTATGTGTAAAAAACATTAAATTGCAGCAGAAAACCCTGCATCTTTCACCAACCTAAAGTAACAGCTTCTGCAAGCCACTTGTAGAGCTTGCCTATATCTGAGCCTGCTCTGTCCATTTTCTGAAGTGGTTTAACATCTCACTGTACAAACACAAGCTTTCTCTGCTATGGCCTGTCTTGACCAGAATTTATGGTTACTGCAGCTCTATTAATTATTTGAAATGTAGATTAGCACAGATACCACACTGTGCTAACACAGCCCCATTGCATTCAGTCTGCTCTGAGCATAGGCAGAGCAAGGCAATGTTTGCCTGGAAAACACTGTGTAAATGTTCTTTTCCCTAAACTAAAAGGAAGGCTTGTACAGCATCCAGGAGAAGGTCCTGCTTTGAGACAAGGTCTTTTATCTGCACTGAAAAATAAACAAGAATCTTATCCATAGCTAATAAATATCTTCAGGATTTGGCCCATAGAAATGAAAAATGGGATAGGTCTGTCAAATTATGAAGTATACATAAGATTTCTCAGTATTTTTTCTAACTGTGGCTGTATGTTAATGGAGACATGATGTCAAAAACTACCCAATATCATGGTATCCAATATATTGCATAATGCCCCACTGTGTTGGTAGGGAAAAAAAAAAAGAAAAGAAAGCCTAAACAATCAATATTCCTTAACTTCTGAATGAAGAAATGTAAATTTCTAGATGTCATGGTGACACAGAAAACTTTGGAACTGGAAGCAAGCTCATTATTCAGGGTTGAAAAGCAGGAGAGCAGGCAGCAGTTACCCTGCATTTTTAAACAAATGAGACACATGGATTATTTTTAAGTCACTGTCCCAATTTTGTGAGGATTCATTGCTGCTCCTGCACAGGAAGGGTGCATCCCACTGCCTATTCCCCCCTCTCTGGAATCACATTGTCTCCCTGTAATTTTCCAGCAAACACTTTGACATGAGAAAAGTAATTTTACTCCCCATTTTGCTTCTTTATTTTTTTAAAATGCAGAGTAGCATCTGGGAATAAGAGGGAAGAAGAGGTTGTGCCAGGAACCAGCAGATGCCCCCTGGTTTGCCAGTGTGTGGTGGTTGGAATCTCACCTACAGATGTTTGGGTAGCATCCCATGGAGCATCTTGCTGTGTTTAACATCCTGTGTGAGAAAAGCTCTGCCACTCTCCTTAAGAGTCATTTCCCTGCGGAGTAAGTCTCATACTGACAGTTTGGAGGAAAATTTCAGTTACCAAATTCATCCCATTAAGAGCTGTTTTCCATCAAAGCAGTCATTGCTCAGCTGTAACCAAGGCTGCTGTTTGCACTGCTGGTGGAATGCTGCCTGTAAGTGTGGGCAGTGGTGTGGGAGTGAAACCACTGCCTGGATCCCCTAGTTCAGCCTAGCCAGTACTTTCAGCACCCTTCCCACTGTCCTAGTTCTCCCCACAGTTCTTCACAACCTCCTCTCTGTTCCTGCCCTAACTGTGGTGCCAAGGCTGCCCCTATGGCCTCTTTGAGCTTGGAAAGAGTGAATTGTTGCAAAAAACTGAAAGAGACTAGATTTAAATCAGATATTAGGAAGAAATTCTTCCCTATGAAGGTGGCCACACACTGGCACAGGTTGTCCCAGAGAAGCTGTGGGTGGGCCATCCCCGGAAGTGTCCAAGGCCAGAATGGACAGGGCTTGGAGCAACATAGTCTAGTGGAAACTGTCTCTGCCCATGGCAGGGAGATTGGAACTAGATGATCTCAAAGGTGCCTTCCAACCCAAACTAATACTTGATTCCATGATAAGAGCAAAGTTTGAACATGAGTTTCCACATGGGGAATGTACAAATACAGCCTACCACAGCTGTGCTGCACTGAGTACCTTCCAGCCTTTCCTTCTAATCAGGTTTCAGATCTCTACCTAGGGATATGTAAATACTTCTGAATCTGGCTGTAAGTGATGAAAGCGCCTCAAATCCATCTATTTTCTCTGAAACAGGCCATATTCTTACAAATTCCCTCATGCTGAGGTAGCACAGCTGAGTATCCTGGTCTCCTGCTGTCCCATACTGGCTCTCCCAGCATTTCCTGAGCCCTTCCCAGCTGCTTTCTCTCCCTCTGCCCCCATGTTGTTCTGTGCATCAACCCAGCAGTGAGGACAAGCAGCAGTGCAGGGGACTGTACCCTCCAGCCCCACACATGGCATTTCTCCAGGTGGCCTCCTAAATCTCAAGAAAAGCAGGACCCTTCTGCCATGGGGGTCATCTCCTCTCCTTCTGCTTTGCTGTTGCCTCTTTGTCCTTGCCTGCCCGTGGCTGGGGCTGGAGCCTCCTCCCAGCCTCCTGAGCAGCCTTGCTTTGGTGGGGCACCTCTCTCAGTGTCCTCTTTGGTAAGAAACCTTGAACACTGTACAGCAGATTAGAGGGCTCAGAGCCCAAAAGCTCATTGCCCAGAGCTCAAAAGGCTCATTGCCCAGAGCTCAAAAGCATCATTCAAGGTAACTGCAGGGCTGGGATGAACCAAGGTCTCGGAGATTTCAAGGTTTCACATTGATACCTCCTGGTGATGCACCCAGCAACTCAGTCCTTTTCAGGTCCTGTCCTTCAAGAGACTTTTATTGCTTTATACCCTTCAAAAGCTAATTATATTATGCATTAAAATGGCAAAAACACTTACCTGGATCTCAGCTGCTAAATCATCTTGGCCTGGCATCTTACTCAGATGTCTGAGCTCTTCCTTCCCATCTCAACCATCCTTGCGTAACCTGGGGGAGTCAGGCATATGGCCACTGGAAAATAATCCCCTTGGGAGTCTGACTTCTTTTCCAGGCACTTAAATACTTATGAGGCTCTGGCCTTGCTGCACCTTGTTGCTTTGGGGCTTGTTGCCACCTTAACAAGTCTATATTTCTTCACATTTCATCTTTTTCCAGGGGTACCCAGGGTTTGGGAGTACTGAAGTTGGTGTCTCTACAAATTCTCTAACCAAACAAGCTGGTTACCAAACACACTGAGTAGGTACGAGAAAATTAGCAACCTAATAGTACAGCTCCTTTATGGCCTTTTAATGTGTCCTTTCGTTTCCATTCATTTGGGAAGAACGTGACTAAATGGCAAAAATAAGTACCTGTGGAGTTGCCTGGCCAAACACATTCCTGGTGTAAAGCCAATGTAGTTGCACTTGGGATAAATCTAGCTCAGTGGATTTAGGTATGCCTCTGTTTTTCACATCAAAGAACTCTCAGCTGATCAAACCCACATCTCAGGACATTCATGCCATCCATGAAATGAGCCCACGTTTCATGTTCTTTAAACCTGAAGACATACTATATGTTTTATATTTCTTGTCAAATAGCCCCCAGAATGCTGTATCAACCTTCATGGTAACTCACCCATGAAAGTTTAGGTAGCTGGCCTTTTAGGATTTCTGCCTCTTCAGGCATGCCTCAGTGAATGGAACAGAGCCAGGGCAGGAGGATAAATGCACCTTCCTTCCCAGAGGGATATAGCACAGAGACTTGTGGAAAGGGATTCAAGACCTTCAAAGCATCTGAGCCTCCCTGTGGAAGAGAGCACAGGGGCCACAGAAAATGGGGATTGCACTGGAGCAGGACTGATGTTGTTTGCCTTTAGGCCAAGCACATGTCACAAAAGCAGATTGCAGTTACCTTTCTGTTCCCTCCTTATCATACTGCCCCTCTGTTGTGAGCCCAGTGTGTTTAATACCAAGAATCTATCCCAAAATATTTAGCTCATTTTGTACATATTACCTTCAAGTAATCATACACCACTGAGTCATACATCATGGGATTAACAATCCTACACATGGTATAAACAGAACCTAAATAAAATCCCAGAAAAAGGATATTGCCTTTTAAATAAGTCCTGACAGCTGTGGAAAATATTATGCCCCAATACAACCCTCCCATACGACATACATTAATATGAAGAGAACCCCAAACTGTTCATCTGGATGTTTTGTAAGGTTTTATTTTATTGTGGATTGGACATATTGAAGTAAGACTATAATCTTATTGTGCTGTGACCTGTGCTTTTACTGCACTGTATAAACAGCAGTTACTATATTCGATGGAGAAATGTTTACAGAGAGAAGAAATAAAAACAAACGGATTTATTGTGTTGCAGAAATTTGAAACAGGGCTGAAAGGCTGCCCATGTGTTTTGTGCTTGTAAGACCTTTCCCTGATGGAAACAGACAGCTTAAACATGACAGAAGCACAGCGAGGTCCTGTGCTATCAAGAATAAAATGCAATATCCGCACAGCACCGACTCTTTCCAGCCAGCCTCGCCTGCAATCAAAGCCCTTGATACGGCTCTTGCTGTTGTCTGTTCACATACAGCAGGTTTGGGATCTCATGTTTTTAATAGATTTTGAAATTGTTTTTAAGTGCTAGTGAAAAGTGCCAGATTGACAGCTCTGGAGTCTGGAGCCTCTTTTTAACCACGGAAGGAGTACGGCGTGGGAAATGGCAAAACAAACTTCCTTCCCCAGCCCGATCCGCAGCCCCATCAGTGCCAGAGAGGAGGGAAGCACAGCAGGCTATCCTGCTCCACAGGCTTCTACAACGTCTTAGAGCACTCAGGGCAAGCAGCCACCAGCCTTCATGGGCTGCAGGCTGAGAAATCACCCGAGACACCCATAAAACCAGTCCACATACACAAACCACCGGGGCGCGCGAGCCCGTGTTTTGGGAAAGCTGTTCTCTCCTCTCTTTCAAAAGCTGACTTTTTCTCGAGACAAAGATCATTAGAGAAAAGTGGACTTTTTCACATCATGATTTGGCTTCATTTTTTTGTTCACATTTTTACTGACAAGCGTATCAAGATCAATGCCAGCATGATCATTTAGATTTTTCATTTTTTCAAATTCTGTGTTTCTGGCAGAAAAGAATGCCAATAAACATATCAGTGATATCCTTGATAAGAAGATTGATTGAAAATACCATATGCAAAATCTTCAGCTATAAAACACAGAAGTGAAACACTGGCCTGTTTTCAGCCCTACAAAATGGAAACAATTTTGAAATTTTTTAGGATTTTTCTGTTTCACGTTTCAACCAGTCTTGTGATCTTCCAAGTCAAGTCTCCACAGACTGCTCAAAAAGGAAAAAAAAGGTTTCCTAGAATGAAATCCTGGCCCCATTGCAGTAATCTGCAAAGCTCTAGTTGAATTCAACCCAGCTAGAATTTCACCCCTTATTTGTACACTGAGCAAATCTGATCTGGACTTGGTAACACATAATAAACATGGGACCCTAGGATGCCATTTTTAGTCACTTTTCAGGGGAGAGCTGTGCTTTAATTTATTTTGTCAAGTGTTTCCACTTAGGTTTTTCCTATTAATGCTTCTGTTACCCGCTGCACAGTAAGGTTATACCTCATATAAGTTCTTCTCCCTTAATAGTTGCGGTACTTTTGCAAATGTTTCTCTCTTTAATATGTGATTTCAGAATAATGAATGCTTGTCAAGCTGATTTCTTGCTGTCTTAAAAGAGTTGGATGTGTTAAGCAATTTGCACTAGCAAACTGGCATGATATGACTTAAAATGGCAGTGGCCCCACAGAGCAGGCTGAATTATCCAGGGCTCCTTCCCAATAATCACATGTCAGCTATTTGGCCACTAAAAGGATGCTTCAGAATTTGTGATACTCCAGTTGAATTCTGCCTCTTTCAGACCCTCATTGCAAAATGTCTCTGTATACATGAAAAAATGAATTTCTGAAAATAACTGTACATCAGATAAAACCCTGAAAAATTCCATGAGCCATCAAGTATTACAAGAAAGGTGACACACATCCTTTCACCTCCGCAGGAGAGCAAATCATAGTCCAGGTGCTGTTCTTGATAACTTCAATAATAGTTTATTAAGATTAAATAAACCAGGAATGTAAAGGGATTATCAAGAAAAAGAAACTATAAAGTTTCCTAATTTTTTTTTTTTGCTTTCCTCAGTGAACAGCACAAATCTTCCCCTTACAACGACCTTCTTGAGAATCTAAAAACTAGATGTTCTGAAAAACATTCATTGACAAATACCACTTTTTGGGTGGAAAATTTTACCATGTAATAGATAAACAGTTGTATTAAAAATAATTCTTCTAAAGCTAAAACCAGATTTTTATGTCTAATCCCTTGTTTAGTCCAGGGCTGGGGCAAGTACTGGCTGAGCCTGCCATGCTCCAGCTCTCTTCACCCTCCCAGCAGTGCAAGGCTCCAATCTCTCACTTTTCAGGCTGTGTGAGTTGTCAGCCCCTCAGCTTATGGTAGTTTTACTTATGGAAATGGTGTCACGATATCACATTAAATGTTGAAAGGAGAAGATGCCAAGAAATTATCACATTGATATAGAATCTCAGGTTTTGGGGGAAATAAAAGATTTTTCTAGTATATCCATATACATATTTAAAATAGCTGTTTTAAATTGCCTGGGGAAGCCTTAGGGAGATGTTTAACTCACTGAATGCTGGTGATGGTAGGAAAATAAACATTAATTACACAGCCTTGTGAATTAAATGTATTTTAGACACATGGGAATGAGGGCTGGGAAGAAATTCAATAAGTTAGTTATTCCAGCTTTCTCTGCTGAGATGCAATCAACTTCATGTGTCGTGTGGAGTCTAGTCTGCATCTTCCTGTGTAGGTGAAGGGTTTGAAGTGATCAGAATGCCCATGTTCATCTGTCCCTGCTTTCACAGCCTTACTGTGATGCAGACAGGAATCAGGAGATTCACCTTGATGCTGAAAAAGCTTCCTCAGCCCAGAACTGAGAGTATTTCCCAACACCATTTCTTGCAGGTCTGTTGCAGGATTATGACTGAGAAATGTTCAGAAATGTATGAGCTGATAAGGTCTTCAAAACCTGCTTTATAGCAAAAATTGAAAGCAATGCAACCTATATATTTTGTCAGACAGAAACTGGGCATGGTTGCAGATGAAAGAGGGACATCTCCAGCAGCTCCCTGCTGCTCAAAAGGATAGCCTGGGTGCCTGCTCTCTCCTCTGGGGGCCACCAGCACACCCAGAATCCATTATGGGGAGAAAATTTTGGGTATCAGATAGGTCTTGATTTTATCAGTGCAAAGGGAATACAAATCAGTGTCTGCAAAGGGAAACTTTAGAAGGCAGTGAGTTTTTCTTCACAAAAAGAGGCCAGCTACCTCTGACTGCTGGAAAAACTTCTCCAAAGCTGTAGTGGATTACCCAAACTGGAGATCTCTGTTAACATTTTCCAGCTCAGCCAAAGGGTTTTTCTTTGGTTCAGGAATTGCTTCTTGGTCTTTGTTGTTTTATGGCCTTTGTTATATCAAAAGTCAGACTAGATAATCATAACAGCCCGTTTCAGCCACCAGAACTTTGGATCTATTATACAATTTTAGGAAATCCCAGCCCTGGCTCCCATGAGTTACATGTGGTCCTGGTGAAAGTCAGTGGAGAATATTGCCTGTTGAAGAATGTGCACTCCCTGTACAAATAGGTACTGTGCACAAACAGGAAGATAAGTGAGCAATTGTGTGAGCATGTGAATGAAACAAGATGATGCACTACAGAGAGAACGATAAAATGAATCTCTGTGTAAAACCAGCCATCTAATGGAAAAAGCAAGAACAGATGGTGAAATAACCCCTAAACAAGCTGTTGCTTTAGACTCTGGCCATCCACAAACAAGTTGCGAGAATTTCTGATCCATGGTCCAGTGATTAAAGAGATGAAATTCAAAGGAAAAAGTGGGGGAACAAAAAAGGGGGAAAAAGAATGCATAAAACCCCAGCCCAGTTTAAGTTTCATAGTGAAATATCAAAGCAGTATTGAAACACAGGAATACCGAATGCCAATACTTTATTTTTATGTTTTGCATTTACTGAATCAGTTTCAATTGTATGAAGCTCTCTGCCCTTAAGCCCTATGATATAAATTTTATTGGATTTAAAGGAAACAGATTGGGAATCTGGGACAGAAATATATATTTTTTACCAGTGCAGATTTTATGGTTTTGCCAGAGGAAGCTTCAAAACCATTTGATGTGCTGCCTATTTAGTACTACTAACATATTCAGGAATTGAGGATGGGAAGAAAGAGAGAGGTAGGGGAAGGCAGAGAGATCTGTGCAAAGAACAAGTAATGTTCCTCCCCTGGAACCAATAAAGCAATCTACAGAGGCTGCAAGTGTGCCTGGGGACATATGAGTGAGAGGCTGAGGGAGGTGGAGGTGGTGGAGAGAGGGAGTTGTAGCTGCCTGCAAGGCCAAGTAATGTTTCCATCTAATTTTTTCTGTGTCAGTCTGAGTGTTAGTGCTCTAACCTCATCATTGGACAGCCAGCTGAGGTGAAGATAGCCATTAACACCCAGTTGTCAAAAGCCTGCAGGTAGAAGGGCAGCCAGACGCCCTTTTGCAGGTGCTGCCCCAGAGGTTTTGTCCTTCATGCTCAGGAGTTGCCATGTAACACCTTCCCTGCATTCCAAACCCCTGGGGACACAGCGGCAGTTAAGGGTTTGTTTCCAAGGTTTGAGTTGTTTATTCCTGCCCCACACCTGGTAATCAGGAGAGAGGAGAAGCAGTACAACATTGCATCTCTGGCTCAAGCTTTGCTCTCCACTGGATATTGCAGGAGACCCTTGCGCTTTGCTCAGGCAGAGGTCTTGTATGGAAATTGGCCTTGAAGCCACTCTGGAGCAAGTCCAGGACAAGTCCTGGGCGCTAAAAGGGGGCTGGTCCCTTTCTTTGCCTCCTAAATATTTCCCAGGTCTCTGAAGTAGAGGAGCCTGGGGCACCTCTCTAGTTTTCAGGAAAAATGTGAGCTTTAAATTGAAGTCTGCTACCATTTGCAACACTGACAGTGATCTGGTCCTCAGTTAACAGTCTTTGTCACCATGGTAGGGAGTGTGTGTGTGATAGGTTCACATTTTCCAAAGATTGTCTGTCTGTCAGCTCCACTTCTACCTGCCACCAAGGCCTTCCAGCTGGGATGATGGCTGTACCATTGGAGGACTTAGGCTGCAGCTTCCTCAACTTTAAAAAAGAGTAAAATCCTATTCCCTACAGAAATCTGCTTTACTGAGAGGATGAGCAGGTCGTTGGTCATAATTCCTCATTCTGCTTACTTCAGCTGTGTGTTCCTTGAGTTGGCTGCCAGCAGAGCCAGCTGATGGTGCTGACCCAGATGCCTGAGCCACCCTGTAGCAGCAGTCATCCTTTGGGGTGTGTAAGAAGGACAGGGATCTAATCCCTACTTCACTCTTTCAACTCTTGCATGTGAGAAGGTAGAGGAGAGCAAACTTCTTCCTGGAGAACGTAAGAAAATGTGGAAGGATGTGTAGAAGGTAGGGGAAGAGTTAATATTCCCGAATAGTTTGGACTGTATTGGGGTTTCCTGGCCATGGGAAAGCTGAGGAGGTCACAAGCTCCTGGATCTGCACAGGTAGGGTAGGTATGGGCAAGAAGATGAAGTCTGTAGTCATGGCTGTGTCAGCTGTTGATCTTGGACACAGAGGAATTCAGATGTCTCCATCATCACTGTTAAAGTAAGGGGTCACAAATGGACCACCCTACCGTAGGGTAGGAGAAATGGAGTTGTTCCTGAGGGAGAGGAAGTGAAACTGAGTGCAAAATTGGTGTCAAACTGCCTTTCTTGAAACAGGCAGGGCTGGATATTTCATTCTCACAATCTTCAGGTCTTCAACCAGAAGTAGCTCTGTTTCCTGAGTATCCCTAGAGCTGCTGCCGTCACAGGGGGAAAATGGGAAGGTAGAATAGCCATTGGAAAATGAAGATTATGGAGTTGTGTTTGTGGAGTTACTCAAAAATATTCCAAAAGCTGTGCCCAAAGAGGTAGGACCAGGCAGTTAAATTCTCTGACATCAGTGGGCAGTCACACAGCTCTGAAATGTAAGGCTAATATCTGAAGTGCCTTAAATTCATCAAAATGACTATTTCTGTAAACATGTATACTGCAGAGTAATCTGATTTATTTGGGCATTGGTCATGGCAAATGTTTACTAATGTCTGTTTATGCTGCCATCACTAGGTACAGTTTTAAGTCACTCTGCCCTCAGAGTTTACACTCACCCTTACACCAATGTGTCATCATTTACTTCTCACTAAATTTTATGTATGTAATGTCTTTAGCAAGAGATAGTCCCAGCAAAGAATTTCTAGAAAAATATTTTTCTTAAAACAAGTCCTGAGTTCACTTCAGCTGTTTGTCTTCTGTTACTATTGTAGAAAGGAACTTTGCTAGCAGTGATGTTTTTAAGAAAAAAGAGTGGTGAGCAAACATTAGAAAATATCAACAGAAAGCAAACTTTAATTATGTAGAAGGGTTCATTAACACCTATTCTGTGGTAATCCAAACAGAGGCAGTAAAAGTAATGCGTTTGAGAAATTTAATGTTGGATATTTTTAATAACTTACTAGGAATATTTTTTGACCTGCTTTTCTTTTTTCTAGGAAAAATATTAGATTTTAAAAAATTCTTTGTCATTCTTCTGAAGAAGCCTGTACTAGCCAAGAAATGTTTCTCTGAGCTTCCTTCTGGGTTTTCTTTCCTCATTCAACAAAACTGCATGAAGTGTTTAAAAATCCAAAGGAATCATCATGAGATTCTGTTTAGAACCTGAAATCCAGTAACCAAGAGTTCCAATAATTCATCTGAATAAACATATTAAGTAAAAAAATTAAATTTTTTAGTTATCTAATTTGAGAACTAAATGTATTTTGTGGAATGATCTGGAACAAAAATAAAAGGGTAACTTCTGCTCTTATTAGTGGGATTTCTCAAAATCACACTGAACATACCCCACAAGTATCATGATAATGTGAAGCCAGAATAATATATTAATGTTTTCCAGTGGTAAAATGTTTTATTTTCTTTAATTTAATTCACTGGGCTATAATATCTAGGCTCTGAAAAGAAGGTTATTCCTACTCAGCTTGGAAAATGTCATCCTGTGGTCGAGGAGGGCTAACCATAACGCTAGTAATACTGGACAGAAAAAACAATCATCCATGCGGCAGCTGAAAGAAAACAACTGGAACATTAAAAAAAATCTTTACTATTGAATTACAATGTGTACTAAAATTTTCACTCTCAAACAGACTTTCTTGTGCATAATCCCGATTAATAAAATGGCTGAAGGGTTTGAATATTTTCTAACTGATGGCTCTGACAAGTTAAGGCTAAATATACATTGCAGCAACCACTGTTGCATATACGTTTCATGCACAAATGGAGAAAATAACATGTTGACTGTAATTTCGTAAGACCAGAGGGATCAGTCTCAGATTCATATCTTAAGATAAAATGGTGCAATTACCATTGCAGTCCATCTTTCTGGAATATCTTCAATCAAAGAAAAGTCAACCATAATTGTGGATTTCAGTGGAATATAGATGTAGCAAAAATGTTCAGACTGCTGTGATTACATCATCTGCATCTTGAAGATCCCGTGCATTCACTCCCAAGCCCAGCACAGCCCAGCCTGCTCGGTGCACTGTGCAGACCAGTGACACTGTACAGATGAAGAGAAAACAAACAAAACCCAGTCAGGGCTTATAGGGATTAGTGTGCCAACATATGCAGATTTTCCAGCATTCTCAGGGAATGCCTGTGAGGCTCAGGGGTCTTGACTGTGGTCCCACTCAGGAAGCTCTGCCCATGGTGGGTGGTGGAGGAACCTGGACGGATGCAATTGCCCATCAGTGGGTCCCTCTAATGAGACCATCAGGCCAGAGGAGACTGTATCTTCCCATGGTCAGTGACCTCTCTTTTTGACTTCTTATCCTTGGGGAGCAAAGCAAATGAAAACAGACCTAGTAAATGAATCCCCATGTTAGTAGGGCAGGGCTAAGGCACTCTTTCCCTCATTCCCACTCCTGCAATGTGGATGAACCTCACTGGGATGCTCCTGTCCTGGCACCTCCTGCCAGAAACTTCTGCCTGCTTCGAGGAACAGACAGCTGGACCTGTTTTCTTCAGGACTATCAGGTTCATGATGGATGGGAGGGAAATGAAAGGCAAGGAGATGGTGGGGAGCAAAGGAGAGGACAAGAAAGATCCCATAGCACATTACCATCCCAAGCTTTTTGTTTCTTTTCCATCCCTCAAGGTGCTGTGTATACATTGTATATCCTGCTTCTCAGCCATAACAGACCAACGTGACATGCCACATATGGTGCCATGGGCACCTTTTATTTAATCCACCTTGGAAAAAAATGCAGTGCCACAGCCATCTCACAGACTTATGCAAGTTGTAATAATCACAATTTTAATTTTTCCCACAACTTTGAGGCTTAATAGCTTTAAAATCTTACAAGTTGTAAAAACAATTAAAGCAATAATTTTAAAAATAAGCAGAATGGGACCTTCAAAAGAATGTGAACCTTTAACACTTCACGGTTAAATAAGGGCCTTGTAACACAGTCACTTGAAGGCCAGCCCTGAGAAAACGCAGAAGCATCCTGTGAATTTGTTGATGCTAGTTCAGACAGACTGTTTATTTTCATGATTTCATGGAGGAATTTTAATTTAATGAGTGTTTTATACACTAATGTAAAGCATAGTTTCAACCCTATAATTATAGTGTCAAAATATTTCTGCTTAAACAGCAGCAGCTGACTACAGAAATGTGATTTACATCTGAATTGTATCAGGGGGACACTGCTAAAAATAATCGGCATGTGCCTTTTAATTGAATAAAAAAATTAACAAAGAATATCAATGTGTTTCTCAGCCTAAGTCTTTCTGCCTTTCATATAAATGCTTTTCTTATTTGCTTATTGCCTTTTCAGGGCTAGGATTTCCAGAAAAAGTGTAGGCACAGAATGGCTGTGTGTCATTTTGCCCACCCATTCCTCCCTACTGCACACACAGCGATGGGAAATTGCATGAGCAAATTGTCAGTTCCTGTCATTGAGAGCCTACATTTTTTGAAAATCTCACCATTAATCTTTCAGCTCAGCTTTAAAATAACCAACTGCCATCATGAAACAGGTTTCTCATGCTGCTTAAGGCTGTCAGCAGGTTTTGACCAGTTCAAGCCACATTTTGCTCTTGGAATGGGGTTAGAAACCT
Organism: Leptocoma aspasia; assembly: GCA_013399835.1. Taxonomy (NCBI): domain Eukaryota; kingdom Metazoa; phylum Chordata; class Aves; order Passeriformes; family Nectariniidae; genus Leptocoma; species Leptocoma aspasia. The sequence continues at coordinate 459,185 of VXAX01006476.1, forward strand.
TTTAGTAGTTGCTGCTGCTGGAGAATTCATCTTTTGAGGTAATGCTTAGGGCAGCTTCAGATGGGAGAAGTCTTGGTTGTGTGTTCCCAATCTGTTTGCAGCACTGCTCCACCAGAGATGGGAACACAGTTCTGAGCAGTGCCCTGGTCTTTGTCTAGCCCTTATCCATTGTAAAGCAGGATTATTCTCTGTTTGTCTTACAGTACCTTCTAGAGGCCCCGGGTGAAATGGCACGCCGTGGTGCTGGGTGTTTCCTTCACTTCCCAGGGATGGATTGTCTCTTTCCCAGAGAAGCTACAACCTACGGGCCAAGGCACACACAGGAAGGAGCTTTATCCTTATTGTGGAAAAAAAGACTGATGTTGAGTCTACATCTACATCTACTGTGGGTGGAAGGGCGTGGGATCCTTCAGAATATATGCCTCTGCCGTGTGCTGGCTCCCTGCCGGGGAATGCCAACAAACCCCTTCCAAATGTTGTGGGCTCACAGACCCCATTGTTAAGAAAGGGAGAAGCAGTAAGTGAGGGCACCACGGGCTGTGCCTGCAGTCAGGTCAGCAAATGCAAACCTGGGAGCACAGCATAGTAGACCTGCCATCCAATCTAGAAAATGTCCAGAGGTATGTGACTTTCAAATTCAACCAGGAAATCTATGATGAAGCAGCAGATATTTTCCCAAGATGTTTTGTTTCATTCATGCAGGAGAATTTGGAAGAGAAGCTGATGATGCTAACTCATATATACATGCAGGCCTGTGGTTGTCTTGTCTTCGACAGCTGCAATAGCCTGCTCCCCCTCTTCTGTGCTGCCTGAGCCTTTGTGGGTTTAGTTTAAGCAAATCTGTCTTGCTTCTTGTGCTCAGAAAGGGTTTGAGAGAGTCAGCTAGGCTGCAGGAAGCCCTCACCCTTTTCAGCTTTAGGCCATCTCCTTTGCCCATTGCAGTGCTCACAACCAGCACTTTCTTTTCCAGCCAGGTGAGCCTCAGCAGAGCACTCAGGCAATCACACAGCCAGTGTCAGCAGCCCAGGGTTTAACAAGCAGCACCACAGTGCAGGCCCTGTGAGCTACTGACATCTCCATGGCACTGACTGAGTTTCAAACACTGTCAAAATCAGCTTTGTGCTCTTTGGTTGCTATTTTCTAGCCTAAGAAGGTATGATTATGGCCTTGTACAACCAGTATGTGATCACGAATGCCTCTGCAAGTTAGAAGGAAGTTTCTATTATGTTTCTATTAAATTGTATAAACATGGCAAACGTGCATTACATACTGCATATGGGCATTGAGGTATATGCTTCCACACACATGTCTAGATGTATAAATATTGTGCTTCCCTTATTTGATGAAGCATGAATTTGGAGTTCTCCAGAATTCCAGGCTTTATCCTGATTCTCATCGATGTGCTAGCTCTAATTCGTTTTCTTCCTGAAGCACCAGATGCTCTCCGATGCCAGCAACGTGATGTGAAATGCTTTTCACAGTGTAAGATCCTAAAGTTCTACTTAGGCCTTTCCTGACACTAGGATCAATGTATAGATGAATCTGCTGTTTGTATAAATTTCAATGTCTCTGCGGGAACTGCATATACTCTTTTTATTTTATACTAAGATTCCACTAAATTGTCCTTTGGATTTATTTCAAAGAAGGAAAAGGGAGGAAAAGGCAGTAAAGATTGCTCTTCTTATGCTTTAGTTGTTTTTTTAACTCAATTATATTTTGACAATTCTGTATGAAACTTTGGAGTATGTCTTTGTTTAAGCAGTATATCTTCCATAGGAATAGTCAGTTAAATGTATATGGCTAGTTTCAAGCGTAACAAGCTTTGACAAGGGCATTTAGCGGTTGTAATTCAAATCTAATTCAGAACATCTTAGCGCTGGACCTGTCAAGCACTTGAAATGCACTGTAGCTGCAAAACCAAAGGATATGGTCCCAGTCGTGCTCTGTGTGGCATCAAGCTGATGTGTCAACAAGAGCAGTTACAATTACAGGTTCTTTCAAGCATACTAAACTAATTTACAGTACTCTGAAAATGTGGGAAAAGGCCTTGCTAGCATAAAGGTGCACGGGACTTTCAGACCACAAAGGCAAGGCAAGTGGCACGGCCATTTCATTCAGGAGTTTAAATATTATGTAGTTTCAGTACCACCTTTGGGGGGTTACACTTGTAACTAGATATTCTGTAGATAATAATAGATTTGCCTTGCAGCCATCAAATACCCTTGTCAAATCCCATTAGAATCACGTTGCACATTTATTTGAAACCTCAGTCTAAAATTCATGCATCTGTTAAGTGAGGACGGGGCGCTATTTGCACTGGCACTGACTGGTCCTTTCTGTTTGTCTTCCTTGTTTACCTGATAAACACCATTTCCCCTGGCTGCAAAATGCTTAGGCTTCTGCTTACAGGGATTAGAAAACTTAGCGCAAAGGGAGAGGTTTTTCCAGAAGTAGATCTGATCCAAGGATGTCCCACAAAAAACAAGACAGAATTACAGTAACCAACATGTAATTTTAACATCACGATATAAAAAAGACTTGATTTTAAAGTGCACCAGTGATTTAAAGCAGCTGCACACATTTAGAGGGCATTGCTTTAATGTGCACACAAAGGCTAATGGAAGCTTTGACAAATGAAAAAAAAATCAGGTTTTATGATTTATCTACTTTTTATGCACAACATTATAGGCCTTCCCCCCAGGGACTCATAAATGTGATTTTTACTTCCCAAATTACAAAGCTAGTCAATTATTTGGGAATGAGTCATTCATTCAAAAGTGTCTGTAACGGGATGTGTTAACCATCAGGAAATTTTACACCAATTGGAATTATAAACACCAGGGTAAAAAAATCTCTTGGCCAACCAGCTATGTCTATTTGTGAAACTGTGAGCAAGGAGCGCAGTGTAACTTATGCTGGAGAAATTCTGAGAAGCTGACTTGGAGGGGAGAAACGGGTGGAGAATTTTTTTTTTCCCTTTTTCCTTTTGATTGTATAAAATGTGTTTATTTTATTTTGAAATAATGTAGTTAGCAAGTCTGCAGCAACTTGCAGTCAAGGCTCCTAAAGCACCTTATAAACCTCAGTCGATTAAGCTTGCAGCCATGTTCAGGGTAAGGAATTATTAGCTGCATTTTATGGAATGAGAAGCTGAGGGCAAGAGGTGCTGCTGGTGGGAGACACTCAGGCTTTTCCTTTGGTGACCAAAACTGCTCCTTCCCTACCACAACTCCATCAAGGCCAACAGGAACCAAAGGAGCTGGTTTTAATTTGCATCTGCTTCCCTCTGTATCTGGCTGTTTGCCCCCAAAGATTTGCACTGACCCATCCAGAAGTCTCCCTGGGGTTAACAGCAAGCCCCAAGCAGGGATGTGACTGATGACTCCTGCCTAAACTGATTATCATAGAACCGTAGAATATACTGAGTTGGAAGGGACCCCTCAGGATCATCAGGTCCAGCTCCTGGCCCTGCACAGGACGCCCCAAGGATCCCACCATGTGCCTGAGAGCATTGCCCAAATGCTTCTTGAACTCAGTGTTGCCAAAGGCTGTATTGTTGAAACATCAAGGTCTTCTTTTGGCCACTGCAAGCTTCTGCAGCATCTTAGGTCAAAATCAGGAAACCACTGGGATCTTCATTAGTCACTAGTTCTCCAAAGAGAGCAGCACTCAGGGAGGAAAGAGGAGAAGCACCTATGAATAGATAGGTATGTTTCTGCTGATATTTCCTCTGCTCGTGGTGGATGCAGAGGAAATCTATTAATTGCATCCTCATCAGTGCTGCATTTCTTTTCTGGGGAAGAAATTCAACCTTTATTCTTGAAAAAACAAATTCATACATGCGCTTGCAAGCAGGTGAACTAAAAGTGAAGGGTGGAAAATTAAGGATAGTGTATTTATAGTGCTACTATTTTTAAACTACAAAAAATAATATCAATATAAAAAATA
>VXAX01006476.1:464133-534133 GCA_013399835.1 Leptocoma aspasia
AATTTGAAAGTTGTAGATAACTTCAGTGATGGAAATATTTGCCCTGGTGCAGCACAGTTGCCCTACTTTTGTGGTGTCATGGATTTTTCGAAACAACTTCCAGAAATTCATTTTAGTACAAAGCAAACTCATAATTTTTACATATAGTCAGATGATAAAACATCTAAAATTTAAATCTCAGCTCCTCATACACACTCGAACCCAGTGGGGCCCCTGTTTCTGCATGCAGAATATCCAAATGCTAATGTAAGGACAGAAGTAGGGTCATGGAAATCTCGGTAAGGAGTCATCCCACAGCAACATCCTGATGAAGTCATACTACTTTGGGCATAAGCCAAAAAAAGGGTAATTCAGAGTTGAAGAAATGCCCCCCTGGGCCTTGGCTAAATAGTGTCAAGGACGGGGAGAGCTTCAGGTACAGGAGCCACTGCCACCGATCTCATGTGCGGCAGATGCGGAACAGCAGGCACTCTCCTAGGACCCAGTGCAGGAAGGTGTGCAGCAAGGGCGGAGCTGCCTGCCACCTCATGAGTAGGGACAAGACAGATCTCAGCTCTTACTCCCACCACCTTCGTAAGGTTCATTTTCTGAGGCTTTGCACACTGTTTTGTTTCCTTTCTTTGTAGTTAAGTCTAGGCCATCGGCGTGCAGAACCGAGTCGTTTGCACCAGGTATTTCCTCACCGTGTCATTTCTGCTGGCTGGTTTGCAGTACTGTGAACACATGGCTGGCACGGTGAGCTCTGTTTTCTTTTCTCTGAAAATGTAAGAAAAACAAAACAGTACCTCATGAATCCTCAAAAAACTGGGTGCTCAGAATCTGTGTCCAGATTGGAATTACGTTATGTAAGTCCACCAAAATGACAGAGGAATGTATGCTATTCTAAGATAGCAATAAAGCCAAACTGTGCTTCTAAACGATCAAGTTCCTTCCATATCCTGTTTACAAGTAATTCCATTATTCAAGCAAAGCCTGGATCCTACAAAGACTTAAGAATGGCATTGCCATTAAGTGAGTGAGCAAATACACTGCCTTCAGAACAGCTATACACAACATAAAATAAATATAAGTTTAGGTGTTCAGAGCACTAATTTATAATAAAGCCAGTTATGGGTTGCTGAATCAGGCCCTGAATAGTTTGGCAGCGCATGATGAAAGCTCCCCATCTGTAAATTACTTTCTGTGAAACACTTTAACCAAATTCCAGACAAGTCAGAAGATTGAAAAAGAAGGTGGAAAATTTCAGAGCAAAATAGATTTCCCTAGTCTTAGCTAATACTTCAAGACTTTATCTGGTACATAAAGCTAATAGGCCAGTTGCTGAATTTTTAAGTATTTTTCTGACATGTATTCTTCCAGAGAAATCTAAAAAACGTTAAGTAGCTTGGGTTCAGGTATTATTTACAGTGCAAATCAAGATTTTTTTTTTCACCAAACTCACATGCCAGGAATCTGACACAGGATCTGAACCACAACGATTGAAAATTAAGGAAAGTAAAGACTATTCTCTTTGTCATCACACTTCCACTTATAGTGATATGCTCTTTTGTTATTAAGCAGGCCCAATCAAAACAAAAGGGATACTGTTTCTTTTATGAGTAATGCACTAACCCACCAGCAGAAAAAAAATCACATAAAATGTATCGGTTCGGACAGCATAAGATTTATTACGATGGCTACAAAAATTATTCCTTCTTAACAGCACTTAAATTGTCTAATTATTCACAGCTGTTTTCAATTTGTTTCAGGTTCTTAATTAGGGGGTAGGGTCCTCTGCCCAACGCCTGAACCAGCACTGTCAAAAAAGGCTTAAGAATGGTTTCACGCTAAACCAGCCCAGCCCTGAGGCTGATTAGTGGAAACCACTGCAAGGTAATTTGTTATTCATACTTATCCATCTGCCTCCTGCTGGGCTGAGATAAAGAGATACACAATTTCCTTCTTGTTTGTATCTTTATTTTAGTCCATCAAGTAAATCAAGGCAAGTCTGGATAGAAAGGGAAAAAAAGTAGTGTTTGCTGTTCTTTTAGAGAAGCATTCCCCGGCAAACAGGTATGCTTGGGAACCAGCACCTGATAATCTTAATTGACCTCTGGATTTGAGGTTGGGAGATCTTTGTTTAGATTTAGCACAACAGCAGGAGGCTGTGTGCCTGAGGGGAGCAAACAGATGTGCAACCTGCAGGTAGGAGTCACTCCTGGGGGTTTAGACTTCCATCAAAGACAACTTTCCTGAAGGATGTCACAGCAGGGTACAGCTGGTCCCTGCCGATTTTAGGGAGCTACAGTTTATTGCTGAGAAGAACATGCCAGTTCTATTTATATGTGTTGGACACTAAAACTAGACTATTAAAGTCATGCTTAGAAAGATCAGAAAAAATGTTCTTGTCAGGTTGCCTCGGATCTGTCCTAGACATTTTCTTTCCTTTGAATGCTCCAACCATTACAGTTTTGAGAAGTCAAAAGCCTTGAGACTCCGTGCTCTCCCTCTACCTGTCAGGCTGTGTGTTTTGCATCAGCAGCAAATGTGTAGGTGCAAGTTCCTGCCTTTGCATGCAGGAGTCTGCACTTGTGTTGGATGGATGGCTGGGCACATACAGTAAAGGGAGCTCGAGCCAGTTCCAAAGGAAGTCTTACTGGTTTAAATGGGAGTAATAAATCTTTCAGGTCACCAGCTGCACTTAGCTGGCCTCATTAAAATTCAGATCCTTAGTATCTGTGGGCAAGTGTATGAAATGGGGTGAATTGGTCAACAGATTTTAGGTTTGTTTGTGCTCCCTGTGGACCCCCCTACTGAAAAAGTCCTGAAGAGTTTAATAGGAAAAAAGAACCTATGTTGTTTTTTTAAAGTATCCTATAGGATTTAATAGGGAATTATATCCTGGCTATGGACATTTTTTTATGGTTCAGATAACTGTAGGAAAGACTGATTTGTGCATTAATGCATTTTTCTAGTGTGTCTCAATTATAGAAACATCTGCACTAAGTGAACTTGAAACCTCTTTGATTCCCTGTGCAAATTCTCACTATTCAAAAGTCCTCATGTTTTCCTATTTCTTGCCTTTAGCTTAATAGTTTCAGAGTGGGTTGCAGCAGTATGTAACTGTGTAGCTTACAAAGGAAAGTTGGATTTTTAAGAGGCAATTGCTTAAAACCTTCAAACCCTGTATTAAAAAAACATAGCTAGCTCAGCACTGATTGGTCTTCTGGATGTTATCAGCAGCATCTGCTTTCTCTAGGAGAGACAAAGACTTTCAGCCTAAACAACAGTACTTGCTCCATGCAGTACTTGCTCCTTTACTGGGCTGGGGAGGTTATTTGAATCCATTCTAACAGTCATGGCTGTTTAATGGAAGGATGGAGTTTTGTCTGTTTTCAGCCTGGTACAGAGTGATTTTTTTTTTTTATTACTCTCTGCTGTTATTTACACCAGTGCAAAATTAGTGTGAGCTTTTAAGGTAGGCTGTTTCACAAGATGTGGGACAGCAGAGAATTTTTTTTCAGCTAATTGGAAAACTAAATACTACTATCTTAAAACACATTGTTAAGTTTGTTAAGTCCTTTTCCAGGTTCATATAACAAGTTTATAGCAAGCTGTTCTTACTCTGGGTGTGTTGGGCAGCACATGAAAACTTCTGCAGCTCCGTGCCGTGGTGAATGGTTTTGATTCACCACTCACTGCTTGGTGCCCCCAAAGCACAGCTGATACCAGCTCCAGGCTACCAGCAGTGTGCTCACTTGGTGTGAGGACATGAGGCCTGTTCTGACTGCCTGTGGATGGAACTCAGGGGCAGCGTCTGCTTTCCAGGCACCTTTCCACACTCAAAACGCCCTCACTGGCATTTTCTTTGTGGAGTTGTGGATCCTCTATCTTCCAGCAGGAAGTGAGCTACAGGTGAGGGGTCTTTGCTGTCGTCTCACTTGGTAAAAAAGCAGTCCACTTGCTGGAAAGTTTTATGTCCAAACAAGAAAAAAAAATGCTGACCAATTATAGCAGAAACAAAGACACTGAAATCAATTACTGTTACTACAACCATCAAGGAGGTCACATGGGTGACAAGTTGCTGGTGGGTCCTATGGCTGTCCTCTTAGGAAAATGTGAGGAATTCCCTTAGGAGTACCATGAGGTACTTCTATTTTGATGGAGAATCCAGGGACAGACTAAGCAGGTTGCCCAGAATCATCAAGGAGTCTGTGGTATTCAGAACTGAAGTTCATATCTCATGTAAAACTTTTCTCTATTTCCTCAGCTCTCTGAAATAGCTCTGCTTAAGCCTTTCCACCACCTACATTATACATGTTGGCACAGCTTTCTTACAGAGGCACTCACATCTGCTGAGTCAATGCACATTAGCTGTCACAGTTTAGAAGGTATCTGCTGATACAAACACTTCTTGTCTGTGTATACAAGGGCTAATTCCCACTTAAATCAGTTGAAAGTCCATTATTAATATCACTGACCTGGAGTAAAGCTTTGCTCAGATTTGCAAACTGAGGCTGTACTGTGACCATTGCTGTTGTTTATCCTATGTCCAAGCTTGGCATTTCTCTTGATTGGAGAAATGGCACTGGCAGCTTTGATATCTGAGAATGCTCAGTCTGGTTTTCACTTTTGTGATGGCAACCTGAAATCTGTCCAGTAAACTCAAAGCATTCTGGAGAGAGTTCAGAAAAATTTGGGCCAATATAATTTTATGCTTGTGTGAATCATCCTGGTGTTTTGTTAAGTCTTAACTTAGTTTACATTTTAGTCATTCACTGGGACACCAATAAAAACGAAATAACCCTAAAGAAAAAACAGCTGGTGACTCAAAATCAAATCCTGCTAATAATTCTCTCCCAATAAAATTGGTATCACTGATATGAAGGCAAATTCTTCACATTATATATTATATGATATACTATAATATATAATAGAATATATACACACCATAAACCCCTAATGCTTTAAGAGCTAGGATTTAGAAAATATATAGGGAAGCAAAATTACATTCGGTGCTGGGCACCCTACTACCAAAAATACCTAGAAAAAACTGGAAGGACTTCAAAGAGGAGATGTTAAAGTGACTGGGAATCTGGGGGAATTGGATTTTGAGGAAAGTTTTAAAGCACCTAAAACCTCTATCTAGAAATTAATGAGACAGTGACTCAGAACTCTGACTTGCATCAGAACTGGCACCATTTTTGGCTGGCATATGAAGGTAAATTGAAGACAGAGCTAGTTTACATTGGGCTGCAAAATAACGTGGTTTTGATGCAGCTTCACAGGCAGCTGAGTCACCTCTGCAGCGTGACTGGAAACCTCGAAATGCGGGGCTGGCAGTGGCAGCGGGGAGCCAAAATGCCAGGGTACTGCCCAAGGAGCTCCTGCACCTTGGGAAGTCCCTCAGCAGCTCCCAGCAAAGCCCTGGCACTGGTGTTAGGAAGCTGCACCCACCACCCCATCAGCAAGAACTTTGCTTTTTGAGGGTAAAGTATCTGCAAGGCTGGAAGATAAAGGGCTACTGTGCCTTGAACTGCTGACAAGGTCCAAGTCCCACTTTATAGGTATTTTTTCTTCAAATATATATTTCCTCAGATGTGGCAGTGGTGTCACACCAGGGGCTGTAGCAGGGAAATCCATGCATCCTGCAAATGATGGACTAAGACATGGGAGAAGTGGATTCACCTGCTCAGGGACACAGAGAGGATTTCCAACAGAGACGGGCATCTAGCCCAGATCCTGAAGTCCAGGTATGTAACCAAAGCACAAAAGCTCCCTTTACTTGTAGCACAGCCAGCTTAGAGGAAATACCAGATACATACTTACACATTAAATCAGAAAAATAGGAATTTCATAATTTCTTAATGGTAAGATATTACATTTTGTGGGGACTGTTTGTTCTTTTGCCCATTACTGAATTTTAATTTTTAAACAGACGTTTTTTGCAAGAGCACATTTATAAACTTTTTCTCTGGCCCCTGGGGAAGGTTCTTGTGGGACACAAAAGGTATGGCTCCTGTTACATGAGATTTTTATATTTAGATGTAACAAAATCGTGTTACAGGAAATCACACTGCTCACTATGTTTACCTTTGTCCTCTCAGACAGGTTGGCTGATTTAACACACCTTTTTCACTCCAGATTTACTTCCTTTCAGGTATTATCTAAAAAATTAGGGTACAGTTTCATAATGAAATATTAGCCTTTATTTTAATCAGTCACAAAATGAAGTTTGCTCTTGCAAGAACATTAAAAATTACTTAGCAGTCAAGATACTGGTATTGCCATTTTAGGTGTGAAAAGATCCATTTCATGACTGGAACTTTATTAAAAAGGAACTCTGACTTGCATATTCAGGCACATGAGACACAGCACATCAGATGCTGATACCTCTTCAGTGTGAAGGACTGACTGATAAACTTTTCAAAAACTAAGGACTCTATGTGTCTGTACTTCTGCTTCCTCCATATTTGGAACTTCCTTTTTTTATTTTGTTTAGAAAAAAGTGTACTTATCCCACTTAAAACCATTTCCTTTTTCCTCTTTGCAAAGTGAAAAAGCAGAGATGTGAATTAATGAACATAAAAAATCTATACTGCTGCTGCAACAGCTTATTGTTGGAAATCTTGAATCCTAATTAAGGGAAAGAAGAGAATTTGACCTATGGAAAGTGATAGCCTTGTAATATTTTATGTATATGATTATTTGGAGAATGGAGACCACTTTTGTGTTTGAATTCATAAGTGAAAGGTAAAATATTATTAATGTAAGTGAAACATGCTCCAAGCAAAGAACAAAGCAATGAATCACGTTAAGTGAATTTTTGAAGGATGTGGGAAGGATGTGCTCCTGCTCCTGGATGGTTAGCTTCTTGCTAACAGGCTGTTAGGTTGAAACCATATCTGTGGTTTGTTGTTCCATGAAAGAGCAAGATAAACTGGGGAGACTACAACAATAATGAAAAAACAGAAATCCATGAGACAGGTTCTGTGAGCACTTCCTCAGGGAGAGGAAAGGCAGGAGGGATGGATTGTTAATGACTGGAAGTAGAATATTTGATGGCATTACCAGGCAATGTAAATACAGGCTAATGGCCCCATCCTGAAGTGCCTCTCATGAGGTGCTGGGTGAGAGGCCTCAAAACAGTCCACAGCCAGCAGCAGCAGCCTGGGCAGGATAAGACCTGAAGTTACAGAGGATACAGAGCAGGATTTCAGTGTCTGACAGCACTTGTGATGGGAAAGTGAGATCTGGTCTCCAGAACACACAAAATCCAGAAAGTCATTGTCCCAGTAATGTTTCTGTCTATAGTTGCCTGAATTTCATCATAGGCTCTGTACTTTTTCTGCTTTAAAAATTCCCATTCTTAGAGTTATTTAGGGAGACATTTGGGTCCCTAAATACAGGTGGCTTCCAGACACCACTCCATAAGGACACCAGTCTCTTGCAGGAGCCCTCTGTCATTGCTGCTGGTCTTGTGCTAGTGTCCTAGGCACCCTCAGGGGTCCAGGATGGCACTCAGTACCTACAGCTAGGCTCCAGTACTGCTCCCATAGTTCCAACAGGAATTTCTGGCTGTAAGAGGTTGGTTTCAATTTATTTCAATATTTTCTCTCCAACGTCCCCACTGCATTTGTGCAGGTGAAATATTCCTGGCTTAGAGACTGGAATTCTCCCTGGGTAAGAATTGGTTTGGACGTAGCAATTTTTTACAAAAGTATAGTGATGTTAGACATTGCAAGCCTGTGAAGTATGGTTACTGTTGTCTGAAAAAGCAAAAGTGCCAATGTGCATTGGAACAGAAAAGCAGTAGTTCTGACACCAGAGCAATATTATATAAAACTCTTCTTCATGGGTCTTGAGGCAAATTCAGCTGTTGTTTGTATGCATGTGCCCCTTTTGAGAGCCTGGTGCTCTTCCCGTGGACATTAGAGCACATTCCGTCTTGCCATTTCCCCTTCAGCTGCACAGCTCCTTCTTCATGTATGGCAGCTTTAAAACAACAAAAAAAGTACTCTTTAACCCTACTGACCTTTAAGCACATGACCTGTGAAAACATCGTCTTCTTTCTATCTACCATACTCTGTATATTCAAGCACACATTTGACATTTATGTTTTCCTGAGGCAGTAAATTTTCCTTCTGCTGACATAGAAGTAAATGCTTTAATCAGAATAAATCTGACTCTTTAAATCAGCTAGCTACATCTATAGCAAATTAATTACTAAAAATAGCTGTGCTTAAGGAGTCTGGATGTTTCTAGTATTTATTAAGAGCACAACTTTATTTTTTCTACAGCTTCTCAAGAGATTTGATCTCTGCACAAGTGAATAATTTCAGCTCATTTCAATGGAACTAGTATGTGAGTTAAATACTATCAGTCTGAGTCCCAAAATTAATGTGAAAGCTACTGCTTTCCTTCCCAAGGGAAAACCAGGACTGGACAAGGATGAAGGGAGACATCTTTAACTCACATTGTCAACAAAAGGGACATTTCTGGAAGCAGGTGCTGTTTGAGCTCTTGCAGAAAGGGTCCTGGGCTTTGTGGCCAGCCTGGAGTATCACTGTGCCAAGCACGGAGCTCGAGGCATGGCTTGTGTCAGAACATCTCCTGGCTACCAGCCCCACACCAGCCTTGGCTCCAGGCAGTCACTGGGATTAGCCAGCTCTGACCACTCCTGAGATACTCTGCAGATGCACTCCCTGAGTCCAAACTGAAAACTGTAAAATACTTTCCTGCAACTTTTAACAGGAAACACATCCGGCCTCCATAACAACAATAACTGTCATAATTAAAGACACTCTTTAAAACTTCATTTGGTTGTGAAAGGAAGCTATTTGAAGGAAATGACAATCCAAACCCTTTTTGTGACAGAAGCCTTTAATGACTCAAAACCTGCTGTTACTGTCTAGGATAACTTAGAAATACAAATGTCAGAAGGTTTCTTGATCAAAGCAAATTCCCGTTCTTACTGGTTTTCATGTCTTTTACAGATTTATATCAATTTTATTGAGACCCAAACAAGCCAGTAGTTCAGACTTTTTTATGAAAAAATGAATTTTTCAATTTTTACAGTTTTCACAATATCTTTTCCTTAACTATGACTGCTGCTGCTCAGACAGTAATGAGTTTGGCCAAACCTCTTTCACAGATGAAAGCTATAATGGGAAATGAAAAGAAGAGCTTTCTCCACCCTGACAGACTCCCATTTAGCTCTTTGTTTCTGTCCTCAAACATTTTAAGAGGAAAACAGGCTGTATTCAACCCCTCTCATGCCCTGGCCCTGCCTGTAACTTGTCAGGCTCTTTCCCAAGACATCCTTGAACATCCAATTTACAGTGGAAACATTTTCCCCTCAAATCTCCTGCTCCCTTGGTTGAAATGATGACCCTTAGTGGCTAGGGGTGTGAGGACCTCTATCCATGATGCCCTGCAGCCCCACAAAGGTGTGAGTGACCAATGTGGTGTAGCAGAGCTGGCTGTGGGGCATACAGGAGGGGCAGTTGTATCCCATTGCCACAACATCACACAAAAACTGCAAGAGGCTTTTCTTATTTTCCCAAGTGGCATGCCTGTGAGAGGAAATACCAACCAAAATTTTAGGGCATTCACTGGAAAACTGCCATTTGTCATATGGAAAAATCCCAGCTTTTCTAGGCTGCTGCTTATATGGTGCAAAGGTGGAAAGATAGCATCATGAGGCTTTTCTCTTTGCCAGATTTTGTATGGGAAAAGTGAAGTGTGTCTGAACCCACGCCAGGGTGTCCTACACTTGCTTCTCATTAAGTCTGAAAGCTTTGGACCAGCAGAAAAGCCCAGCATCACTGGGGGAGCAATGTGTGCAGTACTTCCCTGTTGTGACTTGTGCATATCTGTCACTGCTAAAGCCAGTGACAGGACTGATACTTCAAATGGACATCATTCAACTAAAAATGTTGGCCCTGGGGACTTCAGCTGTAGTGAAATCTGGCCAAGATGGTGTCTCTGGGGTAAAAGTGCCATTCCCTTTGAATTCACAGGGACCCTAAAAAATTCCTCACTCAACTCACAGAAAAAAAGACAAAAAAAAAAGAACAAAAAACCAACCAACCAACCAAAAAAAACCCAAATGAAAAATCAAAACAAACAAAACCAACCAACAAACAAACAAAAAAAATAAAAAAAAGAAAAGCCTTCCCAAAACAAAAAATCCCCCAAAACAAATAAACCCCCCCCCCAAAAAAAAACCAAACAAAAAAAAAGAGAAAAATAATCAGAAACAAAATAGGCAAAGAACAGACATTAACTGGATAAAAAACCCAGCAGTTTTAGACTCTCCATAAGTCTGATGAATGAGTGATTAGACAGTTCCTTGCAAAATCCTGTGAAATTATTGAGGGTTCCCCCTCATTCTTACAAAGAAAATAGAGTCAAAGATTAGGCCACTGATCCACCAAAGAGTTCAAAGTCTGCTGAAGGGTGGGAGCTGCCAAATTCATGAGGTCATGTTCAGAGTGAGATAACTGTCCAGATCTCATTCTGAAAATGAGTTTCCTTTCTGGTATGCATGTGAAACCTTTCAGTTTCTCAACTGACTTTAATTTTCAGCCATTCTAAACTTGCTAGACTGCTCCAGACAAAGATGATAAATAAAAGAAGTTTGCTGAATAGATAGTTTTATGACTTTCTCTGATCAGAAAAACTCTCCTTGAACTACTCAAACCAAGACAATAAGCAATACCAAGACAGCCAGTGCTGTAATGTGATTAACAAAAATGTAGTCAAATAATGTTCTGGATTCAACATCCATAAGTGCAGAAGGGTCCATGAGCTGCTGTGAATAACATCACTAGCTTGCTTCCTTTTTATAAAAGTTTCATCCACACTCCCAAATAAAAGCAAATATTGGGTCATTTTGGTCCTAACTCTTCAAAATGGCATCTAGCCTATAGATTAATACACAAAGTAAAACAAGAAAGTGATTGAATGAATAAATGAATGAATGAATGAATGAATGAATGAATGAATGAATGAATGAATGAATGAACGAATGAATGAATTATGTGAATTCTTGAGGATGTCAGAAATGGAGCAAATACTAATCATAGCTACTGATGGATTCTGTAACTGGTCTGTGACACAGCTCCTGGATGAGCCATTGCCCCAGCACTGTCCTTGGGGCTGGCACTGCAGGTTCCCTGAGCAAAGGGGAAGAGAAAAGGCTGAAATGTCACAGTCACAGGACTCCGTGAGGGGCGTCTGAGGAGTACCTGAAACGATATTTGATTTTAACTTTTAATTAAGTGTCTGTGAGGTTAATTGAACTTCTGAGGCCAGCAACAGGGTGCTCTCCATAAATAATTGGAGGAATTTGCATTCTTCAACAGCCTTCAATAGAACAGATTTGGCAGCTGACTGCAAGTGACTTCTGCTAAGGCAGGGTATGCTGCAAGTCACTTCTGCTACTTTAAAGGGAAGTGAAAGTTACAGCTCTAGTTAGGCTGTCCTGGTCTGAAGCATTTGCAGCTTAAAGACTCACTGAATAACTCTGAGGACATCTCTTGGCATATTTAACCCCAAAAGATATTGAGATACTGTAACACACTAATGTAGTTTTTATGTACCAGTAAGGTCCAGACCTGGGTATTCAAGTACCAAATATCTACTGAAAACACGTAAATCTGTCATTTAAGTATCTCAGAAGACCTTAACTTGAAACTGGAAGTCTTGAATGAAAGACCTTCACTAACAGCAACAGGAATTTTTGTCAGAGTAAGGACCAAAGGGTTTAGTCTTAACTTTGAAGGTAAGTAGTGTTAAAACCATTGATAACTGGATGGAACTGCTTGTTTGGAAAACTCAGAGCCACTTTTATATAGCAGTGGTAGAAATGTTAATACCATTTTTCCTTGCAGGTCAGTGACAGAAACACAAGTATTAAGAAAACAGTTTTTGAATGTTATCTACAACTTTAAAATCCCTTGGTAGATCTGTGAGCCTGCTGAATTTGCCTGTCTGTAATCATTGTTAGATTAAAAAAAAAAAAAGACTTAAAGGTAACTCTTTAGGTTAAAATTTATAACTTTCAAGTGATCATCTGCACCCTGTCATTTTGACTTCTTAAGCCTGAAGTTTGCAGTGCCTCAGGCAAAAACATTACTGTTACCGTACGTCAGATAAGATGCGGCCTGGCTTTTTTTATATATAATATTTATTGGATATTGGGCATTGCTAAAGGGGATCTTATTTTAACTGAAGCCAGATTTTCTGTAGTTAATAGAGTTAGGAATGGTGTATTATTTTCCAACTTGGACGGGTTATTAATACTTATAAGTTGTGAACATGGAAAGAATTCCCATAAATCTGTGTAGTGCACTGAATCTTACAACAGAAGAGATAAAGATGTATGAAAAGCTGCTGAATGCCTGCATGTCACATTCAGCCCCTGTTCAAGGACCTGATTCTGCTCTGGGGAGAGGATGCCTGAGTGGGGCTGTCAGCGGCTCCAAGGACTGCTGGTCCCAGGGTCAGCTCTCCTCATCTCCAAATGTTGCTCTCCAGCTCTGCGTGTTTTCCACATGTGTCATGACAGTCCTCTACCCCCCAAAAGGATATGGTTTAGCCAAAAGTGGGAGGATTTATCAGGATAACACAGAAAAATCAAAGAATTGATGACTGATTATTTTCCTCCCTCTGTTTTAACAGACAGATTGGGCAATGTATTCCTTCTGTGTTGCTGAAAGGGACAAGGATCACTCTCAAGTTGAAAGGGCTCACTCCAGTTAACCAGAGAGACCATATTCAGACCTCAGTGTCCTATACCAGATTTTGAATCTAAAGGAAGTCATACACACCTGCCTGTGTAGAGCTGCTCTTTTCCCCCTGCTGAGCCATATGAAATTAGGGATAATTTTTATTCTGGCTTCTCTTTTCAGTTGTGCACACGCCTGCCTTGCATACACAAGCCTGGCATTCATGCAAACCAGGTGCATGCAGAAAAGAATTTTGCTCTGAATATGTATTTAGCCAGAAGTAACTAAGCTTTCCAAATTCTTCTCTGGAGTGCACAGAGCTTTGTGTAAAACCTGGGACAGACTCTCATTCTTAGCTTTAATTTCTCATTTGTCCTATTCAGGAAGCCAGAGAAGATATTCCCACAATATGACCACTTTGCTGGTGCTTCACTGCATGACTTCAGGCAACACAGGGAGGGCAGAGCCCTGCTAGGTGCTGAGGGCTCTTGGCCCCCTTCTGACAAAACACTTGAGCATGTTATTGAAATCAAAAGAAGGACTCACTGGCTTCAGTGTGACCAGCGCTTTTGCTTTCCTTGAATGGGGTTGGAGCATTCAGCTCCTTATTGCATCCAGTCCTTCATGATTTTGTTCCAGCTCTCTTTCCTTCACTGTCTGTAAATATGTATGTAATAGTACTCAGCCTGTAAAGATTTTATAATGCTACACATTATGCAAGAGAAAAACTCAGGAAAGTGAATTATAAATGTCAATGTATTATTTTGGGAAGTGTTGGTAGAAAAATAAATGTGATATATCCATTCTACTTGCCCAATAGCTGCTACCATCATTCTTTTATATCTTCTGGGCAATTAGTGTCACTGTGCTGTGCAAGGTCACACTGGTAATCCCAGCTTTATGGATGTACAGCTAAGGAAAGGTAAGTGACTTCCATAGATCACAAAAAAAATCAATGGCCATGCAAAGACCCAGGTGTCCTACTCAGGCTGTAACATCTGAATTGCCTTAACTTGGTGCTATAAATGGACTGGGTCCCAATTCTGCTTCCACCTACATTCCTGTTTCTCTGTCCCCTCCATCTACATGTCTCTGCTCCATTCTCTTGTAGGAACACTTACAGTTCAGCTTCAGGTTCTCTGCTGACATGTCTCATGTTTGGTGAGGAGATGATAGATTAGTTCCCCTAAGCTGAGGTTGGATAACTAAAGCAAGGCTTACAGCACCCCTAAGTACACAAATGAACAGCCTTCTCTCAGAGTCTTATGGTTTTGTCCTACACAAATCTGGAAGTGGTGTCATATGTGTCTGCACATGCACTAAACACTGATCATATCTGACAAAAAAGCAAAAATGGAAACCTCCCCTAAGGCAAGATCTCCAAATGTATGATTAAGACACAGAATGTGTGGCTGGTCACATGGCTTACACTGGCCACCCTGGGACCCATAGCAGCAGCTTTCTGCTTCTTAGCACTAGCAGCTTCCAGTACATGGTGGTGGTGTAGAGGGCAGATTGTACCTTGAGCTTTCCTATTGTATTACACAAGGAATTAAAAAAATCTGGTTTCAATTAAAAAGTGTCTTTGCAAACTTTTTGGTCATGAAAAATGTAACTAGATGGTGCTAAAGATAGGACATGGGTCTAACTGGACCTTTGGACCTGGTACAGGTACTGTTATGATCTGATGACTTTGTAGCATCCAACATTCTGTGGTGAGGAACTATAAGACCCATCTGACAGTGGAATTTCTCTTCTTAAAACCTTTTTTAGTATGGTGCCACAGTAGTTTGAAACATAATGGGCGTTTCCAGTTTGTACGACATCAAAGATATAAACACTGACCTTTCATTTTGTCTTCTGATGAATTGAAAATACAATAGCCGTCTGGGAGATGTTATTGAAATACTTGCTCTTAACCAAGACAGGGCATCCACACAGCTGCATAACTCAGATCACCAGAGGTTCTCTGTGTGATGAGAGAGACTCATGAGTCTCCCCTTCCAGGGAAGTCTTGAAAGACACAATGCCCTCCCAGTGCTCACAAGCATTGTCAGGTTAGGCTGTGGTGACTTAGGAAGTCAGTTGAATGGTGCCTTTGTCAGCCAGAACAGCTACACCTGATGGGAGTTTTGAGACAGTTCCCAGACCAGCCCAGTAATATAAACTGAGATAGACGATGATATTTTTGTTTGTATACTAGGCTGTGAACATTGAAGGCTTCTGAACAGGAAAGCTGCTTGCTATTCCCATCTTTTCATGGGTACCATAGCTTGGGTAGATAGCTTGGCCAGGTATGGAGCAGAAGCTTTTGAACCACAGGCTGCTCCTGTTCTTGCTGAACCACATCTCATCCACATCCAGGTACTGGAGGGAGAAACAGCCTCTGCAACCACAAAAAAAAAGCAACATTGTCGTTTCTTTTTGGAGTGTGTTTTGATTGAAGCAAGTCCTTATGAGAGGTTTTCAAAGCACCTGGATAATGACTTCATTGCTTGAGTGACAAACTGGGCTGCTCCAAAGGACTGTCCACGCAGAGGGCTTTGGAAGCGTACTTTCAACCGGCGTTTTTGATGGGGCGGATTGGCCTCTGATACTGGACATGTTTTTCTCCTGGTGGATGCTCAGCCCTGTGCCCTGAGTTTGGGGCTGACAAGTTTGACCAGACTCATGTTCAAAGAGGGAGGGCAGCTGGGAGGGTACCTGTGATAAGATGCAGAGGCACACCTTGAACGCTGCTCAGTCAGAGGCGTAATCCCAGATGGCCAAGAAGGCTTTAATGACTCCCCAGCATTTTAAGAAGGAAGCTCTGGGAGTATCTTTATTGGGATGGGTCACTCATTGCAAGCACTGAGATGACAGGTTAGCAGGACCACCTGGATAGCTACCGAGCTTATAATGTGTCGGACTTCTGCAATTGCTGTTGTTAACAGTAATTAACTCTTCTGCAGCTGCAGTTAATTTTTAAAGGTGCTGATCATCTAATTATGCAATAAAACCTTAGTACTTCAATTTACGTGTGTCAGCAGCTTAAAATCAAACCTCTGCAAGGAATTTGCTGCCACCAGCACTAGAGGAAGTTGCTGTGAAGGGAAGATAGAAAGCTTGTGAAGAAGCTTGTCAAGATTCTCCCTTTTTTTCTGGCATACTATGATGTACCTTGGAAGAGGCTAGGTTTAGATTAGATATTAGGAAGAAATTCCTCACTGTGTGGGTGGTGAAGCACTGGAAGAGGGTGGCCAGTGAAGCTCTGGATGCCCAGTCCCTGGCAGTGTTCAAGGCCAGGCTGGATGGGACTTTGATATACTTGGTCTAGTGAAAGACCCCATAGCATAATCTTTAAGGTGCCTTCTAACAGAAACTGAGCTCTGATTTTATGTGCTACCACCTTTGAAATGAAAAATGGAAGGACATCCATTCTGCACCTGAAGCATTATCATCTACCCAATGCAATGGAGTATTGTGTACGAGGCAGAGAGAATGGGAGGTAGGAAGGCAGAGAAGGGAAAGCCAGAAGGAAATAGGGGAAGAGGTTGTTGTTGAGCCCCTGAGGGGGAAGTGACAGTGAACTGACTCCAAGGCAAGTTTGTAAATTATGAGCAAAGATAGCACATGCTGTTTGCCTCTCTGTTTGCATTGTTCAGAGAGATGGAAATTTATGCACAGTCACATAAATGAACTAGAGTGCAGCAAGAAATATCCCTGAATTTATCTTCCATTTTTTTCTCTAATAATTGCTTCAGGATCTCAAATCCCACAGGATAAATATATGGTTACTCTTCTGTTCCTAGTGGTTACATAGTTTTTAAAGAAGGATACTAAATATTAAAAGACAGTTGTATACCTACGTGCATGCTGTCTTGGAGATCGTGTATGCATATGTGTTTTCCAAGCCCATTCCCAGATAGAATGCCATTGCTCCACAAGCTGTACAATGATTTCATTATTGAGAAAGGCAATCCCTTTGTGATTTGAATTGCGCCTAGAGTTATTAAAAAAAAATCAAACATGGTTTTAATTGCTGTGAAGGTTTTAGTTGCTTATAGCCAGGAATTTAGCTCAAAATGTCTGCACTCCTGAGTTTAATTTGTGCAAAGTTTAATATCTTCATGCAATAAACCACTGAGGTATTTCTGTTTTTAGAACAATATACTAAACCATTTTGACTTCTCCAGGCAGGATCAGTTTAAAGCTTTGATTACCTAAGCTTTAAATCCTTAATCTGTGCTTGGAAAAGGCGAGGGGGGAGGGAAGGGCAGTTGGTGGAGAGGGGCAGCATTTTCTGAATGTCCAGCCAAGTATCTACTAAAAAAATTAAATAGATTTTCTATGGCACAGATACATATGAATTTGCCTATGATAAAAGCACACCAGTGTGCTAATTTGAGCGGGGGTTGGGGGGGACATGCACGTGTGGCCCACGCATGTGCTCTGAAGCTGGGGACAAGTGCCTGAGCTCTGCAGTCCTTGCCCCTTTTACCCCTCACAGCCATGTGTGAGTAAATCACAGCTGTCAGTATGGTAGCAGCTTGATTAAAGTTCAGGGGTTTAATAGATCATTTTAAAAACCCCAAATTACTCCCACTCCCTAGTCGATCCACCTGGACCCTTGCCCTAGGTGCATGGCAGTTTTCAACCAGCACTGCAAAAGCCAAGTCTGGGCCTGAGGTTCCTGCTTATTCCCCGAGGATCCTCGCTGCAGACCTAGACCAACATTCTCAGCTGTATTTAATCTGCTCTGAGACAAGCTGGCTATGAGAAAATGCAAAGGAAAAGGCACATAAGCAAAGACATGGAAAAACTTGGACAGTTGGCCTGCTTTGTTCACTTGGTAAACTGGAGGCTGGCCAGTAACAGCGGAGCTCCCTTGGCAATACAAGTCTGTTCCAATTAATCGTGTTTAACCATTCTAATCACACTTTAGCACATTAATCCTATTTTCAATCCAAAACACATCTGAAAGAGCGGCATGTGGGCCTTTTTATAGCAACCGCAAATCAGATGTAACTGAGAGACATAGGGCCCTAGTTTACTCTGCACTTTCACTGAACTTAAACTTAATAAAATATGTGACTGAGTTGTGGTTGGATTTACTGCATGATGTTGATGCTTCCACATATAAATAGATCCCCTAAGTAACTTAAAAACCTGTCAGAAAGGGCAGTGAAAATTTGATTATAAGGTAACCAGTGCGTGTGTTTTCTAACAATGACATTGTTCCTCTGGTCAGTGGTATTGAGAGAACTTTTAAAATTTAATCTGCTTATGGATATAAATGATGCTACACTTGGAATCATGGGGCTGCATTTTTTCCCTCAACAACGCCCAGTTACAAAGAATTTTATGGCTTGCTTTAACCATGAAAACAAAATAAAGCTGTTATCTTCTCCCAGTCATATTTCCAGCATTTAAAAAAAATTTTTGGAATAGCAAAAATTTTAACTTTATTTTATTCACCATGCACCAAGTGAAATAATATTTTTGGTTTGTACTGCTCGTAAAATCTAGCTGCTTTGCTCTGTTTCTGTGTTAAAATTCTTGCTTTCAATAAGAGGTGGTCTTGTTAAGGTATAGATCTGTGATGATGCATTTTATTTTCCACTCTGTGGGTTTGCTTTAAAGTGAACAACAGCAACAAGAAAAAAAATTTAATCCAGGTATGTCCATCCCCAAATCTCTTGATGTCTTTAATGCCCAAATCCATGTTTATAGGCAGACTCGATGGAGGTATTTACATTGAAATGTAAATTATGCAGAAGGATTTGTAAGCCTTGAATTTAGCTGTGAAGTTGGAATGAAATTATCAATTCATGCTAAATTAATTTAGCAATTCCGAATATAGCAAGAAAAGGTATAAAAGAAAAGTCCATCTTAAAAAGGAAAATCTTGGACAATTATCAGGATTATACTCAATGTTTGGTTTTCTAAGTAAACACTTCTAGCTTTTTATGTTACAAATACTAATCTAGTAAGATGCATTAGGGGAACCTAAATGCAAACTAGAAATGAGTTTATCCAGGTAAGTTAGGTTTTATTAAACAATTTAATTCATTCCAGTTCTTTTGGAAGAAATTGCAGGTTATGGTTAATGTAGTGTATCAGACAGGAATAGCATTCACAGAGCCACCTGCATTTAATATAGAACTGTCAGAGATCTCTACTCACTACCACTTATCCAGAAAGAAATATGCAACAATTTGATCAACCCAGGACTTTTTAATATTGAAAAAAATTATTTCTTTTTCTGAATACAATGAAAATAAAGACTCAGTTTATGGAATATTGCTCTTCAGTAGACTCTATACAGGGTTTTTTGAGCTTATTGAATTAAAAGTCATTTTGGCCCCTTCTATATGCTTTAGTAGGCACTGGAAAATACTATCCACTGGGACTGTACCCAAATAGAGAATTAAGACAATACATTCAAGGCAAGTCTTATAAAAAGGCTTTTCCAAATATCTTGAAAGAAAGTCTGAAAAAATAAGTTAGTGCTTGTGGTGCCAAAGTCTGAAAATCCTTGGGTCAAAGATACCAACTGATGCATGGAATATTACAGAATTCCATGACCTGCTAACAAAACAGCTTATCCAGCAGGTATTTCTAATATTCTTCAAAAAGAAGTCTATTACTGGTGAAAAGAGCAACTGAGTGACTTGGTATCTGTGGTCATAGAGCACAAAATGGTGAGCAGACAGTGCTGCTGATGAAAAGCATGTCTGGAAAAAGTATGAACCTCTTTTGCTTGCTGCTTGCCCTGTAAAATGGGGACAAGGCAAGTGAGGCTGCAAAGGTCAGTTTTACCAGTACAGGAACTTTGAGATACCTGCTGGTCCAGGCTGCCTTCACAGGGATACAGAGGGGAAAACTGCTCTAATGGGAAGTTAGAATTGTGGGAATTGTTAGAACAGTGGGAATTGTTTCACTGCACTAAGGCCTTCAAAAGCTTGGCACAGCTGAGTTCATGGTAGATTTTGAGGGGCTGGGAGGCACATAGCAGAACAAGAAGTCCTTCTACCTACTCTAGAAAATGAACTGCAGTCAGCAAGAATTTGCTTGCCTGTGAGTCAGGCAAGCGCTGATACTTTGTCTTCTGCAAAGCAGAACTGCTAAGGGACAAGGGGTTCAATGTATTAATCTTTCCTCTCCTCAGGTTCAGTGAGTTTTTTGCCATCTACTTCAGCAGAGCCAAGTTTAAATCAAAACCTACCTACAGTCCCATTTCAGCCACAAACTTTAACAAGTGCCGTGAGACTCTTCTAAACCAGACAGAATAGAGGTTGATGGATTTATTTCCTTTCCTTTATTAGGAAACCTTTCCATGATTTGTAATAATTAATCTTCTGAAGGGAAGCTCTGCAGCAGATGAGTTGTCCAGAGAGTTCTGGCCAGGCAGCAGCAGGGAAGCTCTGTGGCTCTGCATCCCACAGCCCAGGTTTGGCATCTCCCTTCACCACCCACCTGCCTACACACAACATCCATCCACAGCAGCCTTGAAGGCCCCTGAGGCCAAGCAAACCACATATGCATCAGCAGTGGGTACCTGCTGAGGTGCAGAAATGCCACATTGCCATACTGGCTCTGTGCCCATGCCTTCCTTTCACTGCTGTCCGAATGTAAATCCTCAATGGACTCACCGTTGTTGCCTTCAGTAGACCTTAAACAACACATTGAATTTTAGTCCAAAATATTTCCTTCCTTTAGGCTAGATTATGCCATTGTACTATAGTACCACAACTGCTCACGTGTTCCCCAAGACTTCATGTGTCCGACAGGAAAAGCTGACAGTACAAGTGAAGTTATTTGGAACTGATATGTGTTTAAGTATTTTGACATTACAGCAAAAATGTTTCCCAAATTACAAATTTTCCAGGTTTTAGATAGGATATTCCTGTTGCTTAAAAAGTGTTAATATTTATCTATAATTTCAGAGACAGAAAGGATCAGAATACAAACAGACTGCGAGAATAGAAGCGATAAATTAAGAAACAAAGGTGTAAGTGTAGTTACTTGGCCACCTCCTGGATTGTTCAATACAGTGGATTTCTCAGGCCCAGCATTACACTCCCATCTCCCTGGGAGATTGGGATAGGATGGCCTAGATTAGTTGCTTAGTTTCTCTGGCAGGAAACTGGAGTAATTTCAGTAATTCAGATTTGGGTCCCAATAACAGCAGTTTAAATCCTGTAACATTGTTATCCTCTAGGCAGTCTCTGGAGATTATCCTTGTTAAAAACCATGTAAATGAGATCACAGACTAACTCTCAGAATTAGTTTGGTAACTTTTATAATGCTAATTTTAATTCAGACTTCCAACCTCCTGTTTTAGCAGTAGGTGCAGATGCAGTGAGTGGTGTTAAAGCTGCTGTGGAAGCTCTCTAATTCCTCTTCAGGAATGGCACAATCCCTTTGTTTCAGTTGCATCTTGCATGACGCAACTCCCTTTAAAAGAGGTGCTTTTATCTTAGCCTAAGAATAAGATTTTTGTACCCAAGTCAGTTGTCTTCTCTAGAACAGAAAAAACCCAAAGCTTCAGTGTATATATAACCTCTTGGAATAGCTTAGAAACTCCTGTTTTAGATGCACACATCATTCCACAGATGAATGGAGGGGTACCATGTCATGGTCCTGTTGATCACATGGTAATTCCAATGTATAGATATAGCGCTGAATGCACTCACATGCCTCAGCTTCCCACTATTACTGATTATCTGAACTGAAGAAGCTGCCAGCACCCAGCTCTGTGGTGTTGAGCACAAGGTGGCTCCAGTCCCTGCAGAGAGCTTAAGGTATGGTTGCTCTTTACATGAGGTGGACTTTAGCCTACATTCTTTCCAAAACTTCTGGGTCACCATCAGCAGAACTTCTGGACCACTATCAATTCTCAGCACTTCTCACACCCTATATTTAGAGTAAAACTTTTAACTGATTAAATCCATTTTAATGGATTTTATCCACTGAGATATGATTAAATCCACTGCTTCATGCAGCCAAGTCCTGGATCACTTCCCATGGCCTCATAATGTCCTCCTCTAGCAAAACAAGGAAATGTGACATATATGACTCGTTCCTCGACAGGTGTGACAGAGATGAAGACCCCATTAAAGCTGCTGACTGTGTTCCTATTATTTCCTTATAAAAATCTAATCTATACCTTTTTTTTGACTAAGAATTGTAAGTTCTAGATGACCTACAGGTTAGTGTGTATGACAGGTAACGCCTTTTGACTTAGGCTAAGATAAGTGTGTAGTATGTGTCACATACAAGCAGAGATGCCCAGAAAAAAATGCTGTAGCCTTTAAAGGAAGTAGCACACAGTCTGTGTGTATGGAAGTACATACAGTTACCACCTGGTGTCAAGAAATCACATCTAAAGACACAAAACTGAATTTCCCAAGTGTGGGAGTGCTCAAGACCTCAGTCCACGGCATTTCTCAGTTTGTCTAGAATATTATAAACTGGGAAAGAAAACTTGTTTCCTGACACAACACTTACTATCTGTGTGACAGCTGAAGCCCCAGGAACTAGAGAGGACAAAGCATGTTAAGTTTTGGGCCTGAGAACGTGAAGCCAGTGGCTGAAGGGAGAGGTCAGTGTTGTACTAAAGGAAATTGAAGCCACTTTCAGAATTTTGCTCGCATCAGTGCTTTTACACATGAGCAAATTAATGTATTTTAGTTGTAGTAGAGTCAGAGTTTTCCAGGCCAGATGGTACTAATACATGTTTTTCAGACTAAGTAAGTATCTGTGTTTATATTACTCAGTAACAATATTGTGCAATATTATGTTCAATATTATGCAATAGCAATACTGCAGGAACAGGAACTGCAAGGTGCTGAAAAAATTCAGAGCAAAGAGGTGGCCCCTGCCCTAAAGACATGGTCCTAGAAGATAAGAGATGTGAGAAAAGTGAGGAGATCAATCAGACCATATTGAGTGGTTATTGGACAGTACATCAGTAAATTCACTTTATATTTACTGTATATATGTACTGCATTTACTGAGCTTAAGAAGCTTATATTTCTTAATAAGAAATATAATGAATTATATTTCTTATTCAGAACTGGGGTTTCTTTTTATAAATATTTTCATTTGTTTTATAAATTGCTGGAAAGTATCCTAGCAAAGTCTCTGTAACACTTTGCACAGGACAATGTGAAAAATATAAAGCTCTTTGTAGTTTCCTATGCATCTTGGATGTATTTAGTGCACATGCTTGCATTCAAAAAGAAAATATTTTAAGTAATTTTCTGCCTCAGATTCCTAATTAGACTGAAGTCAAGAGACAGGTTTTATAGTCAGACAATCATTATAGGTGCAGTCGTGCAGCCCTAGGGAGTTTGGGTAGGGGGAACTATCATAATACAGTCCCCAGAAGGGATGTTCCCTTGTGCTTATTTATTTAATGATGCTGCATGTTGGCCACTCGATTTCTGTGATTCCCTTAAGGAGCTGCTGCTGCCCTGGGTGCTCTTCTGTGGTGAGATTTGGCAGAACAACAGGCTAAAGAGAATTGCAACAAGCTGTTGGACTGCAGGTCCTGTGTTAAAGTCACTTTGTCACTGAATCATCGCTGCTCTCACATCGGGTGAGAGTTTCAGCAGCTGTATTTGGCCTTTTCACCCTTGTCTGCAGAGACATAAATACCTTGGTGTGCTTTCACATTAACTCAGACATGTCAAAGGCTGTCTGTGGAGCTGAGTCTCACTATTTTAAAAAAGGCAAAGCAAACCCTAAATGTTATAATGGATGTAGTTAAAATTAGAAATAGATTCAAGTGGGAATGTGGGGAATGAGTCCAAGTTGAGGTAGAGGCTGAACTCATATTCTCACCCTGCTTGCATCTGCAGCTCTGAAAAGAGAGCCTGGGGTGTGTTTGAAATACACACAGCAGGTTTGGGGCAGGTCCATCCCTAACTGCAGTTAGTAATGGTCCCCACAGGGCAAAATGAGGACTTAAAACTGAGACATATTTTCAGCCTTCTGGAGTGCAAGTACTTTGGTTTAAGAAAAAGAAAGGTGCAGTGCATTCGATGTCAGGGCCATGAATTTGAGATTAAAAAAAGAGGACTCCATGCCCTCCTGCATGGATACAAAGATGTGGCCTCCAACTCTATACCTTAGCCCTGGTTCTCACCTGGCTGTGACCCAGCAGGGTGTTTGCAGCAGATTTAGAGCTATGCAGACTTCATCCAACATCACTGCACTTCCCACAAGCACAACGTCCCTAGGGGGCTGTAAGGGCAGCCACATGCCCTTTCCTAAACTGCTTCCAAAGTACATTTTTAACAAGGCTGCAGCAAGGAGTTTTTTGGTTTTTTTTGTTTCCCTTCTCTTCAGTCCAGCTATGCCTGATGAACAAGACTGAGAAATCCAGGTCAAACTCACTGTTAATTTATAGAGTTCAGAAGAGGGAGAATACTTCTTGTCTATGCTACAACCTGTGGGCTTCAGGGAGAAGTTCAGCAGCTGAACTCCCCATGAAGCTCTCTGAGCAGAGGATTCCCACTGCCTGAGCAAGCTGAGGGGCATCCCTGCTGCTCTGCAGTGCATCCTCCACCTGCCACTGCTGCCTGGGCAATGCTGGTCTCTGGAAAGCAAAATGATGCCCACAATGAGTTCTTTCCATCCTGTCTTGTCTCCATGCAAGCAAGCACTTGGATAACAGGACTGCTCTGTATTTTCAGAGGGACCTGAGGAATGCAAGGCCTCAAAAGGCAGAGGATGGGCTCAGAGCTGGCTGCTGAGGTGTGTTTGTTTGGATTTGACAAATTTAGGTTTTCCTTTGCAAGCCCGAACCTTCCTTTTGGAAGTCTTTGAATTCCAGCTTTGAATTCCAGCTGCCTCAATTTCAGGCAGGCAGATTTTGAATCAGATCCCTGTGGTTTCGGTTTAGGGTTATATCCACAACTAAAAGGGGCCTTAATTTAGCCAGTTCCTCTTGGGAAGACGGCCAAAAGATTGAGGTTTCTGCCATCTTGAGCACAACCTTCATAAGAAATTCTCCTGAACTTTCTTTGCTGTCAAATTCAAGCCCTTCATGCTGCTTCAGCATGCCACCCCAGCTTAAAATCTAAGCAGAACAGGTCACAGCTTGAATCCTTGAACTTTTGCGGGTGCTGGGCAGGCATGGATTATAGCAAACAGCATTCACCCTACACTTTGCTTCCTCATCACTAACTGAGATTTGAAACTGCCACAGTTCTCACTCCTTCCTGCTGTTCCAGCCTTGCAGATTCTGATTAGGAAAGGAAATAGAAAAATGAGTGGAGAGAAGAGGAAACTGCCAAAACCAAGCTGCCTTGGGACATATTCTAACTGAAGTGGTACAAGAGAAGAAAAGCTGTGGCCCTGTTGTGTTCATATTTCAGTTTCACACATGCCCAGTAGAAATGAGGGTGTGCCATAGGCAGAGGAACACATGCTTTCATCTCACACATTTTTTGTCCTGATGAAGGAGCAAAGAAAAGAAGCAATCTTCATGCAGTGAAGATTGTGAAGTCCTGCTCTGTGTCCATGTGATAGCACCTGCCCTACTGACCTCAGTGGGAACTGATTGAGGGACTCCAGAGCTAAAAGCTGCGTGTTTCCAGAGCTGCCATGTGGCTCTGAGGTGCCCAGTGGAAATCAAGATCTTACCAGAGAGTGCCACAGAGAAGTGCTGAATGAAGGTTACGAACACCTTGGGACTGGCACAGGACAGGGCTGGGAAAGTGCCACTGGTGATGTATGACAGTATAATAGCTCAGTGACCTCTGTAGCTCGCTGTACTCAAAATTTAGGAGCTGTTTCTTCAAACTGTGCTGCTTAGAGAAAAAAAATTTGACAAGATAATCTGCTGGGGTTCATTGCTGGATATATTATTCCATAGCAGCAGCCCTTTAGTTTAAAATAGGATCCCGAGGCCTCCTTCCCCTGATGAACAGCAGCATCTCTAGCAGCAGGAGCGCCTTGGTGAGAGGAATATTTTTCCAAAAGGCTGTTCTGGCCATTGGCTCTTTAAATATAGCAAAGAGTAGCTGCAGCAGCCCAGAAGCAACTGCAAACCATTTTAGGTCCTGTCATCACTCATTCTGTCTCCTCTTCCAGCTGGTAGCTCTTGTCTCATCTTTCTTTCCTTGTTCCAGAGGAGTCTCCTGGTGTTGAGAACTATTCCTTATTGCTTCTAATTATTCATTCAGTCCAAACATTTTCTACCCTTTCTCCTGTGTGTGACAGGGATGGGTGGCTGCTTTTTCTCTAGACTCAAGAAGGGTGCACCTCGGGAGGGCAAATGAAAGTAATACCTATCTTTAGCAGTGCTGATGCTGACCACAAAATTCCTGCTGTGCTTGTTTTGGGAAACCTGCAATGAGATGCATTTTGGTGTGAACCTGGGGTGGCTTTCTCTCCCATGTTTCATAACTTTACCTGCCTGCATGGCACAAGCCTCTTTGTGGTCTTTGGATTGGCTGCAGGCTGAGAGAAATGGAAATGGGGAGGAAAGGGGATTGCCTAGCCTTTGGACTGCACATTTGTTATTGTTTCATTTTAATTGTTTGTAGTAATTCTAAACTGCTAGCTGCTCTGTGCATCTGGGGAAGGATGATTGTACAAAAGCTTTTTTTTCCTATTTGAAGTATTTTTTCTTTCATTCATTCTTCAAATTCTTTTCTTTTTCCTGAATCTTCACTGTTTTTTAATCTTTGCAAAAAACCACTAAATTTCTTTTTCTTCTAAGTTATAATTTATTTCTTATTTTATTGGGGAGCACAGGAAAAGGTAATTATTACTACATTTCACATTATATAGGGATCCTGCTCTGTCACAGCTGCTGGCCACATGACCAGCCTTTCTTTGGGGAAACCCAAAGTGCTTGGTTTTACTGTGCAATTCTGTACTAATCCAAAACCTGCTCTTGTGCTGTTATTGAGTCTTGTGAAAAGTCATTTAATTATGAATTAAGTGTAGATGTTTCACAGAATTTGAAAAATAATTAAGGTCCTGACTTTGATGTATAGAAATAAACAGGGGTTTTTTTTAATGAGATAATTTCAGAGGTAATGATTTTAATGGGTAGCATGTTTCAATGTTCTAAGGGATGTTCAAATGTTCAATGTTCAAACAAAGCAAAAAAATAGCATTAAATTCTGAACCCCTCTTTAAATAAAAATGTGATAGTTTTAGTTTAAGGAGGGATATAGCCTTTGTCTTGTGACACTGGCTTTATGCTCACAAAGCTGTGAGCCCGTTTCTAAAAATCTGCTGAAGGACTGTTGCATAGAGAAAGTTACTGGGATGTGAGGGTTATGGAGACATGGAGAACACAGACACATGTGGATTTTTACATCTTCACATACATCTCTGACCTCTTCTGAAGCTCCTGGAGAAGAGGGAGGAGTTGGACATTCACATGATCATCAAGTTGGGTTGCCAAACCTCACCAATGGAATGGAAGACTTCAGGTGTTCACTTCGCTCTGTTTCTCCTCCAACCTCTGTTCTGACATGACACTTGGAAACCTCGAGAGAATCCCCTGTGAGGGATGTCCAGCTCAGTTCTCCCAGGACATGATGGGCAGCATGGCCATGCATTCAGATGTGGACTCATCAGCTGTGCAGGAGCAAGACCACTGCGAGGCTGTGGCAGGTGGGAACTCCTCCAGCTGCCACAGACAAAATATTTGCCTGCTTTAGTCCTTGGATGAATCAGCCTTGATGTCTGTCAAACTGCACTGTCTATTTGCCAGTGGGCAATTGTTTCTCCTTGGCTGATGGACAGACAAAAATGCCTGTGGGTAGGTAGGTATGTGACATCCTGGATACCAGAGAGGTTTTTTTTTCCCTTTTCCAAGAAATGAGGGAATCAATTCTCTTTGACTGGGAGCAATAAACCACTTGTTGAATGCAGTCCTGATTTACAAATGTCTCCTCTGCCATTACTAAACTTACTTTGTTTTTTTTTCTTCAGGGCAAAACTCTAAGAATACTCAAGAAAATATAAAATGAGAGTAAAATCTTAGGGTTCTATTTTTTTTTTTCTCATTGGATGCACAGCTCTTGCTAACTTGTATTATAGACCCAAGTAAATTATATAATCAGACTGGTGTGCTGAGGGGTGCCATAGAAGGTATACCAAGATGGAAGAGGGGGAGAAATGGATGGGTTTACCTTAAACATAAATTTTTCTGTTAGGATAATAAAATAATATGACACATCTGGGTTGATTTTCTCCTTGGTGATAGAGGGCTGCTCTAACAGTTAAGTCTTGGTCATGGCTGACTTGAACATACTTTAAACTCTGTGACAGGGTTCTCATATCTCTTTCTCTTTTTCTAGAATAATAACAAGAGGAAGACATTTATTACCAGGAAGGCTGCACCCCTAGGCAAGAAGTAGTCATCTTTGATTTAACTTTACAGTGAAGTTGCTGAATTAAATGTAGTTTTGTTTTTATCTGTTTGCATGGAAGGCTTCCAGAGAAAACAACTGTTTTAGTGACCTGTGCACTTGTATCATGTTAATTAGGTTTGAAAACTCATCTATTGTTTTCATAAGACTATTACATTTTCTGTAATTAAATTAAGCAAAAAATAAGGATGCATGGAATAATATTTATTATTAATACCAGACTCGAAAGGCTTACAACATGTGAATTGAAGGTAAGGGCCTTGAAGACAGCTTGAACTTCAAAACAATGTCAAATAGTCTAGTTTTTCAGCAAGTCATTACTACATGTATTTAAAGAAAGCATTGATAGAGTGAGAACTAGCCCACTGAACACTCAGGCTTCTGGTTCCATTTGAAACTGTGTAGCTTCTGGGATCTTTATGGCCTAAATTACTGCCTAAATGGGAATGAAGCTTTAAGTCCAGTTACATGGATAGGGGTGTGATCTTGTGCTGTGTTGTTTGATCATGGGATAAGGTCTGGGAGGCTGCCTGCATGGTCACATTTCCTGGGAGATGGATAGAAAGTGCATGCTGTGGGAGGACATGAAAGGGCTCTTCAGTGGCAGGGGCAATTCAAGGTGTCCTGTCTGGGTGAATCTTGTGTGTTGGTTCAGTTTAGGCACAGTCACACTGTGTCAGGCCAATCACAGGTATCTATCCTGTTTAGTGTCCCATCTGTGTGGCAGCCAACCTCAGATGTCTAGGAAGGAGAACACGTACACAAACAAGGCAAAAATATTTCACAGAACACAATCTCATCTACCAGTGATATTTGGATCAGGGATTTCATGAGACAGAAATCTTCCCATATGGTCTCTGTGAATTTTTCTCTTTTATCCACTTGCTGCCTGGACTTGGGTTAACTTTTGGCACTTACTTACCTGCATGTTTACAAAGTACAATTTCCTTGGGTTTAGTCTGAGTCTGGAACCTGCTTCTTTTCTCTCTTGGCCTGCATCTCTGGGCAATACATGCTGCTCATGGTGAAAATCATCTTAGTGTGTGTCCTGTCCTGCAAACACAGGCTGGCAACAGAAGAGCCTGTGTCAGTCCATTTCCTAGCCTCTGCCAAGTGGTGAAGGCAAAATTTTGCCTTCAAAATATGTTTAAAGTAAGGAGACATTAAAATGGTCCCATGCTGTGGCTCTGACCACAGAGATGAGAGCCAGCCTAGTTAACATTCTGTCTGGGAGCAGATGTCCTGTATTGGTCTTGGTGTGCTGGGAAGCCACCAGACTCCAGCTGCAGCACAGCACAGCTGGACTATCCCACATGGCCAGACTCTGACACCAGCAGCAGGGTGGCCAGTGGCTTGTATTTCATAAGGTTCCTGGCATTTCAGTCAAAGGCAAAGACAAGGCACTGCCCCTGGGAAGGCAGACCCCTGGCAGAGATCCAGGCTGGCACTGCCTGGCAGAGCAGCTCTGTGGGAAAGGACCTGTAGGGATGGTGGGCAGCAAGCTGGGCACAGACCCACTGACCCAGGCTGTGGGACCAGGGCTTGTTCAGCCAGGAGACACCTTCAGGGGACCACACAGCACCCCCTGGTACCTGCAGGGTGGTCATGGAGAAGATGAAGCCAGGCTGTGCTCAGCACTGCAGGGTGGGAGGACAAGGGGCAACAGTGTACATTGAAAGCAGAGGGGTTCAGACTGGGTGCAGGGAAGCATTTTAGGGTGGGACAGGTTGCTTGGAGGGTCTGTGCAGCCTTCATCCTCGGAGGTTCCCCAGACTTGTCTGGGCAAAGCCCTGAGCAATCTGTTCTGGCCTCATGACTTTGCCTAGGGTATTGTAGAAGACCTCTTCTGGGAGCATTGCCTGCCTGAAATACCCTATATTCTATGAAATATTTCTTGTGACTGAGGATGTTTATATTATCTTTCATATGTAGATTTTCTGGTATCTAATAAGGCAACTTTTCTTGCACTGAGGAAAATACTAGAGTTTGTGTTCTCCAGGTTGCCTGTTTGCATGAAATACAGAAAAGTAGAGTTTTAGAGACCTCTAACCTCTGTCAAGTGCAAGGGGGATCAAAATCTGCAAGGCAGGGACATGCAAGCAGACACAAATAAACACAGAAACAGTGTGACTGCACAAGTCTCATTTTCTTAGGCCAATTTTGAAATTTGTTAAAATCTAAATATGGACAAAGGTTTGAGTGAAATGTAATAATTGCTAAACCAGTTCACCTGGCACTATAGAGTTAAGATAATTAAAGTAGGTAGCCCTTCCATGAAAAGAAATTCATGACAGCTAATTGTGGCTGAGGTATGCTACAGTACAAGCAGATTTTGCATGCCTTGTAAGCAGCACATTCTGAACTGGCTTGAGTGCATGCACATCAATCAACCAGAATTAATCTCATGGTAAACATATACTGTTCAACAGCAAAACCTATCATTTGGATCCTCTAAAGTTTAATTAAAAACCTATGAGAGATTTTAAACATGAGATTGATTATCAAATGTTGTCATAGCTACAGCAATGATACTTGTAGTCTTGGTCTGTGCCCTTTAATGCTGTGTGTCTTGTAACAGCAGAAGCCTGGAGGTTCCTGCATTTGTAATTTTCTGGATACTTTTAACAGTGTCTTTACTGCAGGAGCCCAGGCTCTTTGTGGGAGTATATTGGCTGAAGTATACTACCTTGTACGCTTACAACAGAATTTGCTTAGATATGTTGAGCAGGTGCACTTTAAAGCCTCTTGAAACAATAGCTGTCTCATAATGTTACAGTTTAAGGCAGATTTGTGTACCAGGGATAGAGGTTCCTCATAAAGAGATGTGTCTCCAACCTTAACTGTGGGACCCTTTGCTATCTCCACCAAGTTCTTCTCTCCAGCTGTCCTGCAAAATCCCTTCCTTCTGCCCGAGCTGCGTGTCCCTGGCCCCACAGGCTCCTCTAAATCCCGCCGTACGCTGCCATTTCTGTGCCCGTGGCCCTGGGTCCCATGCAGCAGGACCACCTGCCCTGCTCCCAGAACCTCTCCCTGGCCGTCATTTAGCTGTGACCAAAGCTCTTTCAGTGGTGACCCCCATGCCCTGGTCAGATTTGTGTTTTAGGAAATTGTCATCCCCTCCCCTGTTGCCTCTGCCTAGGGCTGAGACACGGTCAGGAGGAGGAACCAGGATTCACCCCCACTTCACTCCCACCTCACAGAGTGGATAAGCTTTTGTTACAAGATGGCAGGAGATACAAGATGGGTGCCTGTGGGTTTGTATCCGTGTCCATAGAGAGAACAAAAGTATTTCAAAAAATTATTTAAATTCATTTCCTCACACTGTTGAAATTGTGCTTTGAAAGGTTGCTGAATAAAACAATCAGTGGCCTGACTTGGGACCCATAATGGCTCTATGGAAATCGTTTTGATGGCACATAAACAAAGCTTTCTTTTTTTTCTTCTGGGCAACAACTGCTGGCAGAAGTAGATGAAAACAGCTTCTCACACCACACCGCCCATTTACATTTTCCATATGCTGGATTTTAAGATTATAGGGTTTTAGATTCTGAGTTTGCATGTTGTATTTTACATAATAATGAGTTTCTGTCTGAGGCTGAGTTGATACATGAGAAAGCAGAACCACCACCACCCAGAAAGCGAGGAAGAACAACACACATTTTGGAAGGGAGCTCTCACTGAGCTCTTCACATTTTTTCCAGGAAGCATATTCAATTTCTGTTTTCTGCCATGCAGATGGTATCTGCTTTTGAGCTCCTTGGAAGGAATTTGTCTTCCTGCTTCTTAGTGGCTCTGTTTCCAGTAGCTTCCTACTAAAGATCTTCTGAAATTACATCGGTCAGATTTTTCTTCATGAATTAATTGCTCAGTTACAAACCATTCACCCCAATAAATTTTTGTTTCAGTTCTTGACTTTTACATTTTGGCACCTCCTTGTCATCACAGAGAGGCCTTTTACTGCCTGTTTTAATTGTAGAAACATCACACCAGGAAAAGGTAATTCTTGGGTAATGCTATTCTTTAAATTATTTGTTTCCCTGTTACACAGAGTTTCTCTCTGTAAAAGGGGCTACAGGGATAGGATACAGGATAAAAGGGGATACAGGATGTGTAGTAGGGATGTTCCTAGGAGGCTGGATTAGATGACTTCCTGAGGCCTCTTCCAAACCAAATTATCTTGTGATCCTACATGCAATTTTAAAAAATCTCTCTGATCTCCTTCTGAAAATGAACTCAAGTTTAGAATTTTTTCTGGTTCTTCCTATTTTACATTTTTTTTGTCACCAAGCACTTGGAGATGAGATGTCTGCCAAGGTTTCACACAGCAGAGGGCCCTGCTGGACAGTGCGGTACCCAGGGAAGTGATCCTTCAGCTTCTGTGCAGCACTTTTTGTTTCCTCCATCTCTCCCTACTTTCTCTTATAGTAAAAATGAAGTCTTTGCCACAACTGAGAGTCCTTTGCAGATAGATTGAGAAGCTGGAGTCCTTTCCTCAAAAGTAACTTAATGACTTCAGAGACACTTCCAGGTCTCTGCAGACACTTCCATTTCTGCAGTCACAATGCAGCCAGCAGTGAACACTTCCTTGAACATAGCTTTGTTTAGATCCATCACACCCTGCTTGGTTCTAAACTCCTCTCATCACAGCACTTGTCCTTTGCCTTGTGCAGTAGAGGCCTTCAAAGTTCACTGAGCAGAGAAGGTGAATCTCATAAGGAGGTAATTTTACCCATTTTACAGCTCAGACTCAGGACCAGTTTTGCTCAAGCACCATTTTTGCTGCTTATTTACAGAATTTGTCAGTTAAGCTACAAGTAAGATTTATTTCAATGTATGTGTTCAAAGCAAAGAGAATTGCAAGCATTTGCCATGCTTTTCATGCTAGAAATCACCTAAGATTTATATCTGTGGTGAATTAATGAAGACAGAACATCTCTAAATAGCAATCTCTGACCTGAACTTAGAATAGGTATTTGTAGATGCAGCTTGCACAGTTTTCTGGTCACTTGGAGTGACTGGAAAAGTCCAAAGACCCTCAATAAAACTGATTTCATCAATTTCCATCATTAGTAAAATAGGATTATAAGGGTAGAGAATACTACAGAATATTTTATTTACAGAACACTGACTGAGAATGAACACTGATCTCCTGCTACAAGGAGCTACAGTAAAACTTCGGAGACACGAAATATGTCTGAATTCTTCAGCTTGAGGACAGCTGTAATTATAATGAGCTTGCAGAAATCAGGCTGCAAGAGTAGCCTGTTCTCTCCCCCTGCCTGAGATCAGCCATAAATGACTCATAGTGAGGCGTAACACTACCTTTTGATTGAGAGGAATGTCAGTTCTCCAGCTATATGATAAATCATTACATCTTTATTAGGGAATGGAGAATGAAAGAACCGGTCTTCCATTATATGTTTACTCAATTTGTGTCCAGCTGTTTTAGGAACACCCTACTCTTATTTAGTATCTTAGCAAGCTTTGCTAAATCCATCTGTTCTAAAGCAGTATTGTGTTAAGCACAAAATAAAGAGCCCAAAGCAGGCACCAGCTGCAGCTACCAACAAGCAGGCTATTGAAATCCACTTACTCTAGCTTACTAGACACTTATGAGAAAGAAAGACCATCCTAATATATTTAAGGCTAGAACAAGCTTGTGTCTCCTTGCCTAAGACAAGCAGTTCTGATGATCATAGCTGGTGGTCTGGACAACAAGAAAGGCAGGATGGGCTAGTAAAAGCTCCTTTGATTTCAATGGCAATATGGATTTGGCCGCATGCAAACAATGAGAGTATGTGAAACTAATTATCTACCCATTGAGATTTTCTCTCCACGTTCCCCCTTTCTAATTTCTAATGAATGTAGATAATTGCTGTGTTCCCACTAACACTCAGATTAGGCCTCTGGGATTAGGCTATGTGATTGAGCAGCTAATACTAAGGGTAAACGCCTCTGGTGTCCCTGTTAAATGCATTCTTGCTAGTAAGTTAAATAATCATTCTACTAAAGCATTACTAAAAGATTTAAATACTTGTTTTGCAGACTTCTAGTAGATTTCTATAGTTTCTGACGGACTGTGACATGCTTCAGAATGTTCGTTTATATAGAGTTTGATTTCTTTTGATGATTGTCAACTTAAGTTACTAAAAAAGGAGAGCATTTTGTACACAGAAAGGAAAGGGGTGGAGGGAAAGCAGTATGCTAGAAACATGAGTAGGTGCCCTGGCTTGTCCATCAGTCTTGGCATCATTTTATTTATACATTTTCTAAAGGATTAAAAGTAATCAGTTCCAGAGGATGTGCTCTGGAGTATTGGCAGCATCTGCTTTCTTGGCAATCATTGCAAATATTTTATACAGTTTCATATTGTCTTGTGCAGTACCAAGCGCTGGCAGTTTGATGTAAACAGTGTTAATGTTTTAACTTCTATGGCAGCAACACTTCTCCTGCAGAGCTCTGTGCTTCCCAAAGGCTTGGAGCTGGCAGGGCTCATTTGGCATGGTGGGAACACTCACCTGGGGGTAATACAGGACCCCATTTTCAGAGGCAAGGTTCTGCATGGCTCTGCCCTTTGCAGCAGCACACCAGAGCCCTCAGAGCCTCTTGTCTGACCCCCAGCAGGATGAGGGCCTGGTGTGCAGGCAGCAAGACAGAGGCAGTCCCCATGCAGCATGTGCTCATTACACTCATTTTTACAGCTCTGCATTACTCACCAGTGAGAAATAGCAGAGCCCCATTTCCCAACTCATTTGTTTTAACATTTGCAGGTAAATAGCTTCTAAGGTGTACACCTTGCCATGAAGTTACAGATGCTCCAGACAGATGTCACCTCCTCTGGTCCTTCAAGGACCACAAGCAAGTTTAGGAACCACGCTTTACTGATTCTCCAAAAAGAACACCTGAGTGCCTGTCCCCATCTGCTGAGGTGAAGGGTGCTGGGTTTTCCTGATCTCACTCTGTCAACTCCAGTGAGATGTTTAGGAGAAGAGTGGTAAGGCAACCCTGCAATGACTAGACCCCAGAAGCAGTAAAGAAGGTGGGAGAGGAGCATGACCTAGAGTCCCTCAGACAAAAAGTATAACATTAATAAAAGAAAGCACTGTATTCCTGAAGAGTTAACTCTGTCCTATTGGCCGAAAGAATAAGGATATGTTGGAATATCAGCAAGTGGTTTTCAGAAAAGACTAGCAAAGTTCTGGCATTTCATAGAATCTAGGTAACATTGTGAAAAGAAACACAAGAAATAATTGTTTCTTAATATGGCATTTGCCTAAAGTAACCTTGATGTTGATTGAAGTAATGTAATTTTCATATCTAAAATGTTGCAGGGAAGAGTATGTCTATTTCATTTATGTTTGCAGAAACTTAATCTACAGGAAAAGATTTTATAACAGAATTGGAGGTTAAATTTCATTTGCTGATTTAATAAAAGCTAACAGGATGGATTTGGGGATATTTCATTAATCTTTCTTTCCTTTCAGTGAAAAGGAAATTAAGTTCAATCTAGTTCAAACTTTGCTTCACTATTATACCATAGACTGCCAATGTCCATGTTCTCTCTGGCAAGTTAAAACCTAATTAGTCACAGAAAATTCTTCCCTGATCCTGTCACTGCGAGGCAGGAAAAGCCTGGGCTGCAGACAAAGAATGCAGATGCACTCGATGCTTGGCTGTGGCTCTGTTAATGTCTGTGCTTTCCTACATAGCATGCAGTGACATAACTGAAAGTGGCATATTTTGTCCTTCATGTGATGAGATCAGATATAAACTGCCTTTTCAAAATGCAAAGAAAATCTTTTAATATGAGGTAGTGCAAAGAACATACTGCCATTTGCTGCTTCCCCGTTTCTGCCCATTCCTTAAAGCAGCAGGACTGGCTGCTTGGGTGCTGTGAAATGATCAGCTGGGTCCAGCTGGGTGAGCAGGGGCAGAAGGCTGTGTCTGGCTGCAGGTTGTTCAACCCCCCTGTCAGGAGCCAGCTCCCAGCTGAGCTGCCAGGATGCCCAGGCTGCGGGGCTGGGGGTGCCGTGGGGCAGGGAGCACCACCACTGGCAAGGAGGGTCCAGCTGCTCCCACTGCACCTTGTGCCCAAGACCTGCTGGATCCATAAAATGCAACCTCATATTTCAACCTTTTATAATTTTGAAGAGGGTCAACTGATAAAATTAATTTAGAAGTAACATTTTATCTATCACTTCCCTTAACACTTATATAAAATAACACTTGTTCTTTCAACATTTTTGATTACGCTTAATAAAAAGCAATAGCTATTAAAAATACCTGCCATTTCTAATTCTAGTTCCATTTCTAACAACTATTGTAGAAATATTCTGAGACTGAATTTGGCTCTCTCTGACATATATGTTGTCTCATAGTACATTGAATTTCCACTATCTGATGAAATTTTTATGTCATACATTGAGTATAGTCTAGAAAAGGAAAGTTATTTTACCTCTGGAGGTGAGATTATAGAGCATAATTGGCACAAGCATATCTTGTAAAGGACCATTTTTTTTTCACATCAAATTAGTTGATTGCCATTTGTGTTTAGACTGAGATTTTCCAAGACATTGAGAAGCACTGTCTCATGCAACTCCTCTGAAAATCTCAGCTGTCACTGCAGCGGTTTCACAGTAAGCTTTGTAGGGGCAAAAAGCTGTCTGTGGTGTAATCCAAGCACAAGAAGAAGTTAATTCTGCTTTTTTCTGAAATTCAACGACAAAGCATGAGCCT
Source organism: Leptocoma aspasia (assembly GCA_013399835.1). Lineage (NCBI taxonomy): Eukaryota > Metazoa > Chordata > Aves > Passeriformes > Nectariniidae > Leptocoma > Leptocoma aspasia. The sequence goes on from VXAX01006476.1 coordinate 500,969, forward strand.
TGGGGAGAATTTTAGCTTCCACTTCTAACTGAGACAGGGTATCTGGAGGTAACCCTTTGTTTTTCCAGAATACGTGGGGGAAATAACCAAGTAAGTCTGCCCTTCTGTTCTTCCAGCAGTTATGTCCCTCAAAACAGCAGGTGACTAAAGCAATGCAGGTACCTCACTCTGGGTAGAGGATTACTGTGAGGAAATCCTGTAGGATTTGTTTTATGAAGACTTTTTTTTCCTCCCCTGTTGCTTCAGTAGTGTGGCTTTGCAGAGCTGGGAAGTGACCCAGGCCTGTGATTTCCCTTGTAGGGTGGGTGTGGAATGAACTCAAACATCCCCAGCAGCTGCTGCCCTCACTCAGGGTGTCCTGGCCCTTGCTCTCTGCCTTTAGAGATCCTGGGGGAAGTGTCCCTGTGAGGAGGGGAGGTGAATGTCCTGGGGAAAGACTGTGCTGTGGTGTTCCTGCCAGGGAAGGAACAAGAACAAGCCTTGGTGTCCAGCTGTGTTTATGGTCTCAGCCCATGTTCTCTCGGTTTCTATGAAAGCCTCAAGTGGAACAAACCTCAGGCTTAGCCCAAGGTCTGTGTGCACTTTTTACCTGAAGCCTGACTACGTGGTGACTGAGCAGCCCTGCCAGGGGTCTGTTCACACACCGATTCTTCCCTTCAAGCTGTGCAGCTTTGCTCTGCTCTGCTCTGCTCTGCTCTGCTCTGCTCTGCCTTCATTGCTGGTTGGAGTGGCTCCTCATGGAAAGAATTAACCCAGCCTCAGGCTGTGAGCAGAGATTCACCCTGTCCTTAGGCAGGACTTGGATGGACTGGGCTGATCTGGGTGCTGGAGAGCTGCCCTCTCTGTTTTGGCACGGTTGTCCTGGCTAGAGCTGGGAGAGATTTCTCCAGAACTGCTGTGTTAGGCATCTGCACTCCACAGGCTTGTAAATAATTCAGTATATTGAGCTGTGGCTTACTTACAACATTAAACTGTTCAAAAAGACAAATGGAAATAAAACAATAACTTGAGCTTAAACACATAGGCTGCAGCAACCCAAGAATTCATTATGCTATTTATCTGCTACTGTGGAGCATAATTTTAAAGAGATATGTCATGTCAGAGCTTTCTTTTTTAATGACTGTTTCAGAACATACTACTGTGGAACATATCAGCATTCCAAGCTTTTCCTATATTTGATTATAGCTGATAGCAATCAAAGTAATTTTACTGCCAATAATAATGTTGGCAGCAGCTTAATTTAATAGCATATAGGTTAGGTCTTATTTATATCATTCCTCAAATTTGATAACTTTGAATGTAACTACAAAATATTTTGCAATGAAAACTTAAAATATGGGATATTTAATTTAGTGTTCTGGCCTCATTGCTTAAAAATGTTCATTCTACACAAACAAATTCTTACATCAGTTGTTTGAATATGACTTTTCCATGGACCATAGGCCTTTTTGATAATATTCTGAGAAATGCTGATTACTTTATCACTGTGAGCCATGTCAATAGTTAAAAATCAGTCTTCTTTGAATAACTCCGCAATTTCACAAAATTAAGTAAATAATATTTGGAAAAATAAATCCATTAACCAAATTTTTTTCACATCCTGTCTGTTTTCCTTTATCTTGGCAGGGTTAGAGTTATATTATTGCCACATTGGTGAGTATTGTCACTAGCTTTGATAGTTATGTCAGCATTGCATCACTAGAAAGGAGCAGAATTTCATCTCTTTGTGATTATGGGATTTTTGCCACTTCCTCAAATGGGGGAGGCTGACTTAGAAAAAACAGCAGGTTTTCACCCATGGACTGTGCCATCCATGAGATGAATGCTGTAGCTCCTAGTGAACTACATGTGCTGTTGCCTTTTTTTAGCCCCTTTATTTAGAAATAATTATGTACATAACGTCTCACCACCCAGTATCCTTTGCCATGGACCTCTCACTGGCATGCCTGTTGCTGCATTCAGCACTTGCAGGTTTGGGACAGATGAGGTGAGGTATGGATGAGAGCTGACACAATTTGCTGCTCTTTCCCCTTGGTCTGCTGGACTCTCCTGAGGACTGATCAAAGCAGCACTGAAGGAGCCTCTTGTCTCTCAAAGTTTCCCAACCTTCAAAAGCTAATTTTCTGGTTAGTTTTGTTCACAGAATGGCATCAGGTTTAAATGTTGAAGAGGAAAACGTGATGTTTTCATGCTTTCAGACACAGCTGGTTAATTCAGTGATAGGGAAGTAATATTATCCCCTGTAATAGAAGAAACAGCAGAGACATTGCAAGAGAACTGTTCAGGGAGAATCAGAGCCCCAGCTGATTCTGGGACTCCAGCCTGTCCTTCTCTGTTCAGGCAGCCAAGCCAGGCTTCCAGTCCTGGGAGAGGAAAATCCCAGGGAAAAGAGCAGCCACACTTCCCACAGTGGAATCAGGGGGTTTCACAGGGTGAATAACACAATGAGATGGTTGCCATGCTTGCCAATATGAGGGTGCTGAAAGAAATAACAGGCCAGAGGATACCCATCCATCTGTCCTGTTTCTGCTCACCTCATTGAATTATTGTAAAACAGATAAGTAAAAGGCTCTCTACCATCCTCTTCCCTCAATATATGTTTTGAGATTAAGTTTTTAAGGTCACCTGCCTAGAGTGTCAATTGAAAAACATGCAGACAGTGAATGGTAGAACTGGTGGAAGCAAGGGAGAACAACTGCTCTGGGACTGGGATGGGAGGAGTAGTCCCTTACCCCTGTGTTGCCAAGAACATGGGCAGAAATTGCCTGAGAAGTGCTTTGGCAGCCTCTGGCCAGAATCTGAATGTTAGAAATCTGTGCTAAAACCACCTTGGCTGATAAAAGCACTCAAGGATCTCCAAAAATTGTCAGGGGTAAGTCAAGAAGAACAGAGAATTATGAGCCAGGGACAGAGAAGATGAAACTTCAGTGCACTGAAGGCATCTTTCCATGGGGAGTCACCCACCTGCTTCAGGAGAAGGCAGAGACAACACCAACCCAGATCTGCATTCCCTGCTCAGGATAGAAGTTCCCACCCATGCCCATCTTCCCACCAGGATGATACACCTGAGGTGTGGTGGCCAGCATGTCCCAGATCCCTTGCTCTCAGGAAGCCCTGTTACACTCACCTAAATACCATATTCAAAACCTTCCCCCAGCTTAAGTAAAAAACAAATAATGAAAAAATTGGTCTTCTCACTGCGAAGCGAATTGCCTCTCTGCTTTAACTAGATCTTGTGCTAAAAGACAGAAAGACTTGTGTATTTATTTCCAAGATTATTAAATTACATATAGAATATGCTTCCTGAGTATTAGCAGAGTTTATAACTGAATTCATCCTATCCATGCTCTGGTTACATGTAATGAGGATAATTATTACGTGGCTTAACTATAATTCAGTATTGACTCTTTCGCGCATGAAAAGCTTTTGTTGGCAAGCGTCAGTGGAGTGCTCCAACAAAAGACATCTTTAGCTTGTGTAAACATTGTTATTTCAAGGTCTCACCCTAACGTGCTCTAGGCTAAGTACTTTCTCCTCAATTGAGTTAATATAGCCAAAATGATATAAGGATGGGATTAGACACTGGCTTACACCACAAGGAAAAAAATGAAAGTTGGACAGGGAAAAATGCAGTTAATTCCATCCTGTCAGCAGTGGATATTAAAGATTATTAGTTGGCACACTCAATTATGTGTGAATCACAATAGTGGTACTGTTACTTTTTCATTCAATTTTACAGGGGCAGGTAAAAAGTGTAAGTTTAGTATCATCTTCAGGGATTATTTTTTCCTTGCAGTGATTTGAGGTTATATTAAAATGTTCAACAGGTTCAGAGGAAACATCTCTGTCTAATGAAATGTCCCACTCTTACATGATCTTAGTCACTGGACAGAAGCGAACAAATCTGCCTGATGGGACTTCAGCTGTAGCTACCTTTTATATTTCTTTAGGCAGTAACTAGTTATTCTATTATGTGACTGTTAAAATGATAAACCAACCAATATAGCTCTCTTTTTGCTGCTTCCCTCTGCTGGATAGAGCCAGTAGTGCTTAGTTGTATGTCAGGCTCATTAACACCAACAACCTGGAAAGACTTCTTTACCCGCTTAGGATACCAGCTTTTCACAGACAATAAATCTACATCTTGCTCTGACTCTCATGCTGAATTTCCCAGTCTTCAGGTTAAACAACAGTCACAGAATTCAGAATAATATAAAATTGTTGGCTCAATTAAATGGCCCGAGTCTGAGGCTTTGATGCTGGAAGCTCTTCTTCCAAGATGGGAAGGTGTGCTGGACTGGAATGGGATGCTGGGCATGCCAGTGTCTCTGCCCCTGGCCCTATGGTAAACTGACAGCAGGACAAGGAGGTGTACTACGCAAGAAGTCGAATTAATTATGGGATATGTATATTTAAATTGTTGGGTTTTAAACAAAATAAGCCCCTGGCACGTTGTTTGTGTTTTGCTTGTCTTCGGAGATTTCCATAGCCAAAGGAGACCGCTGCGATAATGCGCTGTGACTGCTTGACTGCCGTTCCAAGACCAGTAACAACGCTAGCTGAGCTACAGCATATATTTTTGGAAAAAAAATCCAAACCCAACCTTCTAATCTTGGTTTTCAGTTTCCAGTTTCCAAGGCCTCCCACAGCATGGTGACATTCCCGTATCCGTTTTCCCTTGCAGAGTTTGCATCCCCTCACGAGGTGAACAGGTCTCATTTTGAGATTTAAATGTCAGGATTTATCTTGTACAGTTTTCCTCTCCAAAACTGACAAAGCCTGTCATCACATGTGTGTGGCCTGTATGGGTACTTGACAGAAGTTTTGATAACTTTGTGCTGTCTGGGTGCCCAAGCACAGGATTTTACAACCTCTGATTCAGTTGCCCCACCACTATCCATTCCAGAGGAGGACTAGCCCTTTAGAGTCAGTGGTGGAGATGATGTTTTTCTGAATATCCACAAAGTTCCCCAAATCCCTCCAGAGTTGCCATTTCCCAGGCTCACAAATGAGACCTATGCACTTTGAGTTTGGACATCTGACTTTTCAAGCCGACTGTACTGAAACGTGTTATTTAGCTAAATTCACCTAAACAGAATGCCTAAAAGAGAAATGTTTCTGCTAGGGTTCACAGTCTCTGCAAAAAATTCTAAACCAATCTTATTGTACATTTTTGTCACATGTTGTCCTTCAACCAATAGTTTATTAGTGCTGGAGTAATTCTCAGCAGCTGCTTCTACCACTAGTACTCATGCCCAAGTGGGAGCCTAGATCCTCTGAAAAAGAGAGCTTTTCTCTAATAATGCATTTCTAATAAACGCATTAAGTTGACTCAATTTCCTCTAAATAACCTCTTAGTAACTGGACATCCATAGAGTCCTCCTCTAAGTTTAATTCTCTGTTTTCAAGAATTGTCTGGCTCTGTCCCGTGGTGGGATTATCACACTTCTTCTTAAAACTTTAATGTAACATTTCCTAAATGTCTTGTTTGGAAAACTTATATCAAGACTGAAGTCTGCAGATGGTTACAAAGCAAGGACCTTTTCTTTTTGGTTTAACACCCTCAAGATTTTTTTGCCTTGCTATGCTCCCCAGTCACTGGAAGGTTTCCATCTCATAGCCAGCCGTGTCCTGTTGTCAATCCTCTGTTCAGGGCACCATTTTAAGATGCAGGGACATCACCATTGGCATCCTGCAGGGGGGACACAGACCACAGCATGGCAGCTTGGTCCCCAGGATGTGAATAGAGCAAGTGAAGTGAAGTTTTGAGCAAATGGACCCCATACTTGCTGTCCTGTTCACACTGTGATTCAGGGTGTACAGGATCAGGTTTATGATGTTGCATAGGCTAGATGGATAAGAGCATACACTTGAAATTTTAATTTAAAATTTTAAAAATTGGCCAAAACCCCACAAACTGCCATCTCCTGGGTAGCTCTAAACAAGAATTTGCCCGTCTGGTGTTGCTCTCCCAGCACTGAGCAGAGTGCTTCAGTTTTCAGAAAGGCTGTGGTGCTTGCTTATCAGGCAGGACAATCAAGGGCTTCCATGTCCCAACAAGGGCTTTTGCAAAAATAAGGCACTGAAAAGGGAGATTTTCTCAGCAGGTGTGGGATAGTGCTTTCTGTTGGCACAGCAGTTTTGACTTGGCTACAATGTATATTTACTTTATGTAACTCTGAGTGCAGTAAGAATGCTAGCAAAAACCACTTGGAAAAGGAAAAAAGGAAACATTAAACCTTAACTCTGCATTCTCAATTAAATGATTACTCCTTCAGGATGAAATTGTTCTTGATTCTTACTGTAAACTTTTGAATTTCTTACATAAATAGCATGATTATATTTACATAAATAGTTGCACCCTGGAGTACAACAATCCTATTGTACACAAAAATCCCATTAAAATTTCCTGAAAGAATACAGCTTGAGCAATGGTGTGTTGCCCTCACTTTTTTCCTTTTTCAGAACCAAGCCATGTCTTTTAGATGCATGCACCTAAGTGGAGAATTTGACCCCTTAGAATCCAATGCTCAGCTCCAATACATGAAAGCACAATCATAATTGAACTGATATTTTGAAGCAATATAATGTACAGATATGTTTACTGCAAGCTGATTATATGCATTTAGATGTGAAATAGCAAATATATCTAGAAGAGTCTGATTTATCCCTGAAAGAGACAGCTGCAACCTTGTTTTCTACCTAAAGCAACTATAATCCCAACATCTAAGCACGGAGGAGCCTGTGTCTTAGCTCACATCTCTTCAGCTTTCTGCCACTCTGAATTAGACAAACTCTTGATTATCCTTTCCCCTTCTACAGGGTAATAACAGCATATAAATCCTAACTTTCCAAAATAAGATGAGATGTAAAGTAAAATGTGGCCCAGTGTGCTCTCTCAGCCAATAGTAAGGAGGCAAGAATCCATAATTGGCCCTAACTGCAAAATGAGACTTAAGTACTTAAAGGGGGCTTATAAAAAAGGGTGAGAGGACTTTTTACATGGCCATATAGTGATAGGGCAAGGGAGAATGGTTTTGAACTAAAAGATTAGAGTTTTGGATTAGATATTAGTAAGCAATTTTTTTTTACTGTGAGGGTGGTAGGGCACTGCAAGAAGTTACCCAGAAAAAGTTGTGGATGTCCTGTCCCTGGAAGTGTTCAAGGCCAGGCTGGATGGGGCTCGGGGCAACCTGATCTAGTCAAAGGTATTCCTGCCTGTGACAGAGGGGCTGGAAGTACGTGGTCTTCAGGGTCCCTGATGCTATGATTCTACAATAAATAAGTTTAAATAAGTGAATGTCTTTGGATCAGAGTATCCACACTGTAGAACAGCTTATGGACACTGACTGAAGCTATGACTGTGCTGAAGAGGTGGCCACTGATCCTTGTACTGCTGTAGCTTGTGAATTTCTGACAAGCACAGACAATCAGACAAGAATGGATTTGGACAATCAAAGATTAGCTGAAGGATATAAGTAAGTGCCATGAGTAGAATTTCAGAAGTAATTTATAACTGGCTTGATTGCTGAAGTAAAATAATGAAAACAAAACAAAACAAAAAAGGAAAATAATAGAATCATAGAATTTTCTGAGTCAGAAAGGACTCAACAGGATTATTGAGTCCAACTCCTGGCCCTGCACAGGGGCCAGAAGTAAAGAGTCACACCATGTGTCTGAAAGCATTGTCCAAATGCTTCTTGAACTCGTACAGGCTTGGGGCTGTAATGAGGGTTTGAGTCAAAAAACTCAACCCTTTCTAATTCCCTTTGTATGAACACGTGCCTGCCTGCACACATCCCATCACTTTTGTTTCAAAGTAAGAGAAAAAAGAGTTTTAATAGGAAGCAAATGTATTCTTTGCTTTCAATTTTTTCTTTTAAAAACTCTACTTAGCCTAATACCCCTGAAAATATTGTTTTAAAAAAAGAAATCAAAATGTTTAATAAGTACAAAAACGAGCTGTGTCTACTACATAATCCATTTTCACATTAAAGAACCTCAAACCAAAAAAACCCCAAGCAAACAAAAAAGGAAGTCCACCCTGAAATCTTGTTCCAATTTTACCTGAACCTCTGATAATTTTTGTTTTGCTAAAATTACAAATTTGACAACCAGTATGCAGCTGAGAAATGTAATCAAAACCTCTAGGAAATGACCTTCCTAGTACTGTCATGTATGTACTCAGGAAAGATGCCTCTGGGTAGATTCAGTGGTGATGGAGAGTGCTCATAAGACACCTGAAGAATTCTGCAATATTTTGAAACCAAGCGCTTGTGTGGACAAGAAGAAAAAATAAATTAAGCAAGGATGGTTAGAAGTATTTGTAATCTGAAATGCAGGGAACAGAATGTGCTGTATCAATAACAAAAGCAGGTGAGTGGAGCTAATATCCCATGCTACTGCAGGCTGGACATGCCCTCCAAATCATTTTGTGAGATGACAAATCTCTGATTTTGAGAGCAATGGTGAGTGACATTATATTTTGCATTTCCTGACACAGCATGAATCTAAGAATGTTTCTTACTTCATATGGGAATGATTTCAGGATGCTAGCGACATAACATTCAGGGAATGAACAGTCTAAAATTTCTATAAACACCAGAATCAAGGCATTTATGAGTTTTAGTAAAAATTTTATTGAAGTCTGGTCATGTTGGCATATTGTGCATTTTAAATGTAAATTAGATTACTGGCAGTAGATTCAATTTAGTGGTAAAATGTAAAGAAAACAGTTGGGCTACAGATGAAACAATAATGTAGCTGTTCTTTAGTTAAGAGAACAGTGAAATCCAGAAACAAATGGTGTTTGGGAATATTTATGGTAGAGGAAATATGCTGCATACAATTAACTTTGTCAATTATATGCAGTACAGTAGTTTTTGTTCAGCTTTGAAGAGCAGTTTCTGATAGTGAACATATGATAGGGTGAATGGACGGCTCTGAGGGTTTCCAGTGGGAACAGAAAACCTTTCATCCTCAGCTCACTTACTAAGATGCAGTCCAGGCTGTGAGTGAGCAGCACTGATGGCTTTGTGTGCACAACCTGTTAGACATGACACCAGGTCCTCTCCTCCTCTTTCCCCTGTTACCCCATTTCAGGTGCAAAGCCTGTGTGACTAAAAAGGGCCATAGGAATTGGCACTATGGTGGCAGCTCTAGGGGAAAACCCACTGCTGGAGTGTTGGCATTTGGCTCCTTCTTACCAAGGTTTTCCCTGGTGGTGGAAGCACTTGACCTCGCTACCTTGCTCTATAGACACAACATGCTGGCTCTTGTCAGGCTTTATCATCAGGCATCTTTCAAAAGCTTTCAAATTTCCTGAGAAACACAGAGCATTTAAATCAAAAATTCAGAAAAATACTTAGTTACTTGCATGAGTACATAAAAGAAAAAAAGAAATTTAGTATCTGGAGACACAGAGAGCTGTTTTATTGAGCTACCAGTAAGCTCCAGAATATGCTGGAAAGAAAATTTCACCTCAAAGGAGCAATGGTACTGAGGAGTGGTGGTTTTTCATGTACAGCAATCACTGCAGCTTTGTCAGCCAAAACGAGTGTCAGGGTCAGGTTTGTGAGAAGCAGAGCAAATGGACAAGGTTTTCAGCAAAGTGCTAACTGGGCAGCAGTCTGAGAGCTGGTTCCTGAACTGCTGGCCTCCCAAAGCATGGTGCTTTACAGGTGGGTCAAGGAAACACCTGATGACTGCCAACTCCTTCTTATGGAAAAACCCACAAGACCATAACACCTGTTTAGCTATTTGGGTCTGAAAGTGAAATGCCGTTTTGTCTACTTGACAGCTTTTTGTCTAATTTTTCCTAAACCCTCTGGGGTTTTTATGTGTTGACAATAGCTAGCACAAACTCTGCTGAAGCTTTTGTGTAGCAAACTGTCCTGCAGAAAGTTAAAAGATGAGTAAATTTTCCAGCTGTTTGCAAGGCTGGACTGGAGACAGGGGTTTGCAGTTGCACCTTGAAGAGTCATTGATTGGGTACTGCCGTGACCAACAGCATTACAAGAATCACAGCCATATAGAGGCACAAGGAAAACTGAAAAAGAATAATATTAAATTGCTGGTTGCTGGTTTTGTGATTGGAATAAGAGTAATTGCACATCACACTGAGCCTCTGAGAAACAGTGTGACCATAATAAACATTGAGAAGACCATAATAAATTTACTGGCAAAGTCATCTAGCTGCTGCCAGACCCCAGTCTTGAAGGACATGTCTGCAGTCTGTGCCTGTGCTCTGCCTGGGATCTCACAAGCCACGGCTGGAGTAAAGGCCTGGCCAGACTGACACCAACTAGGGAGAGTTATGACAAGATCTATAGCACAAGGAGAGCAAGAAGCAGTGCATAATTAGGAGACTCTTCGAAACGCCTCCCTTGCCTTTCATAGCCACTAGAAGTAGTTTACATCTTTCTGCTGTGACTTTTAAAGCAATTACTTTTTGAATCATCTAGTTTTATAATGAGAAGTTGTGCTATTGGTTATTTTTTTATTATTTAAAAATTGGAAGGCAGTGTAAGAAATCTTTCAAGAAAGAATATCTTCTCTTAAGTTTATTTAAAACCCTTTTTGTCATAAGGTTCAGAGTTCATTAGTGGGGGAACAATTTCCTCATAGAATGGGTAGCAAATAGTTGAAATGGAAAAAAGATGAAAACTTCAAATGAAACAGAAAGTTTTAATACAAATACTATTTTTCTGCACTGTTTTTTAACAGCTCTTCCTTCATGTGCCTCACTGTGATTTAGCATTGTGCTGTGTTACAAAACTTCAGACTATCTTCAGCTTTCACTAGGATTTTGAAGTATTGCCAGTTATTCTTCCTTATTATTAACAGTTATGTTTTTAAGATAAAAATGTGTGCTTTTTGAACTTGATCAGGGTAGTGAGATAGATATGCCATGAGAAAATCAGCACAGCTGGTTGGCTGAAACTAGTTTTGCTTTTGGATTCCTGTTGTCAGGTCCCATGCCCGGGCAGTCCTGCTCCTCTGTACTTCCCTGGGTGGCTGCAGCCTCTGCACATCTCTGGTGCCAAGGCTCTTGTGAACTGGTTAATTTGTGGGGAAAGCCTTTAAGCTTGGGTATGACCCTTTTGTTCCCTCCAGCTCCCAACTCTGTACTTATTGGTCAGCACAACTTTCATTGCTTTCTGTCGTGTACCAATTGGATTTGTTTTGGCAAGGGTTTCCCATATCTCCTCTCAAGAGGGAAACTCAGTACAGTGATTAAACCCTGTCTAGAGGTTTGGGAGGCTGAATTCAGTGTTTTGCTCTCCCATTGTTTTCTGTGTGCCTTTGGCTAAGTCACTGGAGGAGGAATTCATCTCATCTGGCTTCAGCTGTTACAAATTAGATGTCTAATCTGAGCTTGTGCTCCCTCTGTGGTCAAGGGAGAGAGACAGGCACCTCCAGGGGTAGACTCATCCCTTTCCAATGTGTCTGCTCTCTCAATAGGTAGATCAGCAACTAACTGAGACTCTCACCCTTCATTTTCAGATGCCTGAAATAAATCAAACTGAGTCCCACACATAGTCTCTGTTTTCTGGCTGTTACACAAAAGTGGAATCCATCAAGTCCATTTAAAACAATGCAATGCTATGGCAATGGAAATTGCTTAAAAACAAGGCCAATTTGGAAAGCACTGGCTGATTTTTAGACCAGAACTTTAATAAATACTTGAAAACTAAAGGTGTAGAGAGATGCCTCTCAATCTTTTAACATCTCCTAACTCCTATAAAAGTCGTAGGAATTTTTGAAAATCTCACTAAATGCCCATCTGTGCTTTTAAGTGTATAAACACTTATAAACCCCTGTCCCACTCTTACTAGGAAGAGCACTATCCTAAAGTGCATCCCGGCCTCCAAGTAGCATTTTCCCTGGCTTCTGCTCCTCATCTCTCCAGACACCCCTGCTTCCATGCTCTGTGGATCTTGTCTCTGGCAGCAGAGGTAGTCTTGGATGAGCACTCTATGTGACACATAACGCTCCAGTTCTTCCCTGCTGGTGGATAATTCATGAGGATGAGAGCTGTGGCTGGGCTGGGGGAAGAATCAGAGAATCATAACTGCCTTTCCACTTCAGCTGAACTCTGTGGAAACTTGGCAAGGTGGGGAATCTCAGACATAAACCATATTTTATTACTTGGAGTTGACAATTCAGCTGTGACCATGGAACTGGCAAGTTAAAGACACAATGCACAAGTTGTAAACTTAATTTGTCCTTTCTTTTGGGCTGCCTAGCATCTCTCATTCCTTGTTGAGCATTTCCATCAAGACCAGCATGATAAGAGTTAATGCATGGTCTAGAAATTAATGTATGTATGTGTGGTGGGACCCTTCCTCCTTTTTGGTTGTCCCTTTCCTTTCCTTTACGTGAACAGACTTGTTTGCCATCCCCAAGAGTGCAAGAGGCAAAGGTGAGGGGAGAGCTGACAAACAGGGAAAATAATCCCTTTGCCCACCCCTTGTGGAAATTCTGTTAGCTACAACATGGCAGCTGAAACAGAACAACTTAACCCAACCAAATCTCTTTTATTATGTTCCTGTGTTTATTTTTCCTCTGCATTTATGACTTAGCATGTTGGTTTTGGTGTGGAAAGGACTCTAAAGCTGTAGATATGTGTTGTAATTATACAAATTCCTCTGCATGGAGTCTGTTAAAAAGGTTGATCTATTTTTATGAGGACACACACAAATACTCATTTTGATGGACCTCATTGGCATTTATTGCAGGCCTGCCACTACTAAAATTTAAAGCCAACCTCGTAAATTTTATGGAAACTACATACTGCAATTATTAGCCCGAAGACCTCCTGTCTCGCAGGAATGAGTCAGAATTTGCTTTCCACGTACACTGTGGTTTACACCTGAAAGAGATTAGTTGGGACCACCAGTAGCTTGAAAACCTAATCTCCAGTATTTTGTTTCCAGTTTAGCTCTGAAAGATACTCCAGGTGTTCTCATTAATTAGTCATTGTAAGTCACTGTGTCACTATTGTGCGTGGAACAGCTATTTTCCTTGGGCACTTTTTTTGCAGGAGTGTTTTAAATTAAAAGTTAGTTTATACGCTTTTTAATGTTTAGAAACAATTCTTGTGACTGGTGAAAATGAACAAAAACAAACTCTAACAAATCTGTTTAGAAGGACAAACTCTTGAACTTGGACATTTCCTGTAATGGTGCAACTTTACAGAGTTTAACTGAGCACATTGCTAGCATAGTGAAGGATCCAGCTAAATATCATAAAAAGATCCTGCAATTTTTTTCTACAGAAAAATTCCCACTTTCAGGAATTTTCCATAAGTCCTAAAGACCATGCAGTAGGTAATATTGTTGTCCTTGTGTCCTTGTCTTATTTTATAGTCACAGACACTGAGAGACAGAGATTAAGTGGACTAAATCTACTACTACAATGGATCAGTAGGGAAAAGTGAGAATAAATATAGATGGATGATAAGGTTTAACATACACAAAGCGTAAATATTAATTTGTGTGTTGTGTGGCTGTATATGGTCCTGCAGATAAACTTTGCTGAAACTTTATTCACTGCTTGCGACCGATAAGTGAGATGCTTTGTTGCAAAGGGCAGCTCAGCTGACAGCAGGCAAAGCATTGTTAGAGAGAACTTGTGTGGGATCTAAAAACCATGAGTTATGTTAATTAGGTAGCCCATTATGATGAGGTTTTAGAAAAAAAATATTAATGCAAAGCGTTCTCATCCTTCATTTTCAGAAAAGTCTTCATTCTTGGTCAGATTATTTGAATCCAAGCCAAAAGAAAGAACTCAAAGGAAAGGATTTGAGTTCCCAGAGAAGTGAAGAGGAAGTTACTCTGTTGGGCGTACCTTGGGTGACAAGCAGAAAGGGTAGCCACTGAGTATTGGTTGAATTTCTGCAGAAAAGGAAAATAGCAATGTCTTACTGCTGTGAAGGGGAAGAATAACTCAGCAAAGCACTAGCTCACGTAGCTTTCTAGAAAATAGATTTGCTAAGGAGCTCACCTTTGGAGCACAGGAATGGCAGGATGACTAGCTGCAGTCATGAAGTTGCAGTTTCACAGGAAGAGATGCAGTCATCCAGAGCTGCTCTTTAGACTAGGAGAGATAATAAAAAAAAAAAGACCTTGAAAAGACATCTTCAGTGTCCCAGGCAAAGGGTAGGTCTATGAATCATAGTGAAAACCCCCCAGATTAACTGAAATCATTGCCAAGGGAAAAGGGCTTAAAGTAAAAAACTGAACTGAAGATGAGCCTTTGAGAAAACATTATTTACTGGTGTCAACAGACAGAATTATAGAATCATTAAGATTGAAAAAGACCTCTAAGTACAACCCTTAACCCAGCACTGCCAGGTCCACCACTAAAACATGTTCCTAAGCACCACACCCACACATTTTTGGAACACTTTCAGGGCTGGTGAATCCGACACTTCCCTGGGCAGCCCATTTGATGCTTGACCACCCTCTCCATGACAAAATTTTTCCTAATATCCAACCCAAACCTCCCCTGGCATAATGTGAGGTAATTTCCTCTCATCCTATTGCTTGCTACTTGGGAGAAGAGACCAACCCCCACCTTGCTACAACCTCCATTCAGGTAGTTGTAATCACTTGTTTTTGTCATACCAAGACATAAGGGGCTCATCAAGTAAATGAGACCTAAAATGATGGACTTTTCCTGGCCATGCACTTTAGGGTGAGGATATGCAACATGGCCTCCCAAAAGAAGCAGGTAGGTGTGATTCTACACAAGGATTTCAATCTTTGATGGGGGATGAAATAAAGCGGGGCATTGTAGAAATGATGTTATTTTCAGTGAATGAGGGTTGCATGTCCACAGGAAGCTCAGTACCAAACAGGTGTTCCTTTGCAGCCTAAGGGGAGGTACCAAAGAGGTACCTCAGTACCAAACAGGTGTTCCTTTGCAGCCTAAGGGGAGGTACCAAAGAGGTACCTCAGTACCAAACAGGTGTTCCTTTGCAGCCTAAGGGGAGGTACCAAAGAGGTACCTCAGTACCAAACAGGTGTTCCTTTGCAGCCTAAGGGGAGGTACCAAACACCTCGACAGGTGTGGGGCTTCAGAGACAGCCTGCTCTTCACCTAAACATATAATCCTGGAACAGAGTCAGTTGGAAGGGACCTTTAAAAACATCTAGTCCAACCCTTCTGCAATGAGTATCTTCAACAAGATGAGGTTGCTCAGAGCCCCATCCAGCCTGCCTTTGAATGCCCTGCCCAGAGACAGGGCATCTGTCACCTTTCTGGGTAACCTGTTCCAGTGTTTCATCACTCTTATTGTAAAAAACTTTTTCCTTACATCTAATCCAAATCACTGTCCGAGTCTAAAACCATAGCCCTTGTTCAATCCCTACATGCCCTGCTAAAATGTTCGTCCTCATCTTTCCAGGATAGATAGGGGGAGCTGTCCTCAGCACTGCAGGGAGCTCAGTGGTGGGTGCTTTTGGACCCCAAGTGTCCTATGCCCCACATTCACCCAGAGCCCTATTCTGAGTCCTCAGAAGCCTTCTCTCTGTCTGTAGGCATGCACACATGTTGGTGGGTGTGGATGTACATGCTGCCATGTTCTTCACTTTTCTGACTTCCAAGGCTGGACTTCAAGCGGAGCTATGTGCTGTTATGTCAATATAGAGATCTCCACTGCATAAAATGATATAATTGCTCTTTTCTCCTCCTGCAGGAGTGAGACTTGCTTGTTTTTGCTCTGTGGTCTCTTGCAGATGGGATGGAACTAAAGGAATCTAGTGCTTCCCAACCACAATGCACATTAACTCATCCATGCTGGTTGACCCTGTGGCCCAGCCCCTCACTTCATGGTGTTAGTCTGTCCTGTCAGGTCAGTGGGTCCAAGCAGCATCTCACTGACACAAGTTTACTCCTCTTTAAGCTATATCTATTCTTATGTGTCACTGCACCAAATACTTGAGACATGCACTTGAGGCTTTCCTCACTGCCACAAGAAGTATGGATGTTTTATTACATACTGCTGAGTTTTTCACTTAGCAAATGACAATTCAGATATGGCACCAGACTTGTTAAACTTCCTGCACAGTGAAACGGATAAGCGGAGATGTTGCTCTTTTCAATTGAAATGCAAAAAGACATTATGAGAAAAGCTTTTCTCATATTTAAAAATGAAAGCATATTTATATATAAAAGCAATTTCATATGCTGTTGCTTGAAAGAGGGGGATGCTTTCTACTGATCTATGGAAAGTTATTGTGGTGATCTCTAATGTCCAATGAGTGATACTTGCTTCTTTTCCTGCTGTTAGGCTGAATATTTAAAAGCCTCTTTGACACATGGGCAGGATTAGTCTTTGTATGAATTCTTCTAAGTGGTTTCAGAGTTTCTGTTTCACCTTGAAGCGTTTCAGTTTGAGACCTCATAAACCTTTCTTTAACAACGAAAGGGACACAAAATCTGTAATCAGCTTTCTTCCAATGTAACAAATTTAACAGGTATCCTGGCTCTTTCATAGTTGCTTGTGGAAAGAAGCAAGTGCATTGTGCTTTTTCTCAGATTTCAGAAGTAGCTGTATCTAAGTGGAATGTTGTCTCTTTAGCTTGTAAATAATCAAGGTATTAAAATGTGCAAAATGCAAATAAAATTTGCACTATAATATGCTTTAATTTGATTTGACGTTAGATTTCATCTCCTCATCTTTTCATGATAGCTGTTGAAAAGATGTAATTTTATTTTGAAGTCTTAAATTTTACCTTTGCTATGTTCCAATACAGGGAAATTGTGGTGGGAAAAGTTATAGTGTAGAGTTGTGGACACATGCAAATTAAGTTTTGACTTTGATTATATTTTTTGCACTTGCTATTTGAGATGTGCACTCATTCTATTTTTCTTTTCAGTGAATATTTATCCTGATGGCTATCACCAAATAATTGCTTGGTGTCTAAAGCTCTTTTCACATGACGGGCAATTCAGAACCTTGATCAAGGTCAATTGTTAAGGTGTCGAAATCTGAAAATTTAATCATCACCAAGAGTAAAATGATCTTCAGAATTATGCCTCTAAGAAAAGCCACTATTTACCAAGAGAAGAGTTTTTTATATCCAGTGATCATAGTAATTTCTAAAGTGAAGCATCTTAGAATCTGCTTTGACTTATTCACTTGAGAAAATGGCTGGCTATTCATTCACTCAGAAAATTCTGGACAGCTAGTCAGAAAAAAAAAGAGAAAATCCAGTCTGATCAACAGTAACTTGGGTTTTGTCTACAACTCTCAGAAACTTGATGTCTTGACCAGAGTTCAGTGTGGCTCATACAATTGCAAGGCACTCCAAGTCCTTGCCCTAAAACTGGCCCCAACTAAATCAAGAATTCACAGTTACTTTTAGTAAAATTAGTGTGAAATGATGCTAGCCAATCTGTGGTCTTCCACAGAACCAGATTTGCCTCCTAGTTCCAGCATGTGCTCACATGGGGCTTCAACAGCTTCTCATGATGCCAATAATTCCTGTCCACCAGATAATTTCACTTGGTTCATCTGGCAGTTTTTGAACCCATCTCTGTCACGGCTCGAGATTTCTGGTGCCTTCTTGCTCAGACTAAATCACTTGGGGATAATCCTGTGTGCAGTTCCATACAGCAATGAATTCAGGTCAGTGGGTGACTGACCCACCAGCAGGCCACAGGGACCTGTCAGCTGTTTGACAAGAGCTCTGGCTCTGGATGGGGAGCTGCAGAGGATCTGGTGTCACTGTGCTGCACCAGGAGCAGTGCTGGCCTCTCTTTGGGTCTGGGGCCCCCTCAAGAGCAGTCACTGCAAAAGGTAAACGTCCTACTGCAAAAATGATGTGTTTGATTGCTTACCTAGGAGCTCAAAGGCACCTCAGACCTCACTCACTGAAGTTGTAAAGATGCAAATCCAGTGCTCCATCCAGTGGAAACCAAAGGATTGGCATATCTAGAGTTTGTATATAACTTCAGCAATAAAAATCCTAATTTGATAGGCTGGGAACTCCAGAGCAATCTCCACCATGCTCCTGAAATAATCTCTGCTACTTAGTGAGTGCGTCATAAGTACACTTCAGATGCTTTCATTTATTTTTCTTTGTTAATTTTTCTCAAATTTTTAAGGACATTGTTCCTGAAGGACATGTCAAGAACTTACTTGGGGAATGTCAGATCCTTTGTTGCTCAGTGGATATTGAGCCTCATCTCACAGCTTTCCAAGTCTGCTGAGAAGGTACCTCTGATACCTTTTGATACCTCAGAGAAGGGAGAACAGCAGGGTTTTGATGGCAGCTGGACTGCTGGGTAAGTACCCAGCATGTGTTGCCTCTGGAACTAGCAAGCAAAACTAAAGACTCCACACAAAGGTGCAGCACTGCCTGTGCTTTATAACAAGACCAGGTATCTATTTGCTTCAGGTACCTAAGGGCCTGCTTCTGCACAAAGACAGGAACCCATTCTCTAGGCACTCTCCATGGGAGTATTATTGAAGGTAGTGCCAGAACAATTTTGTTAACACCTGTCAGTCAAAGATGTGATTACAAACCAGATATCTTAGATAATATGCATAGTCTTACTAACATGCAATGCAATCCATTTGCAAAACCCAGCATCATGAATTACTCCAAATATTTGAAGAATAAGGTCAGTAGCTCTGTGTTGATGGAACTAATCAGCTAGTAGGTCTTGAGCAGAGTAGTTTAAAGCTGGCTTATGTATATGTAAAAACCTTAATCACACCCTGGACTGCAGTGAAGGTTGCACAATAAATTCAGTAGTAACACTTAAAGCAAATACCATCATGATGCTTCCAAAGGGAAAAAAAAGTGTGGAAATTAATTTGTTCTAATGGTATAGAGTTAAAACCAAAAAACTTCAGCAAAAAACAAACATCTGTCTTGAGGATGAAAAGGAGATTTATTAATCATAATCATATTTGATCTATATCCCCACTCTAAGTAGAGGTGATTTTGTTGCTCAGGTTTTTATCAAGTTCTCCAGGAATGCAGATGCCTCAATCCCTCTGGACAACAGCTCTGTGAGGAACTTTTTGTCTTGTATCTAACTGAAATTTCTCTTGTTCCAACTTGTTTGCTGCCTTTTGACCTCTTCTGTGCACCTCAGAGAAGGGTCTTTCTCTGTCTCCTTTATAACTATGAAGTTAAAGGAAACAATTAGATTTCCTATAAACCCTTTTTTCTCTAGGTTAAATAAACCCATTTCCTTAACCTCTCCTTCTACATCATGTGCTTCATCTCCTTAATAATGACTAATAATACTGTTGGCCCTCCATTGGACTAGTTACAATTCTTTCTCATACTGATGGGCATCAAACTGGACACAGCACCCTCTGTTTGATCACACTTGTGCCTAAGGAAGAATAATAATCACACCCATTGAGTGGCACACTGCACTCACTAACACAGCCTGTGGTTATCATTCCTTGCCCACAGAGTGCCCCTGATCTCAAATACACCACTTAGGATCTTTTCCTTCCTGCAAAATCCCAGTAAATATGTATCAATGGGAGAGGGGAGAAAAAGGAAGGACAGGGAAATAATTTTTTTCCAAGTACAGCTTCCTTTAAGGACACAAAGGCAATGCTAGTAAAGAAGCTGGATGCCCTTCTGAAGGCACCAGATTTCTTCTCTATGCAGAAGTATGTTATCTCTCTTTGCAAATTTTGGCTTAAAAATACAGTAAATACTAAATCACTTGACTTGCTCAAAATCACAACAGAACTTTATCAAACTGAGAGCCCCAATTACCTTGTTCAGTTTTCAGTTCAGACTTTAATGTCACTCAATCTAAAAATAATTCAGATCAGACTATTCAAAATGTTTCTGTGACTGTTTTTTCTTATTGTCCCAATACTGAAATGTTGGTCTGAATACTTTTAGCTTGGAACATAGAAACACATCAACAGCCATGAAAGACTTCCTTCTGAAAAAAAGTGTTTCATTTTCTTTTATGTTATTTGTTTTTTCCCTTTGGTAGGCATTCAGCCATTTTTACTAAGTCTCTTCTTGTCACCTTAAATTAAATTCATAAAAATGTCAGAACATGACTGACCAAAATTATTTTCTCATCCACACTGTGGTTCTACTGGGAACCTTTCCCTAGATGATGCTATCTAAACCTGATTATTGACAATAAATTTGTTGCCTGTAGAGCTCCAAATGCGTGATGTCTTTTCCTTCCTTCCTGGCTTGACACTTGCAACTTTTTCCCTTTCTGGGAAAATATTGCCACCCACAAAGCACTTTTGTCCTTTTAGAAAAAATGCTGTGCTTCTACCATAGAAGGGTCACATAAGGTAAGACCTCAGGATGAAAAGTCAGTTCAAAGCCATAGCAAGATGGAACAAGTATCATATTTCAGAAAAATAGTCAATTTCCCTTCCTCAGTCTTTGATATATAATTAGTTTTTAGCAACTGAGGTTTGCTGTCATGGCTTTGTAAATTGCTCTGTTATGAAAAAAACAGCCAGATAACTCTCAGCCTACCAGTGTAAGTACCAAATGTAGAGGTATAAATAAAAAAAAATTGGTTTAGCATCAACTATTTTGTGTTTTACAAGAATCATATTCTGAAAGCAAGACTACAACAGTGGTTCCAACATTCATCATTTTATTACAAGTCTCATGATGTTTGGTGTTTTTCCATAAAACGCCAACTCCTGGAGACATTTCATTACCTGTGATTCTCAGCTTTCATTGGAAAGCAATGCCTGTAGATCTTGTAGTTGCAGAGAAAATTTTGCAAGTTGGAGCCCTAAAGACTTAAAGCAAAGGTAAAGGCCAAATACTTTTATATTCAGTTTTTAACTTAAACTTAACTGTCTTAGGTTCTGACCAAGAACTTCTGAGTTTTGAGGCTGACAGTAGAGCTGGTATAAAGTCTCTGGATTAAAAAATGTTTAATAAATTTTAATATATTAAATAGTTATGCATATTTATATATATGTGCACAGTTGCAACTATAACTACAAACCACAAATTTTTAGAGCTTTATGTTTGCTGCTCCAGATTTAAGTCATATACTACTGACTTCACACGTAGAAGTATCCACAAAACAAGAGGGGAACAGGGTAATTCTATGGTCAATATAGATTTAAGCTCAGGTATATTTCTATATCTAACAATATAAAATATAGAAATACTAGCAGCATTTTCCATAAAATAATTTTGATAATTGATATTTAGTCTGTACTTGCAGTTTTTATTTTTAAAATAGAAAAATTCCTTAGTCACGTACCATAACAGGAAAATCTTTTAAATTTGGCTGTGTGCACAGAGTGCATAGAAATGGCTAAGGAATAGGTGAGGAGGTGTGATGAATATAATAGATTCACTTGAAGGATGCTTTGAAATGTTTTAATTCCTGTTCAGCAAAATGTGATCACAATCGTTTGTGTTAATGAAGAAAAAAGTTTAAAAAAAAAAGTTAAAACTCCTATTATTGGTTCCTGCAGGACTTGTTTTCTGTTCTCCAATAAGAGAATAAAAGCAATACCATGTACCCAAGGTGGTTTGTCATCCAGGAGGAATAACAGCCAGCAAGAAGCACAAAAAAGCACATGTTTGCAAATGATAAACATGCAGGAATGTGTTTGTCTTCAAATACTAAAACAGTTCGGAAATAACTTTTGATTGAAAAATCCATAAATTACTACAGTGTGTTATTTCAACATTTATTCAACTGTGTATGTTTATATTATACCAATCAATATTTAACTCAGCTCAGGATCCTGCCACATTGTATTTATACTCATGTATCTATATCAGATAAAGGTTTTACAACTATGGGGTGAATTCCAGTCATGCAGTTCTGATTTTTTTTTTTTTTATTTGCTTGAGAAACTAAGCAAGGGAAGGGGATGTACTGGAATAATAATAATAATAATTTTTAAAAGGCTTAAGAATAATTTCTTGCTAGAAATAGAGAAATTCAAATATCTGAGTAGAATTGGTTTCAAACAAAATGTATCTCTTCTTTTCTACTGTTTTTTTCATACCAATATAATTATAGCTTGTTTTTAAAATTGGAATTGTAGTATAGGCAATGCCAAACCAAACAGAGCTGGCTACAGCGTTTTGATCATTTTCTCTGGTACACACAAAGGTCTTCCTACTGTATTTACTATAATAGCTCCTCAGAGGAAGTCAGAAATGCCATGTTCTTTGTACTCATCGAGTTTCACAAACATTAGTTAAGAAGCTGGCTTTCGATTCCCATCACCCTTCTTCCTCCTTCCCCCATGAGTTTTGTATCTTAAATAAAATGGTCAAAGGGAAAATGGTAGGAGAAAACTTCCTCATATGTGTATCTATATATACACACATACACACAAATTCATAGGCATACACATAAAAACACTCACACATGCACACACGTGTATACACACCCAGAGCGTGGCTGGGCACTGGAACAGGCTCCTCAGGGAAGGGGTCACAGCACCAGCCTGACAGAGTTCATGAAGCTTTGGACAATGCTCTCGGGCACAAGGTGTGACTTTTGGGGATGGTGCTGAGCTAGGAGTTGGACTTTGATGATCCTCATGGATCCATTCCAACTCAAAGTATTCTGTGATTCTATGCATAAATGCACCTGCATGTATATATATTTCAGAAAAGGAATATTGGGGACACTTCTGTGTCCCCACTCCCTCCGGTAAAGGTCTGAAAGATGTGATGGGGTCCCAGCAATGCTGGCTGCTGGTGGCAGTGAAGATGCACCGTGTGTCAGGCTGCCACCAGAGTCCTGCTTGTGCTGGTCAGACCAGCTCCTGCAGCAATGGCAGACAAAAGCTTTTAAGATTATCTCTCTGGTGTGACCAGGAGGAAGCTCTTTCCCATGCTGGGATTCTACCACAGAGTCTCAGGTTGTCTCAGCTCTCCCTTGTGGGGGCTCAGGGGCTCCAGCATCAGAGTCCCTTTGAAGTCCTGCCTGCAGGCTCTGTGTGGAGCATGGCTTGCACACTTTGGGATCAAAGCCTTGCACAGCCACTTGCATCCAGGTGCAAATATTGATTCTCTATTTCTCTGCTCTTTTGATTTTGTCTCTATGTCTACTGCTTATCTATTTCTCTGTTTTCCATTTCCCCTTATTTTGTTCTGCACTCCTAATATATTAACACACTGGGTTTTGCTCCAGTGAGCTAAACTTTCCAACTACATTTCCAATAAATTAATCCCATTAAGTTTTTTTATTGTATTTGAAATAGATTTGCCAAGGAAACAGTATTGCTGTAATTTATAAACGCACTGCAGCACCTCTAGGAGACAACTGTCTCTGTGTTTGGACAGGATATGTTATATGGAAATTGAGAGAGAATTTGTAAGATTTATTTTCCACTATTGAAAGCTCTCAAGAACTTAATCTGAAAAAGAGATTATTTCTTCTCTCCCTGTGTCCAGTAGACAGTGTTATAATTTTTTAATAAAGATCATATAGCCTTGGAAAAGCATTTAACAAACTTCATTGGGATATTATGTTGCAAGCAAAGTTCTTATATGAAAAATTCTTAAATGTGGAAAATAATTTGATATTTTGGACAAGCCATGGCTCACTTATTTGATTTTTTTATGAAGTTACAAAATAGATGTTGTCCCCAAATACCCTGATCTGCAATGATTAAACTTAGTCTCGTGTGGAGGCCTGGCACAAATCCTCTGCATCATAGCTTAATGATTTATTTTGCTTCGCCCTGAATTTGTCCCTGTTGAAGTCCAAATGTCTTCCAGGGGAGCTGGTTTGGACCATGTAGTCTGTGTGTGATAAAT
Source organism: Leptocoma aspasia (assembly GCA_013399835.1). Lineage (NCBI taxonomy): Eukaryota > Metazoa > Chordata > Aves > Passeriformes > Nectariniidae > Leptocoma > Leptocoma aspasia. The sequence goes on from VXAX01006476.1 coordinate 524,745, forward strand.
AAGATAAGTCTGCTTTGAACAAATGGGGCTGGGTCCATGGTGTGATAGGGCATGGCTGTGGGGGTGTGATGTTAAATACATTTTTATTGTCAGATAGGGTGGCTAGAAGATACCCTGAGGTAGAGCTCAGCCCCATTGCCTGCTACCAGAGGACTGGAAAATGAGGCAGAAAGCACCCTGGCCACTCTTGGGCAAATGCTTCTCATTTCCACCCATTTGGGTAGAAATCCCTTGTAGGAAAGCTGTGTATGGGGTGGCTGCTGGGGAGGGCAAAAGGGAGGGGACAAAGTGGGCAAATGAAAGCCCAGTATTGCTGTGGCTGCAGGGCAGAGCAGATTTCATTGAGTGTGCACATGGGTCGTTGGGAAAGACCTGTGTGGCCCCTCCATGAGAGCCAGGTGCTATTTAAGGGACCTTCAGGGTGGATCCAAACTCTGAGGTTTCCAGATGCCCTCCATGGGCTCCAACAGGGCTGTGTGCAACGCGCTGATTTGCCGTCAGGAATGTTTCTTCATTCCCTGTCCCTTGAGCTGGATTATGTCATCATGCCAGGGCATTAACCTACAGCTTGTACATCTAAATATATTTGATTTTGGGTTTTCTTCTCTTCTAATATTACAGCTTTGCCTGGAGTTTATAAATACTCCATTTAAGGAGCTATTTAGCAGTAACAGCATTCCTGAGCTCAATCCAAGAATTGAGCTAATTATGGCTCCCCTTCAAAAATCTATTTCCACTCCCTCTCCCAAGGCCTTCTCTCCCCTGTGGTCGAACAGCCCGAAGATAATAAAGTGCAAAAAACTCCTACCTAAATAAACAGAGGAATTAATTGGATACACTGTCGCTGACAGATTAGTAAATCCCAGTCTTGCATTACTTATTTATGTGAGTCATCCTGCTGTGTGGAAATATTTGTGTAATACCCTGATTTAGAAGAATTATATTCAAAACCCACAAAACAGGAGGTTTTGTTGGCATCTTCCCTAAATGGGGTAAGGAAGAGTAACAAGTAATCTGTTTTAAGTGCTCATTAGCTGACTAATTCAACTGGTGATAAATACAAAAAAGAAAGTTTCTGCTCTTGCAACTTCATAACCATTGCAATAATTTTTCATTTTTTCATTCAAGAAAAATGATGTCTTACAGTATCCTTGGAAAAAAAAGTCTTCCCTGTTTATAGGCAGTGCAATTCCACATTCTTGGTATATGGAACACCAAATGTCCGGGGATAGCCAGCATCCTGGCAGAGTGCCATGCATCTTATTATATGGTAGGAGAGCCAAATTTCCTCCTGCACAGTATGTCTATAAATAAATTGCTTCTTCCCAAGTGATTAAATAGAAGCATTTTTCCAACCAGCATGCAAATACAGGACTTTTTCCTACTGCAAGTAATAGCCAATTTATGTTCATTTAAGATAAGAATTATTTTAACAATTATATTAAAAATGCCTTCTCCTGAGCTTGCACAGGGATGTAAAAAAAATTGAATGAAAAATTTTCTTTAAATGACATTTCTTCACTTGTAAGGATCTGGCATAAAGAAGTCATCCTTCAACTGTCTGCAATTGAAGTGTTATATGTACATCTCAGCAGGGCTGTTAAAGGTTGACACTGCAGTCTTGAGACTGCATTTGCATTCAGCCTGTAGCTTCTTTGGGGTATTTGTGTAGTTTATTTACACAGCCCCTAGAAAAGATAATCTCATAATTTATATTGGTGGCTCTAAGAAGATACTAGAAAATAAATTGATATTTTGTGATTCTTGATCTAAAATCTGGATGTCAGCAAACTCACTGAGCTCCTCATCTCTCACTCTTATTCAGAACATATGGTTGTATTTTTGTGGGCTTGATTTACCAGATTATTGAAACAATGCAGAGAGGAGGTTAGGAAATCTTCATCTGGCTGCTTTGGTAACTTAAATTTATTGTACTAATCAGTCTTAGAAGGTGTCTCTGCTTTTCAATCAGATTGGCATTGTGTCACATCACCTCTTTCAGAAGTGAGAACCAAAAGGAAACTATAGTGGTACCACCCTGTTGAACTTCAAATATTGACAAAATTAGAGCACTCCAATATGCAAAGTACATGTTATTGTGTGACTTCCTTTTATAACACACGGAATGTCTTAGAAACTATGGGGAGACAAAGACTTTCTTTTGTTCCTTCAAAATTTTTTGAGAATGAATGATTTCAAGCTACATTTTTCCATTCCTCTTTTGTAACAAAATTGACGTGGTTTTTCCCTTTAACTTCCTTCTTCTTCCATTATGAAAATTCCTTATATACATAAATTGTATCTCCCATTCAGAACTACTCCCAGAAGGAAATGTTTGCTGCAGTGGCAACCCATATGGTAAAAGAAGGATGAAGAAGTTTTCTATCAGAATTAGAAAGTAGATTCCTTTATAGTCAGTATTAAAAACAAGAGCTTGGTAAAAATGCTGACGATATTATTAAGCAGTGTAAGGAGTTAATATATTTCTTGTGAGTACTTTCTCATGAAAACCAGTATTTTTTCATGAGTTTTGATCTGGTGTGTGCAGCATAGTTTCTCTGTAGCTTCATCTGTCCTTCCCACTTTGAATGGGAGCCAGAAAGGTGTCATAGATAGAATTAAGTGGGCCATCTTTTCTTAAGACAAAGTATGTTCTTAAATAATAAATGATCCTGGCAAGTTGTTTATTACCAGCAGTTAATGATCTGTTTATTAGTTAAAGTCTGTGGCTGTTAACACTCTAACAAATCAGTTCACTCTGTTAAACATCAATTTTGAGTACATTATTGGTATTAACCATACAACGAACTAAAACTGTTGCAGACAGTTGATTTTATTGCTGTGGCAGAATTGTATAATAGGAGGCAAAGGTGTTCAGTAGGGCACTGCTGTAGATAGATTAGGTTACATTTGTTTGTATTGGTTAGCAACTCACTTTTATTCACAGTGAATGTGTATTCTCTTTTCCCAAATGTCTCTCAAGCAGTTTAAAGTCCTACAGGCTCTAATTTCTGTGTTTTTTAAGAGTGTAAGGATTACTTTTGTGTCTGAGCATATATTTTGGGAAAAAAATAATTGGTGGCTTAGAAATTAACTTCTGGAAGGTGTATGGGATGAATAGCTTGCTTTAAAAAAGGCAAAAAAAAAAAGCTCAGAAATCAAATACTGCTAACACTGCTTGTTTGCCTGAGCAATTGGCACTAGATCAACTGGTTTTCCTGACTAGTTGCAGCTACTGGGAGGAACAGAGACAGAGTCTGAAGATTCTGGTGTCGGCTCTGCATTAAGCTGTGCTTCACTTACATCATGTTAAAATCCCACAGGCATCTTCAAAAAAATAAGACCTGGGATATTAGGTGATCTTGATGAGAATACTTGGTCTTGAGTGGAATGGTGCTCTACAAGGTTTTGGCTCTGCCTAGTCCCAAACCATAAAATACATGGATTGCAATTTTGCATCTGATCAGGAAACAAAGCTGTAAAAGTAGGTTCACTCCTAGGGCTCAAGTAGTGGTAATAAGTCTGGCAAGGCTGGATAAATAGGTGTGAGAATTACATTCCAACCCACAAATTCAAGAGTTCAGATCTGTTCTTTCAATTTTGGCCCACTTCTCATAAAAGGTAGCTCTAAATACTTTCAGCATTTAGAAGTAATCCACTGAAACATTGGCAGAGAGTAAACCCCAAAATCTTTTCTCTAAAATGTATAAAAAATACTTTTCCCCAATTTGCTTGACAACTAAACTATTTCTAGGGTTGTTTCTATGCTAGATTAATTGAACTGATCCAAAACCTTGAATGGTCCCAGTATTATTTCTCTTCTTCCCTGAGGGGCTGCTTCAAATTTGATTTGAATCTTCCTTAATTCAGTTGAATTCAGCTAAAATCAACACAGTTAAACCAGCAATTGGTGGTTCATAGCACTTAGCTAGTGCAAAGGCTATCTCAAAATAGTATTTAAAATTAAATCACAGTAACATTATATTGATAATCTACAACTTGCTTGGGGCAGAAAAAATTACTGGAGAACGTGTTGTACCACCACAACTGTAGCTGTGGTCTAAAAGGTCAGTACAGAACAAGAATTCAGTAACAAAAGTGACACTTTGGACCCTGAACAGGAGGATGCCTAGCAGAGCTTTCTGTAATGGTATTAGAGTGTTCAGCTCTTTTCCTGTTTGCCAACCAATTTTAATGCCCTGTTGAAGGAGGAATAGGAGGACCTGTGGTTTACACCCAGTGTCAACAGCAAGGTACTTTCCCTAAGAGTAAGTACTGCTTTCCTGAGAGTTTTAATTACCCTTGAGGTCCTGTGGTTTTCATCCAGACTTGCAATTAGCCAGTTATCCCACAGGAAGGTATTTGCAATGTAATCTGAATTAAAACCTAATGCAACTCCTGTCGAAACCAAAGCTAATGTAGATTTGCTGAAATTCTCTCTGTCTGTTTGTTGCCAGTGTAGCTTGTTTAGGGGCTTGAGCTGCTGCAGCTTCCCTGTCACTCAGGGGTCACCTACCCTGCTTCAGAGCAGTCCTAGAAAACAAAGCAACAGGAGAGGGGAAGGAGGACAGCTCAGCTCTCACCTTGGCTAGGCAGTGGCACAAACTATCCCACTTGCCTCTGGGAACACCAAATCACATTTTAATCTTGCAAACAAAATGCAGATTTTATAAACCAGTGGTATAGAAGTGATTGTATCTGAAGTCACGTTGCTCGCTGTAGCCCTTGAGGATTACTACCTGCAAGTTTCTGCAGTTGGCATTCTGAATTTGTGTGCATTATAAGCACAGCATGATTACACAAAGTCAGACATATCCAAGGAAATCTGTGGTGGTTGCTGTTTGAGTGGATGGTTAGTGCTATAAATTTGAATGCACTGACACTTCCTTCTTGCCTGAAATGTAGTGATTGTTATATAAGTTTGCATGCATTTATATATTAAAGTCCTGTGTAGGATGGCAGGAAAACGTGTTTTCCTTTCCTGAATGCCTTTTACTGTCCCTCACTCTGTCCTGTTTATAGAGTGCCACAGAGCAATGAATGGTTTGAACACAAAAACCTCTGAGTTGTTTCTGGTAGCATATATTTTTTCTTATCAATGCATCACTCTGCATCCCTGCAAAATGCAGCCAAGTGCCAAAACAACAGACTCTTCCTTACTTTTACTTTCCTTCAATCTGTAAGAGCAAGGCTCCATTTAAATCCTTCTAAATGAATATTGTGAATGACACACCAGAGAAAAGTGTGTGTTTTACCAGTCAGGCTTGAGGGTGTTTGAAATCATCCCTCAGTTTCAAGTGACAGACAGACAGCAGCCTGACTAACAGAACAGAGGGAGGGTGAGAGGGAGGTTTTATAGGCTGGACAGGTCAATGGGACTCAAACAACCCACAAGAAAGGAAATACAAAAATTATGCAACTTCACGTCCTGTGATTCTTTCTTTTTATGAACAGTATCTATATTATTGCAGTCACTCTCAGCACAGAATTGCTCTACATGCAGTAAGCAGACAGAATATTCAAACGTATTTTCAGAATTAAAGGTGTTACATTTGCAATCGCTAGATTTTCTCATCTGGATTTTAATGGACAGACAGCAGCAGTTCAATGATTTCAGAATAAGTGTCTTGGTGGAATTGCTGTGCACAGTCTAACTCCTGGATTGCTTAAGAGTGAATGTTTCCATTTTCCTCCTTGACCCTTGTTTGAGACTGCACAACATGCAGCACAACCAAGTGTGGAATGTAGTCCAGAAAATTTAAGACACAGACTGAAGATTGTTCATATCACTCCCTCTTTGAGGACAGAGCAAGCAAATGGCATGTCAAGCTAATGCTTTTGTTAACCACAGCCAGTTCTGAAGTCGAGGCATTCTGTGCACCAGAAAGTCAGATTTCTTTCAACATAGCTGTTTCCAGAACCTGATGTTCATGTTTCAATCATTTTAGAATTAGGAATCCAGTTGTTTGGGCCAGAGTATAGACTAGGGAATATTTGTACCAAATATTTTAAGTTATTCTCTGGTTTCCCTGGATCCTGCTAATGTTTCAACATGGGCCAGACTCTTTTTGCTGAAATAGGGCAGGCTGAGGTTAGGAAAACCTAAAATTAGTGGGATTTAAACTCTAATGGCTAGACTAAAGCACTAGTCATCTGGTGACTGATGCCTTAAGATGTCTTTGTAAAGAAAATATTTTTCAATCAAAAGAAACCAAAACAGTGCACTACCTGCTTTGGGCAGAATATGTCTGTCTATTGGAAAATAGGTTGAGTTAAAAGGTTCTGAAAGTTACCCCAAACTTTTAAAAGTTTTGTCTTATGTATGTTACAAAATGAATATACACAGGAACTTCACATGACACCTATCACAGGTTTTGCAATATTTCAAGATACACAAGTAGATAACCTTCCAGATAGAGCAACAAATTAATGATGAAAATGGGTAGATGTTGCTGTCACTAACTGCTGTTTCAAATCCATCTTCATGCCCTGTTCAAAACAGCAAATTTTGTAACCAACATGAAATTCAAAGGTTTGGAAAGGAAAACTTTTTACAGATAGTTATAGTGAGAGCTGTTATTGGGCTAAAATTTGGTGTTCTGAAAACATCTGGAGTCTCAGTAAGACTTTTACTCCTAAGTGGGACGTCTTTCCTTAATTTTGGGTCACTTCTGAACACGAAGTGGTAGAAGCCCACAGCTCACTTTAAAGGAAACCTGCTCTGTGAACTGTGGGGCCTCTCTTAGGAGCATGCAGAAAGGTAGGGAAAAGATCTGCAACTCACTGTCTTCTTCAAGCTGTGCAGATGCTCACAGTACACATGATGAGATAGCTGAAAGGCTCAAAATACCCCCAGTAAAAAACCTTTTCCACGAGAAAGTTCAGAGTACATCAGAGTGCTCTATAAATTCACATTCTTTATGCACTGACTTCCCTGGTTAGATCTTCCCTAAAATATCTTATGTCCACTGGATTTTCTCAATGTGGTAGCAAATGCATGTTTACTACCCAGAGGCTAAACCACACTGAAGAATTGGCCCAAGAAATGCAGATCATCCATCCATCCATCCATCCATCCATCCATCCATCCATCCATCCATGCATCCATGCAAGTTTTGAGCACATTTAATCCTCAAATCTGTTGTTAATGTATGTTGATATATCCACTGCAAGAGGCAGAATTGGGAAAGAGCCTTTATTCCCTCTCCCTGAGAATCTTTACCAATGGCAAAAGTCACATAAGGATTCATCCTCACTCCCAAAAGCATGTTGTGCCACATCAGCACATAAATAAAGAGGATGCCATCAATAAAATTTCTGAAAAAGGAAATATCCCTGACTTTTGGCTCCTGTATCATGTTCTCTGCTCAGTTCCTAGTCCAAAATTTCATCTAACTACACAGCATGCTGTCCTCTTGAAACAGGCATCAGGCCCAGATTATGATCTTGCATATCTCACTAAAACTTTGGAACAAATCCATCAAAAAACCTCTGAATTTACATTTTCATAAAAGAACAGAGTTCCCTTCAAAAACAAAAGCTTGAAGACTGGGCTGTGAGAAAGCAGTGCATAGCAATTAGAAAGAAAATAGAAACCAAAGGCAAAGTTGTCTAGAGACAGCTCCAAATGGATAAATACTGGCATAATATTCCTGATTCATAGGAGCAGAAGACATACTTGTTGCTCCAAAATATTATATAATCCCAAATTATAAAAAATTCCCTGTCTCATTAGATGAGATTCAAAGTATAAAACATACATGCTGCAACTTTTCAACTAGAGTTGAACACGTATCACAAGACTTCAAAAATCTAGTCCTGGTTAGTTTGGAATTAGATGGTTAGTTAGGAAGAAAATAACCATAAATTTATCCAGACTTCAAGTTAATCATATCTAAATTGAACATTTTTGGAGGCCTTCAGAGAAGTATCAAAACACTTAAGTATATCAATATTGTAAATTAAATTGTCTTTAGAAATACTAAAAATAAACAAATCCAAACTTTGTAATATAAACACAACTTTTTAGTTCTGTCATCTAGTGGTTTGAGTCTTGTGTTCAATTCTACAATGATCTTTGCTGGAAATAGGCTATTTTTGCCTAAATGAGAACACAAATGAGGATGTGGTTTACTGACAGCATGATAGAAACATAGATTAAAGTTGAGAACATCAGTAGGTAAATATAATAACTCCCACTTCAGTTGTTTCACTGAATGATGTTGTTTTTCGCCTAATGTAAGCACTGGTCACTGAAACATATTATAGTGATATTTATTTCAATGATATTATCAAAACATCATCTAACCAAGATAGTATTTCTGTAATTCCTTCTGGCATATTTGCCTTGCCTACTTCAAATCTGTTACCCTTCATTATATATTTCTCCACCATAGATTTGTTGGTTTTATTTTTGTACTTTTGACCTTCATTACTAATATTATTTCCTTGATTTATAAAAATTACAAATGATATGTATCTGGCACAGTTCACTAAAAAAAAGCCTACTAGGTTTCAGTCATATAGTGTTTGGAAATGATAATGTGACTTTTAGCTGGAAGATACTCTCTATTTCACTTCTGATACAAAATCACTGGCAAGAACCAAGCAGACTTCTGTAGGTGAGGGATTGGGCTCCAGTTCTAGTTGCACCACAGTAAACACTGTTAGATTAGACTATAGTCATATTCATAAACTCTAAATCTCCCAGAAAACCATGGAAGTCTGAAAATACATTGTGTGCACGGTACAGAACACAATGCAGTAGCTGTCTTTTGTACAGTTGACTTATTTCTTTTTAAAGCTGACTTTATTGCTCTAACTACCTTGGAAAGACTTTTGAGGTTCTTTGCATTACAAATAAAGAGCTACTTTGGGTGTAACCTCCAGGGCCTTTTCAGAGAGAGGAGAGGTTCTGGTGGCATTATGTATGCACGGTTTATACTACAGAGAAGATCTTTAGCCAATGTAATAATGCCTGGGTGGAATGATAAATGCTGACCACATATAATTTCAGTTGATTTGTAGCTCTGTGTGCTCAGGAACTGTCGTGGTTTAAAATCCAGTGTGGTACATGATGATCCAAAAATTTGGTTCAGTTATTGGAAAAAGGTAAATGAGCAACAGAAGTCTTAGTTTGGTTTATGTTTATCAAGGAAAATGGTCCTTTGGTTTTTTTTGTTTGCTTTTTTTTTAATTACTCAGCTTGTAATAGTACAAACCCTGCCATGGAAAGTGATCTAGTAGCATAATGAGCACAGCTTATGCACAGTGTTTGTAGGGAACAGATACACATATCTCCCTCTCCACCACTGTGTGTGACATGAATAACATGAGGAATTAGAATTAGCTCATCCTTACAGAGAAAAATTAATGTACTAGTAGGTGAG
>VXAX01006476.1:541177-570678 GCA_013399835.1 Leptocoma aspasia
CTGCTTTCACTCCTTTGTGTAACCCCCACCTCTTCCTCACCAAAAAGGGGAGAAAAAAAAAATCAAATCTGGTTTTGTTTGTCATCTGCATATTACCAGGAACTAAATCCAGGATGACGTCGCCTGGGTATAAAAAAGGGAAGAGGTTCAGATGGATTATACTCCGAGCAGCCCTCTGGGTTGAGATCAGTAAACAGGCGAGAGTTGAGGGGGGAAAGTTCCAGGGGTGGATCCTGCGCACACGCACACACACCGCACACGCGCGCACAGACGCACACGCACACTCTGCCCGCAAGCTGCCCTCGGAAAAGGCTCCGTTCCTTTCGCTCCGATCCCTTTTTAAAATTTATCCGAAAAGTTTCGATTTCGTGTCCTTCCAGCCTCNGCCGGCGTCCCCCGTGGGCCCTTCGTGCTGCGGGGCCGTGCCGCCCCTGGGCGCCCAGCAGTGCTCTTGCGTCCCCCCCGCAGGTAAGGCGGCCCCGCGGGGGACGGGACGGGACGGGACGGGACGGACGGGCCCCCTTTGTTCCCGCAGCCACGGGGCCGGAGCGGGTGGCGGGGAGCTGGCGGCCCGCAGGAGAGCGGGTGGGAGGTGGGAGGAGGCATTTTCGGGACGGGACGGGACGGGACGGAACGGAACGGGGATGGGAGGAAGCAGCGATCTCATGCAAAGCCTATCGTCGACTCGTCTGTCTGTCCGTAGGTTACGAGGGCACTGGGTCAGTCCTGATGTCCCCTGTTCCCCATCAGATGTTGCCCTACATGAACGTGGGCACTTTGTCCCGGACGGAGCTGCAGTTACTGAACCAGCTGCACTGCAGGCGAAAAAGACGGCACCGGACTATCTTCACTGACGAGCAGCTGGAAGCGCTGGAAAACCTCTTCCAGGAAACGAAATACCCAGACGTGGGCACCAGGGAACAGCTGGCCAGAAGGGTGCACTTAAGAGAGGAAAAAGTGGAGGTACTTTGCTTTGTTTTTCCTTCTTCAACCCTCTCCCATTCGCCCTCAAACGCGTTCGAACCGGATGTATCGCGGTGCAGCTCCAGCCCGGCTCTGCCAGGGGAGGGAGAGCGACCGCTTTGTGGGGACAGAGGGAAAGTTTTTTATTATTTCCAAGTGCCCTTCCTTGGGGCGGCCGGCCGAGCCTGTCCCAGGGCTATGAGGGATTGTAGGCAGGCGGCTGTGCCTCCTGAAGGCACCCGGCCTGTCCCACCCGAGCGGCCACTTTTCCGCCTCCCTCTCTCTCTCCCTCCCTCCGTCCGTCCGTCCGAGCGCGGCCGCCGCACACCGGCCCCGGCAGGGCTCCTGCGGGGCTGAGGTCAACCGCGGGTTTGCATAGTTTTATTTCTATTTTTTCCCTCTAATAATTTAATTTCTTAACGTAACAGGTTTGGTTCAAAAACCGCCGGGCGAAGTGGAGAAGGCAAAAGCGATCGTCTTCGGAGGAATCAGAAAACGCACAAAAGTGGAATAAAGCATCTAAAACGTCACCGGAGAAGAGACAAGAAGACGGGAAAAGTGACTTGGACTCTGACAGCTGATACTTCTAAGTGGGGGGGACATTTCCCGTGGACTGTCGGATACGCTCCAGAGGATGCTACTAATCTTGCACAAGATCTGCCTTGTTGGAGGGGGAAAATATCTGTATATAATGTACAATGCCCCGAGCTAATTCCGTGTAAATAAAATGTGTTGCGGAGGTGTTGCACAGGTAGACGGCGGCGCGTTTGTTCACTCTGCGCCGCGGGGAGAGAGAGAGGAGCGGGACAAGGGAGCAGGGAACGATGGTGTCCGGCTCCCCGGGGAGCAGGGCCGGCCTTGCGGGCGCAGTTCCGCGCTCAGCGGTGCGGTATCACGGTGTGAGAGCCGGCGCAGGGCAGCGCTGGCAGGCGGGCCCCGCTCGCCGCAGGCCGGGGAGCGACGGTGGATCTCGCACCCGGGGGGAAGCGGCCGAGGCCCAGACAGGCAGCCCGGTACGGGGGCAGCCCGGTACGAGCCCGAGGCGGCCGGGATCGAGCCCCGCTGCTTCTCCCGGGGGGCTTCCCGCGGCAGTCCGGCTGCGGCCCGAGCGCTTCTCCCGTCCGGGAGCGCTGCGGTTCCGCCGCCCGCCGCTCCCCCCGCAGGGCACGGCCCGCCGGCGACCATGCCCTTGGGAAGCAGCAGCAGGCGAAGCAAACCCGGCCCCACACTTGTTAACTCTGTCCCGTCTCCCTGCGCTTTCCCTATCTCCCTGCGGTTGAGCCTTTTGAGTTTCCAAAGCTTGTCTTTGACCCTCATTTAGAAAAGCAATCTCTCTTCAGCGGTGTTTAAAGTTGTTGTTAACAAATTTTAGACATTATCAGATTAATTACATGTAAGGGGAATACGAGCCCTTGTGTGCTGCTTTTTTTCAGGTGTTTCAGAGGAAGTTGCTAATAGAAGTTTTCTCCCCTTTGAGGCAGCACCTTTGCAATTACAAAACCAGTGACAGCCTGGTGGGGCTCGTTTTACTCTTCCCTCTACGAGGGCCTCGTAGTAGAGACGTCTATTCCCCCTTCAAAATTCACCTTCGTTTTCCTTTTGCTTTTTTTGCTGTGACTCTCCAGCTCAGAGCTTATAATTTCAGAGACGAACCACGGAGGTTTCCACCCATGGTGTTGTGTTTAGGAAGATCCTTCTCTCTCCTTGCCTAAAAGACTGTTCATAAAGTTAAAACAAATAACCTGAAAGTGTAGTCAATTCAGACGATCTCTGGCCCGAAAACTTCATGCTGTGCCTTTCATTCAAAGCTAAGTGGTAGTGAGCTGATTTTTCTTAATTATGGCCAATGCCTAAACTCACCTCTATGTATTCATCTTGCCTAGTTTAGACAAATGGTTTTTTTCAAATATCCTCACCATTACTTCCAGTGACACAAGAAAAGGTCAACTGTTGTGTTTCTTGCCTTCTTCCTATTTTTTGTGATATATCCAGCTTTTTATGGGTGTTGTAACATGGTGTGTACTGCAGGTGTTAGTGTGATAGAGCCAGTCTCAGTACCTGTCTGCTCAGATAACATTTTAATGTTAATGTTTCCACATAGATGTGGTATCTCTTTCTGAGTGACCTCTCACCACATCAAGATGTAGGAACAGCTGCTGTGGAAGTAATTCAGTGTGGTTTTGTGTGAGCCAGTCCTTTAGGGGGCTAAGAGTTTCACAGCTACTGCTCTCTTGAAGAGAAGAAATTTAGCCTCAGTGCAGCAGAGGAGGAAGAGCACAAGCAAATGGATCCTTCTTCTTGGATACATGTGATGGTGTGGTTATATGGAGCTATTGCATTTTGGAGATTCTACCCTATTGTTATGGATGCATATTTGACCTCTGTAAACACTATTGAATTACAACACAACAGCACTAAAAATTAGTTTTTAAATTGCTGAAAATTAGATTTTAAGTGTTTTGTTATGTTATATGCAGGAAGTCTCACTGAGTGGATTTTTAATGTCATCACCTCTGTATTTAGTCATTGTTAGGTTTTAAAGTTCATACTTAATTTGCAAATAAAAAGCCAGGTCTAAGGATAATATTGCCCAAGACTTTACAAATGCTTATATATTTGTGTTACTTCCATGTGTAAATATCTCTACTGCCACAATACGAGCTTGGTAAGGTTTTGTTTTGTTTTGCATTTTTTCATGTGGGGTGGTAATTTTGGAAGTCACTATTAAAGATTTTAGCTTGCATAGTTGAATGTAGGAGTTAAACTGGATCTGGGTTTGTAAGCAGTGGGATTTAAAAATATTTCTGATTGCCAATAGGAGTTACTTAAAGTTGCAGTACATATCTTTAAAGAAACTTAGACTTTTCCAATGGGAGCAATGGCTCCAATTGTGACCGATGGAAGCTCCAGGTCCCCAAACATGCCAGTTAATGGATTTATTGAGAACTGTTTGTTCTGTGGAAACATGGGATGTGATGTAAGAATCAAAACTTTATATTCCAAAACACAGTTTATATCCATGGAATTATGTTAATCAGCTCTGATTTCTTTAAAATAGCATTGTACCTTTATCTGTGTTAATTTTTAAGTTTTTTTATAAACTCTTTATTACCATAAGCTTGATCTTGCAGTCACAGGAATCCATTACTACAAGTAGGTGTAGATCTACTGGAGTTAATAATATGACTTTAAAATCTAATTGAAAAGCAATTTTAATCTTGACCTAAAAGCTTAACCTTACTTACTAAAAATGGTGTTTGTGCCATTAATAGGAATAGCTGTCTTATTATTTTTCTCACTGGTGTTTGTTGAAAACCTAAAGGTTTCATTCTATCATTTTAGCCTGCAAGATGAGATTCTGTGCAATATGGAAGTCTGATAGTGAAAAAGTAGTGAGAAGTTTGCATGAAAAGAATCAAAAAAGTTGAAAACTAAATTATTGAAAACATGAGGGGGATGTAATAAGAAGATCTCTCATTCACTTTTGCTGTTTTGTTGGCATATTCCATTTCTAGATGTCTGTCTGGATTTTTATTTTGGGAGAATTCCTACATGCCAAATTGCAAATGCCACGTAGCAGCTTTCATTATTTCCCTTTCTGTTCATGCAGTAGGAACAAGTTAAAGCAAGGGACCTGAATACGTACTATGTTCCAGCAGGTTCAGTTCTAACAAAGGGGCTTTGAAAGAGTTGTTTGTGGTTCTGTTTGTTAACACTTGTCTAAAAAGGAGACCAAAAGAGAATTAAAAAAAAAATTATTTGGTCAGTTTTGTCCTCCACTGCAACCTACAACCTTGTATCTTGGGAAAACATATTCTCAGAGGATTGGATGGGACTGAAATGTGTTGTATTGTTCATGGTACTGAGGTACTGCTTGGGTTTCACAACTTGAGTTCAGCTTCTTGCTGTCTTACTGATTCTCTGTGAAATGTTGGACTGCTTTCTTTCTTTCTTTCTTTCTTTCTAAATTTCTGTCTGTAGAATGAATAATATTCCTCTCAGATCTCACAAGGGAGTTAGGTAGAGTGGGGGATTATAAGAAGAAATGTAAGCTACTTTGGAGGTTCAACACTGTAGTACAGACTTATTCCAGATAATGCTGTGCATTATAGGAGTAATAACTAAATAATTATACAAAAGGAGCATACACCAAATAAATTTCTCTGACACCAAGCTGGCTTAGGTTACAAAATTCAATTGCAAGGGAAAGGTAGGGAGAGCAGTGCGTAGTAAGGGTCCAGTGCAGAAGTTTTCTCCTGTATAGAGGCAGATTTAGTAATCTGATATCCTATCTTCATTGTGCTATCTGCCTTTAGATAGCTGAAATTTGTATTTCTATTAATACTCTATTTACCATATTTATTTCTGTAGTTCTTGTTTTCATGAGTAATGCTGGAAAGCAGAGGTCAGAATTTTTTTACTTGACGTGAAGTGATTTATTATCAGCTGAGAATCTGGACTTTTTTTACCTTTCAGTTTTACTAATACATGAGTGAACTGTTTTTGAGCTGTGCTATAATGGGATCCTGGGAATATAAACCATGCAAACTCTTTTTTACACATGACTTGTGAAGCAAACATTTGGATTAGTGGAAGTTATAAAAAAATGCAACATTAAGGTGAGTTCATATTTTTCGTGCTCCATCTGCATTTATTGGTTCTCTGGGATTAAACACTGTGGAGCATAAAGGAACAAAAACCTAAAGAGTTTTTGTTTTGTATTTTAACCCCCTAGGGTTTTATTCCACTTATACTTTATGCTTTCCTGCTTCAGAGACCTGGTGAGCCTGGACTCAACCTAGACAGAAAAGTTTAGTCAAATTACCCTGTTTTTCTGGAGTTGCCACTTACTTTGATTTGGTTGGAGTCTATTACACAAAGGTAACAATTACAGCTGCAAGGTGTTGGATTTTAGGAAATTAATGCAACTTTAAAGTGGCATATCTCTGTAAAGTATCTGACAACTTTAAATACAGAAACCTGTATCTGGAGAATTCAAATTTAAAATAAAAAAAGGGGAATCGTACTTCTTACACTTTTGTATTCAGGATAGAGTAGATGTCTACAGACAGATACATGTGTATGTATACAGACACATATATATGTCTTATATCCCTCAAGACAAAAGGCAGAACTTAAGGCACAACTGAATAGAACAATAATGGAGCAAGAGAAAGGCCAGGAAACTTGTTAAAGCATAGAATTACCTAGAGTTGAATGTTGAAAGTTACTTCTGCTTTGTCTTCTAAATGATGTCTGAATACTGGTGTTTGCATTTCTTTTCTTCTCCTTGCAGGCTTGTCTTGGAGATTTGGGGTTTATACCTCCAAAGACATTGAATACCTGTGCAAGCCTAGAAGCTATAATCATTCCTTTGCATTATATCCAGGAAAACAGTCTTCCCCCAAAACTCTAAGCACTGAAATCCCACCAGAGTTTAGTTTACTTGTTTATAGAAGCACAACATTATTATTATTAGTAGTAGTGTTAGTATTAGTATTATTAGTATTAGTATATCATTGCCTTTCTGAGGCAATGTTTGCTACCCAGTGACTGCAGATTGCTTTCTTAATGGCATGTGTTGGGTTTTTCACCTTCACTATACGATGGAAAAAGGGACAATTTTGGTGAACTGTACCCCCTTACTCAGGATTCAACCATCTTCAACAGGCTGCCTGCAGAGCTTCTTCTCCCCTTGCTGTCCAGACTGGGTGCATCTGTGGACATGGCAGACTTAGCACTTATATTTCCTGGAAAAAAGGAGCTCAAGGAGTGGAGAGCCAGATTCTGATGGTGTCAGTTCAGTGATTTGTTTTGTAGGGAAGCATCACAGCCTGAGCTGCAAACTACAGTGCTGGAATGAGCTGCTGAGCACAAGGACGAGAACATCTGAGCCTGGCATCTCTCTTGACTCAAAGGTGTTACCAGCATAGAACCTGAGCATAACTGTATTTATTTCCTTATTTGGGGATTTTGGCAAGCTGTCAAAGAGCTTAGCTGTGAATTTTAAGAGTGATCCCGAGGTGGGAAACTACTGTTGCTCCATTTTGCTGTTGGAAGTGCTGAGGTACCTCTTTCTCTGGGGGACACACAAGAAGTCTTTGGCACAGTGTGGGGAAGCAGAAGTGATGACCTTTTTTTCACCAGTGGATTTTAATGCCATCAACATGTTTTCCTGTTATCCTGCTGGAAATTTGACTTTTCTGGTGAAAATAAGGCCTTCATGGTTGATGTAATTATATATATAATTTCACTTGGTTCATAAACAAATTACATGTTTTTTTTGCTATGTCCATGAACCCAAATTGAAGGCTAAATTAATGGAAGATGAGTGAATAAAGGTACAATATGGCTTGGGTGTATGAAAGACATTTTTAAAAGCCACAAAATCAGAGACCTAACCTACTTTGCGCACCCAAAAACTTTTGCTGAGTGTTGCATGTGCAAGGAATGCGGTGCCAGCAGAGAGCAAGTAAATTTCTTTGGAAATAGAAATGGAAAAGAGTTATTTTTATGCCAAATTTTACCCCACAGTGGATAATTACAGCCAAGTTGTAAACCCCTTAAAAGCAATAAGGCACCAGTATAATGAAACACATAACTGAAATTTACTGTACTTGTGTAGATTGCAAGCTTACTTTTGAATATTTAGTGTTCAATTTCTTAAATCTGTAGTGTTCACAGAGGGCTTATAAGTGCTAGAATTTTGATTAACTGTCTCAAATAAACTACTGCTATTGTTATCACTATAAATCTCCCTAACCTAAGAACCTCAAGGAGGCTGATATTTTCTGTGGAAACTGTAATGGTTTAAAAGGGCATGAACCCAACACTCTTTATTTGGAGCTTCCTGGCATTATACAGAAAGTCTCAGGCTTCATTTACATCAGTTATTAGGTCTTGTTTGTTTAATATTACTTTTTCATCAGTTTTATACTGTGTTTATACGTGTTTATCATGCACATTTTTAGAACATACTGTGTTTTTCTTTCAGTTGGCCCTAATGGTGTAGACACAGCTCTTCACAGTGAAACTTACTCACCTGAGGCTCCTTTACCCTGGTTGAAAGGATGATGTGTAAGCCTGACCCAAAACCTTTGTGAATTAATGAGAAACTTTGTTCTAAAGCTGATAATATTTCTCACTGAGAACAATGCACGTGGTTACTTTGCAAGGTGATCAGTGAAGAGAGGGCATTAATCCCTGCTCAAAAGTGACAGTGATTATGAGACAGAACCATGCAGGAAGAGATCATTAGAAATCTCAGGGGAGCTTTCTCTCTTTAAAATTCTCTAACTGTCCTGCTCTGATTTGCTCAGCTAAAGTGACCCTTCCCACCTTTGTACAGGTGCACTTTTAATGGTAGAAGTGTGCTTCTGTCACTAAAGTCACTGCAGTTAGTACTGTTGTTGATGGAATAAGCTTACCAATGTATCTGGATTCATGTTAAAAGTTTTAGTGAGATAGCTTTTAAGGTATCTCACTAAAACTTTTAAGGTAAAAAAACTTTTGAGGTAAAAGCCATCTCCACTGAAAAAATTACACAAATACAACGGAGTCAAATACAACAATATTGTTGACAAGTGTTTCCTTGACATAGAAGGTGTTTTTCATGCATTGAGGCTTGACTAGGGACAACATTATGCTCTCAGAAACTGTGTTAAGCTTATCTCCACCAGCACAAAGGCAAGATAAAAGTTTATTGATACCTATCATTCTTGGCCTTAAAGGAACATCTGATTTACCAGATGTTTAAGAAAGCCCAGGACAGTGTTCCTGAATTGCAAAGCAGCTGTGTTTTTCTCTGCTCACGTATTCATTGGCACAGCTGCTTCAGATATCTGGGCATCTAAATTATTCTGACATCAGAAAAAAACACTGAAACAGGGACTGATTATGGCCATATTGCTTATGACAGTTTAATGCTTTGGCTGACTGATCACTGGGAAAACTGTTCAGTCACCAGACACGTTGCAGTTAAGAGGTAAGCAGAATTCATGTTGAGCACTAAGAGCTAGGACATTAGGTGCTCTAGAGTCATTCTTTCTAATATCAGTCTCTTTGAAGTAGCTGTCTTAAGAATAGAAGCAGTTTCCATTTCAGCTTCACAGTCTTTTGGTTGCATGCTGAAAATTTTGGTATTGGCTAGATGGATCTCAGATGGCTACAAAATTAAAACAAATAATGAAAAAACAATACATTTTATATTAAAAATAGTCTCAAGAAGTCTATTAATTTGTGTCTTCTGAATTTCTGTACATTTTTACCGTTTTTCTCTCAGTTTCCAGTCTAGGTTGTCTTAAAAACCACTGGACATTTTAATAATGTTTGGGTAATACTTTGGAGCCAGTCTATTGATACTAAGAAATTGATTTGCATTTTTAAAATAACTTTTGGATCAGCACCAAGTAGAAACACAGCCATTATAGAAAAGTATCTGAGAACATTTTCGGAGAAAGCAAACCTAGGAAGGATACTCTAATCTTCACCTCTGGAAGTAGATCACATGAACTGGAAACAGCACTCCTCCAGTCGGCACTGCCAAGTGACTCTTGGCCCTGTATGAAGAAGAGAGAAGAGCAGGCAAGAGCCACATCCCCCTACTTTTCCAAGTCAACTAGGTGTAAACTCAGTACATTTCTCAGGGGCCGTGACCTGCTGAGAGGAATTGGCCCACAAATATAGCCAATAACAGCTTTTGAGAGTTCTAGTTGAGAATTAAAACCATTTAAGATTTGATTAAAATCGTGTTTGTTCAACTGAAATCTTAAGATTTTTTTTTAAATAATATGAGATACACTTGATGTTTATTCTTAGAACAAAAAAACTTGAAAATCATTGCTGTTTGTAGACCATCATATGTTTTGTTTGGGTTTATTTATTTTTACAAACTCTTATTGGCAGTCATTCTGTTCTTGTTGCAGCATAAATTGTGAAGACAATTTAAACTTGCACATAACAAAAGCCTTCTGATCCATTTTTGAAATCCTACTTCTTCCTTATATGTAACCTCTCATGGTTGTGCATGTGAGACAATCAAATGGTGGCGTTCTATATAAGTGAATCATCTTTGGTATGGAAGTGCCTTTTGTGCAGAAAAAAATCTATGGAAAGTTATGCTATGGCTGATGATGCATGACTTACAGACTGTACTTGCAAGGACTGAGGTCCTTCTTAACCTATTGCAGCAGGTTTCAACCCATGCCTGGCAGATACAAAGTGGAATCCATTAACAACAATGAAGTGTTTAAAATACTTGTGAGGATGGGTTCCAGGCTGAAGCCTCACTGAGATAGGTCAGCTAGAGACTGAAATGAAAGATATTGGTAGCACAAATAGAGACCGAGTAGTACAGTTTAGTGGATAGGACAACTCTGGATGCCTACTGTCTCAGCTGGGCCAGATATGTTTCCATCTGTAAAATGGAAACCATCCAATATGATCTCCACAGATACCAAGTGCTATGTACAGTTTCACCATCACAGTTCTGAGAAAGTGTATTCTTCTATTTACTCCAGATAGAGACATGTTTTAGGTTGGAAAATAAAAATTATATTATTTAGATAGGTTTGTAATACCAGATCAAAGAGGTTCTTGAGAATGAAATTCCACACAACCTGATTTAACCTCTCTTGCCTCACCAGCAGTAGGCTGATAAATTTGTAAATTAGAGGTTACTTTCCCCTCTGACTTAATATTTAAAATCCATTCTGAAGAAAGGATAAAACAATTTAGATCTTATCAAGAAGGCATCTGAGCAAGGGTGAGATGTCAAGGAAAAATAGGTTGGCCCTCTGTCATATATTTCATGCTTCTAGGGTAGGGACAGCATACAGGCTGTAGAAGAAGACATTGGAAGGGTAAAGGGGGAATAGAAGCATTTAAGTCCATGGGTTTTTTCAAAGTGAGAGCTTGCAACTGTTTCTTTTCTGAAGTGTGTCCAATGAGTATTTTAACAGAGGGATGGATCTGAATGATTTATCACCTGCCCTAGCCTGGCAATGCAAAAAATTATGAGTTTGACAACTTCATGATCTGTATCTGGGTGTGACATTTTTACTGGTTCTCTAGTGTGTATGCCTATACTCGCGTTTACAAGGACAACAGTTTTTCTTTCAGTGTTGTCAGCATCCCACTGAGAGGGCTTCTAGTGCATAGTTACCAAATGTGCTTGTAATCACTAACAGCAAGATAAATGCTATTATTACACATTGTAATTTCATTTATTTGATAAAATCTGTTTTGGCTTGTCACTTGCTCCCTATCAGAATTAATTACAAGGCTGTAATGCTCCACTGTGGTAAGTGGATAACCACTCCATGGCAGGTGTTGAGCTGAGCTGAAAATTATGGCAACCTCAAAGCTACTGTTTGGAGTGATGGGGTTTAATCTATTAGTTCTTGTAATAGTGTGGAGGTTTTGCACCAGAATCAGCAGTGTGTTTTATCTAAGTAAGATGACCCTTACTGCAGGAATGGTTGACCAATGTTGACCAATATTGTTGACTAATGTTTTTCCCCATCCCCTGTGTCCTCTCAGATAGGACCATGGCCAAGAGCAAAAGGGTTATAAAGGGAATAAACTCTTTGGACTGACTACAGGGCACCTCTGTGAAATGGGTGGGATCTCACAAGGCTGGCTGTAAGTGACCTTCCAGTCACCCATTCTCTGGAACGATAGGTTCTTGATCCAGGGCAGGAGACACAGCAGCTGGGATTTGGCCAAATGTTGCAGCTTGCTGACCCTGCTCATGCCATTACTGTGTCCTTTGCAGTAATAGCAGGAGATCAGCCCCATTCCATTTCGGGACTTCCTCATGCCAGAGAAGTCCCTAAGGAAGCAATTAAACTACAACAAGCTTCATAGTAACTTGCATTTTAGCCTATGATCTAACTTTGTAACTCATGATTAAAAACTAGGTAGAATGATTTTTTTCCTAATAGTAAGGAGATTTACGTGGTTAACATTTTATTCCTACATCTTGAGATGTTATAAACATTGTAAACATTATAGATGAGATTTGTAAACACAAGTTATTTATGTAGCAAAGCATAAATACATGCCTAGATTAGGTCGGCTGGTAAAAATAATTATTATTGCTATTTAACTTTATGGAGTGACCTAAATATCTTACAGAGTAAACACAATAAAGAAATTTATTCTTGAAATGCTGCTGCTCTTTAGGGACTCTGTGTGTGACAGAACTGCATGTGTTCCCCTCACAGGATATCTGAGGTGCCTCAGGTGTGGGCTTGCAGCATCTCTTTAGCACATCTTTTCTCATAATGTCTTGTATACATGACTAATATCAGTGGATTTTTAATCTATTCTTTGCATTTATGTATCTTCTGGTGGCCAGAAGGACAGTTTCAATCTGACAAAGAATACTCTTGTGCACTTATAGAACACAGTTATTAGGAGAAGTTTACTTTAACATGTCTGTGTATTGAATGGTTTACTTCTGCTACCAGCAGTTATTTACCTGAGATATGGGAAAGTGATTGGGGAAGGGGAGGAACCAACAGTGTTCTTTAAAAAAAAGTCTTCATGTCTCCATGACCAGTATCTCCTGGTGGAAGGCAGACTGCCTATATCAGCTTTCACCAAGAGAGAGGAAAAATGGGAATACCCGGAGTGCTTTGTCCTTTCATTACCAGCACCATACAAGTGCAGTTGGAAGTTAGCACTGTGTCATGTTTCAGTCTGTTTCTGGTTTGCAGCCCTTTGGCCTGTGTACATTTCCAGCAATGTCATGGATTTTCTGCTTTTTTTTTACTTTTTGCTGCCTGTAGAGCTTTACCATTAATTTTTTTAAAAATTGTTATTTAATTTTTCCCTGTTTGTTTCCCCAGCTATACCTGTTTGCTCTAAATCAGCTTATAAAGTTTTGTTCTGTGTATAAGTCTGGCAAAGAAGAGGGGAGCTTGAAATTTAGAAAGTAATTTGTGATTTAGTGTGCATACCTCTGGTAAGATTAGCTACTGTTTGAGCTTTTCTTATAACCAGACAGTTGAAAGTGAAAGATCAGAATTAATAATGACAAACTTCACCTCCTCTGAGAATGGGTCTGTATATGAGCATGTTCAGAATGGTTACTCTTACACTAATTTACAGGCATGACTTTCTATAGCTTTTTCTATTTTATTGTTGCATTTCCATGCATGTTGCATTTGCTGGAAATCTCATGCTGATTTCAGACAAGAACACATCTTCTCTTAGTGGAACATTTTGGTTACATCAACATTAGTTGCTCCTAAAAATGAGCTTAAAGGATGTTGGTTGTGATTACAAAACTCAACTCGTGTTCTGAGATATTCTTCCAAATTTTGCAGTGGTCCAAATCCACATCTCTCTCTTCTCAGATAGTGGAGCTCCAGAAATGGGTATGATCTGGCCTAAAAGAACATGTTTGGCACAGTGCTTGCTCATTTAATTTCTTCTGTCCCAAACCACTTCAGTGAGGTTCAGTTTACCCATGAGAGATATTCTATCCTTGTGGTGGAGAAATTCACCAACTTCTGATGTGGAACAGACAGAGAAAGCCAAATGCCAAAATGTGTTTATATAAATACATACGCTGGTGTGGTGATCCCTTTGTAAACATCTGTACTTGAGAACCGTGTTGGATTTTGAAAGCTTCTTGGAGAACATGGGGAAGGATCTTTAACAGAACTCTAACTTGCAAGACAAACAAACATTTCAAGCAAAAATATTTTTTGGTACTTTTTGGGAAATTGCACTATTTGCCTTAATCTAGAATTTTAGGTGAGACAATTTACAGGACATAAATATGCATTTCATTTGAGCTACCATAGGCTATTTTTAGAAGTTTTAGCTATATTTTAAAATTCAGTTATCTTGGGTTTATTATCTTAGTTGATAATCAGGTCAAAGTGTCAGTGTGAAGTGGTTTTTTGAAGTACTAAATATTTCCTCTGTAGGTCAGTGGGACTCAAATCTCCTTCATTCCCCTATATTAAATTGAATCATGACTGTGCCAGTCAGTGGGCTTTTCAGTCAGAATCTGCTCACATTTCAGCAAGGACAGTGGATGTCAGTGGTGGATCAAAACCGCTTCTTTCAAAAGATCCTTTCAATGGCAAAGGTACTGCTTTTGGAACAGATGCATTCAGTTATGCTCAGTTTGTAAACTTAAAATTTGCAATAATGGTGAGTTTTGAGAGTTTTTCAAGAGCTAAGATGGAGTTAGGTTTGTTTGGCAAGACTGTTAAAACTCTAGCAGTGTCACAGCAGTTACATATGAACACGTGTGTCAGCTCAGAGCTGACCCAGCTCTGTCAATAGGCCTCTTCTGCTACATGGTTATTGTCACTTTTTGCAGGTCCTGGAGACCTCTTGGTTAAACCTTGACATGCCATGTTGAGTAGCTTTTGAGAGCTGGTGCAATGACAGCAAAATGAAAGGGATATCTGGCATGCATTTTTTTCCTGCATTCACTACATTATTTCAAAGCTGGAGGAGAAAAGAGGAATATCACTGGAGTCAGAGGAGTTGAACTGGACAAAGTCATCAATTCTTTGCTCCTGCTCATGTCCTTGCTCTCCAGAGTGCTTTTGCCAGCTTTAACAAACCCAGAAGTTCATCATGGAAGCATGCTTCCATATGCTAGTGGGTGCATTATTTTTGTTTTACTTTTCACTTTTCTGTAAATGGGAAAAGGACTATGGCAGTTTTTAGCTTAAGATGGGAAGATCCTAATCTAATGATTTTGGGAAACACAGACCTGATCCGTGGCTCTGGTGTTGTTTTCTGTTTATGTCACAGCAGCATTCAGTACCTGGAGACCACAGCAGATAATTTCAGGCTTCTGCAACAACAGAATGAAAGGAGAAGATGAAATTTTGGCATGGAGTCTCCTGGTGTGCTTTGCAATCTTCTTTTTCTCCCTAAAAAACAAAAACAGTGTCTTAAAAATGATCAGTGCAGTTTCAAATTGGGACGTTAGCCAAAAAAAAATCAGCCTCTTTTGGTGTTGAAGGTAATGCTCCTACAGTCCAATGCTAAACTTTGTGCATGCTGTAGACAGGGTGAACTCCCTGAGAATGTGTTGCAATGAAGAAGGGTGCATGTTTTAAAGTGTGGTGATGGAAATTTATAAAGTGCAAGCAAGAACATTTCTGCCTACATAATACAGACACAGGGCATAAATTACATACAATCTCTCAGATGCACAATTTTGAGCCCATGTATTTGGAGATAGGGTAGAGACCCATGTTAATAGTTGCTCATATGTAATGTACATCTCAATCTGTACATCTACATTATTTCAGTTGGTCTGTGAGGGGAATCTGAAAAGAGAAATTAAACTTACAGAAAAAGTTCAACAAACTATTAGAGTTGGAAGGAAATTGAAATAATGGATTTCTCTTTTTAACCTATACTAACGTATACTTGTAGAAGATATGCTAGAACATAAGTCTTCTATGCTCCATTAGAAATAGCAAAAATCGTCTTGTTAATTGAAAAACAACCACTGGGTTTGTATTGCGTGGGATGCAGGTCAGTGTAAAAGTAAAGTGAGTGCTGTGCCTTGGAATGAATTACAGTTTTGAAGGATAGGTCCTGCATGCTCATTTTTGGTTTTGGCATTTAATGCCTTCCTCTCGTTCAAATATGTGGGAGGAATCAAATGTCAAAATCTTCACTGTGTATGATATATAATTTCTCTCTTGTATTTCAGTGGGAGGAACATCAGACCCCAAAATGATTATGTGTCTACTCATAAGGAATACATCACTGCATATTTTAATGTCAGTTGCGGGAAATGGAGATGGGGTAAAATATTGTTGTCACCTTCCCCCTTCTGAGTTTCTGCTTGTGTTTTTCTGTGTACCCTTGCAGGATGCCAACAACCCAGAACTTCAATTCTGTGTCTGGAACTTTGGTCCTGGCCAAAGCAGACCTCTAGAGATGAACACGTCCCAGGACTTCAGAATCCCAGTCCAGATCTAGGTCAAAAGAATGAAACCTAGGGTTTGTGAATAGAACTTTTTATACTTGAAACAACAACATCTTGAAAATTTCCCATTATGCTCAGTAATAACATGTCTATTTTACAGTTGGAAAAATAGACCCATGGGGAGGGTAAAGGCCTAGTCACACTGTACAAGTCAGTGGCAAAGTTTATGGAAGCTCAGGTCTCCACAGCTCTGTGATTCTTAAAAACAACTGGGTTCAGCAATTTACAACCTTTTTGTGTTAACTATATTCTCGAATATGGTGTCCGTTTAAATTTGGGTGCCATTTACAGAATGTACCCTGAAGTGACAAGAAATAAAGTAGAGGAAGGATGTGGGAGACAGTGTGCTGGATATGAGATGAATATTCTGCATGCCAGCAGCAGGGCCTGCAGTGAGCTAGCAGGTCCTTTCCTGAGGTTCCTCTGGCTGACTCTTGCACAGACCTTGAGGATGTTGCCTCTTCCAGCAAATGATGCTAGGGAGGTTAGGGACCACAATACAATTTGGACAGCCTCCTATGTCTGTTTCCATTGCTCCTGATACTGAAGCGTGCCCAGAGCAGCAGAATGGAGAGGGAAAAAAGCATCCCTGCCCTTGTGGGCTCTGGATTTTGCCCGGTGCCTTGTCTGGGTTTAGCTCACTTCCACAGTGCATTGCCTTGTGGTTGCTGTCTGTGTTTGGTCTTAGACACAAATATCATTCATGGTTCCCCGACACAGGGCCAGGCAGGACCAAAATCTGTCCTGTGCCTCCTTGCACCTTGTTTAAAACAGCAGTTCTAAACAAGTTTTGTGGGGGGATCCAAAACCTGTTAGAAAGAAATGAAAGTCTTACATCAACTTCAAGGGGGTTTGGATCAGGCCTTACATGTCTTTTCTTACTCCTAGTGCAGTCTCTGGGATTTTTGCCAGGGATTCATTGGGAATAGTTTGACTTCACTGTGACCAGGACTCGGTCCAAGATGAGCATACACAAGGGGAATGAACAGTCTTTTAAAAAATTTTTAATTCCCTCTCAAGGCTCCACAGCAATGCAAAATGGTGTAAAGCAACATAAACAACTACATATCCTAGGAACAGAAATGAGAATTCTAAGTACATGCAGTTTTATTGAATGTTATCAAGGCTCCCTAGTAGTTAATTTGATTAAATGGAGCTCCCTGAATGTTCTTTCTCTAAAAGTGATTTACAAAGTGTTTTAACATGAGGAGTTTCCAAAAGCACTTGGATGTCAAAGAAGAGCTATTAATCTTTATATTAGCATTCTGAAAAACAGCATGTGTTCCTTGATTAGTTGATATTTGTTTGCATTCTTCTTTTCTACAGAGGATTATCACTTTGACCTTTTTAAACATACTGTAGCTCTTTAACATTTAGGAGTTAAATATTTTCATGGTTATAAACTGGTGTTAATCTGGTTTTCGCTGGTGTAAATAAGGACTGAAACCCACAAAGAATACTGAAAAACCTCAGATGTAAGTCCTAATAATCTTTATCTCATGAAACACATTAGTGAGCAAGCTAGTATGCCATATATTTGACCATCTTGGACAAGTCTCACTGGGGCAACCCTGGCCAGGTCTTGCCCATGCTGATTGTCTAACTGATTTCAGCAGGACTGATCAAGTGAGATGAAGGATTTCTGCCTCTTGCCTTTGTTGAAAAGAAACTCAGGCAGGATTGCCCCAGTGGGCAGATTATAAGTTTTACCTTGCAATGCAGACATGTGTCTTTCAGGATTTTAAATATATGTGAAGTACGCTCTCTAAAGAGAAAAGTAATAGACACCAATTTATGCGTGGTGTACTTCTGTTTTTTGGTGGCTTTCAATTGTGCCTTGGGTGTGTATTCCTTATTGCTCTGTGTGTGTGCATGCAATCAAAAAGTCCTGTAAGCTGACACAGCATTAGACTGGTGACACTTTCAGCCTCTTGGGACAGAGAGTGGGGCTGGAAGTTATAAACAGCAGAGGTGCTGTGCACTATCAAGCAGAGACAAAAATAAGTATCATAAAGATTCATTTAAAAGGGCGTATTTAATGAAATTCCAGCAGAAACTGCAAGACCACATGACAGAACTTGATACCAAGTTAAGGTCCAGAGCTTCAGCGCATGCACTTGCTCCAAAGTAAATTAAAAAGCCTTGGTTGCCATGGTTAGGACTGTTGATATATTGCTTTGACATTTTCAGTGTCATTAATTTGGCTCTTTTGTCAGGTGAGAATCCTTAAATTAAACATTGCTTTGGATTGCTTCATAATACTTCTGCTAGGACAAAAACAGAAGAACAAAACCCCACTCAGTTAAGGATCTGCTGTCTGTAATAATTCTGACATCGTGTGAAAGAAGACATCATGGACCTTTTGCCTATTTTACTAATCAATATTGTGGATCTTCCCCATTCTTCATTAATAATTTGGATTCTGGAGAGCCCAGTCATAATGGAAGCCTTAGAACAATAATTGTATCTTCAGGTGCAGCTGAAGACTGGATCCCTGCAGCCCCTTGCAATCTTCCTCAAGGCCATCAGAGCTGCAGCTGGAAACTGGCAGTACCTGCAACTAGGCTGGCAGAGGGTGAGGGGATGGGGCCACACTTTCTTTGAGTATGCAAAGGAACTCTGCCAGGTATTTTGCATTCTTAAGTGGGTTTCTTGGTTACATTTCAGGCTTTCGCTGTGTAAGTCTATTTCCCTTTCTCTCCTTTTGTCTGCCCAGCTCTGTTTCTTGGTGTGTGATTTTCTTTGGTTACTCTACCTTCTTGCTTAAATTCTGGTTGTCACTACTCTGCTGTGTCCTAAGTTCTGGCTTGTGGCCAGCTCAGCTCTTGTATGCTCTTCTGACCTCGTGTTTCATATACCTAAGCCACAAAGTATTTCTTTCTTAACCTTCCTGCCTTCCCACCTTCATCCTCAAATATTAGATACGTTAAATCTGCATACAAATTTATACATTCACATAAATTGGGAAGATAGATGATTAGTAGAGTGTGGAACTTGAAAATAAATAACATATGTGCTTTTCCCACCCTTGTAGGGAAATTTAGGTGGTTTGTGTTAGCACACTAGCTTATATTTGGTTAAAATAAGCACTTTACCTAACCCAACGACCCTAGTCCCAATCCCTGTTCCCTGGAGGATTTGGTTTGGCTTGGCTAATACTGTATAAAGGGGTAATCTGCTCCCCTCTGCCAGCAGACTGCTGCCTGAGTCTGATAGTCATCTACTTAACTGGCTTTCATGAAGTGCAGAAATGCATGTTGGGTTGGGCCTGCTAATGGTGCATAGAGTTTTTCCTGTAGTAAGCCCTAACACATTTCTAACAAAGTTTGAAGATTGTTATTTTTTGCAGAACATCCTTGCAGACAGCTAAGTAATGGTGGGTGAATTCCCACATCCCCAAATTTAGACTGGAATTTTCTACACCCAAACCCCTTTGCTTTGGCTGCAAGGCAGTAATACAGCACATTACAACTGGTTGTGTAGAGTCTGGAAAACTTTTGGTATGCTGCCACAAATCCCACAGTCTTTTGGCTGACCCATCACTGCCTATGTACAGCAGGGATAGCCAACTTTTGTATAGGAGCCACTGTATTCCCAAGGAGGTATTTTGAGCAGACCAGATACAGCCACGTTTATGCACTTGAGTTTTAGAAACTTTCCAGACTCCATCTGCACACTGTTTCCCTTTCTTATCCCTCTCCATATAGCACCAAGCAGCCATGTGGCTGGCTGGTTGAGGTTGGATAGAGTGGTGTTGTGGGCCACCTTTTGCCACTGGGCTGCCACTTGACGTTCTTGATCTGCATGAACTGTTCTTGCAGGGTGCCCACGGCTGTGGTATGCAAAAGCTTTCTCCACATCTAGCTTTACTCGAGTGTGACGAAAAAGCCTGATGCCATATGGGATATTCATTCACACTAGGAATTTAGTACTGTGTCTTGCCTGTCACTTAATTAGCTGTTATTTATTTTAATAGAATGCATAATGCAAGGAATTATTTTTGTTTAAGGGACTTAAGATGACTTAAAGCCATAGGGAAGAGGAAAAATCCCCACATCTACAAGAAGTAATAAAGTGCTTTTGTTTTCCTAAAATTATTACTATTTGAAGTCCAATGTGCCAGATCTGGAATATTGCAGTAAAGGTTGCACTGGGACTTCACAGTTATTTACTAGGTGATTATTTAGAGTCACTTTCTTTTTAGTCAGTTGTAACATTTTATATTTTGGGGGCTTGACTGGGATATGGCATCACACTTGGTTCTAGCTGTGTTGCAGTAATCTCTGTGTGACATGGAGCCAGAAAGACCTATAAAAGCAGCTGTTGCTTTCATTAAAATCATTACAAAGGTCTATTTGTGGTGTCCCCAAAAATAATTCCGATAATTGGTTGTTAATTTTAATTACTCACCAGTTGAATATCTCAATAGGAGAAACAGGTATACATGCCCAGTTAAACAAAATAAACACATACTCAGTAATAACTGGACATTTGGGTAACATGTTAAATGTAATAATACTGTGCAGTGATGATTAATTTATAATCTCCATCAAATCAGTAGAAGCAGGATATAGTTAATATGATGTCATTGTTTAGATAGCCCCTTTTAATGACTTATTTATATACATATGTTCAGTGTTACAAGGTGGTGAGTCGACACTTGTTAGTATTGGGCAAGCTGCATGATCCACTTGTGAAACTGTTTTTCAGGCAGAAGGGGCACAGTGCCTGCCATTTCTTGTTCCACTCTGACCTCCAGGCCCTCAGCACAACCAGAGCAGAAGCAAGCTACCTCACCTTCCCCATATTGTCAGGAGCAGCAGTCACAGGGTGCATGGCTGTCATGTTTAAACAGAAATAAAATAGAACCAGAAAATTTTGCTATCTCCTTGGGGGCAGTGTAGGTGCAAGAAGCAACAAGTGGAGAAGAGAAGATTGCAGCTTCAGCTTGTCCCTTGCTCCTTTGCAGCCATCCACTGTGGGGTGCTGTACTCAAGGCTCAGAAGACATTAAAAGAACACTGCTGAAGGGACCAAGGTTGTAGGGGCATTTAGTTAGTAAAATGCTTTGGGAATGCAGGAATTTTTTAATATGACCAACCCTGTTCTCAACACAGACCCAAAACACAGCCCCATAGTAGCCACTGTGAAGAAAATTAACTCTACCCCAGCCAAAGCCAGCACACTGGATAAAACAAGTGTTCTTTCACTTCTCTTCACCTTTGCCTTGTGTTGTTCGAAGAATTGTGTATTCATTCTCACAGCACTGAAAGGGGGAACATATGCTCTGTTTGACTTAGCATTGAATCATGGGTGGCATGTAAGGACAATCCCATGTGCCTCTACCTTGGCCCTTCTTTGGGGGGAATTAATCTCAGCAGGGTACCACATCCTCAGCCTGCAGATAAGGATATTTCTGATGTTCAAGTGATGAGAAGTAAGAAGAGGAGGGCACCACATAGCTACAGCATACATAAATGTTCACATATTTATCATGATATGAATATGCAACAGGAGAAATGGAGAACTACTTTGGCTCTTTGAATAGCACACGCAGGGAGTTTAGGTTGGGGGTGAAGTTTCTTTTTTTGCTCCAATTTATACCTATATGCAACACACATTGGCAAAAAGTAGAAATATGATTAATTCACTGTTATGGGCAGGCAGATTAGTCAGGTTATGGAATGGCTGTGACATGGAGAGTGATAGAACAATTTTCTCATGAGCTGGTTTCTGTTTTCCTAAGCATTTTGTCATGTGTCAACTCTATTAACTGTGCTTTGCAGTCAGCACTTGTTTTTCTCTATATACTCTTATTATGCATTCTTGTTAAAACTTTTCATCTTCATTTAGCCTTGACTGGGATATTCCAGACCTGTCCAATTCCTTCACACAAATGAGCAGTAATTATATGAGCTATGTGAGGAAGGTCAGAATTTATTTCCTATACCATACTAAAAAGACAAGTAAACGTAAAGCACATGAAAAACATAAACAGTAACTTTCTCCTCTTCGATTCTGTTGTACATCTTTGTCCTTTGAAGTCTAGACAAATAGGCTGTGGCAGAAAGACATGAAGATATTTTTGATAATAAAATTTACTAACTGAGGGTATTGTAAAAAGCCTGTCTCCCTTACAATAAAGGGTGTGCTAACAGTTCCTTCAATATGCTGATTTGGTTTCAGTCCAAAACGTCCTAACCATAAGTGAGGTGATTTATCAGTTAAGAAAGGCACAAACTCCTTAGAATGTCTAACCTCAGTATTTTGCATATACCCAACACTGTTAAAAAAAGAGAGAATCATTTGTCCCATGTTCTACTTGAGTGGTGAATTAGAGTGAGTTCAGTGGTAAATATGTGTATAGAAGTTAAAGCCTGCCCATTTGACCATCTTGGCTCTAGAGGCTACCTAATCCAGGTGGAAATGAATGATGCTGGAGTAATATATTTGCCCACTTCCTCCAACTGCTGAAAGTCAAACCTCACCTTTTACAAAA
Source organism: Leptocoma aspasia (assembly GCA_013399835.1). Classification (NCBI taxonomy): domain Eukaryota; kingdom Metazoa; phylum Chordata; class Aves; order Passeriformes; family Nectariniidae; genus Leptocoma; species Leptocoma aspasia. Next base: position 563,619 of record VXAX01006476.1, read on the forward strand.
AAATTAGTGCAGTGGTTCTCACTCTAAAGTTTTGGTTATACATGGGCTTTTAAATATTGATTTTATAAATTCTAATTGTTTATTAAAATGTGACAGAAAAATAGTCATGTCAAGAAATGTGAGCTCTCCACATTTTTTTTTAGATACCTGTCCTTTGCAAATATTGCAAAGGTGCAACTTTTAAAAGAGCATGGTGCATGGTGCAACTTTTAAAAGAGTAACCTGAACATGGCTTTGTGTTGCAGACAATGCAGTCATGCTCTTCTAGGATAAATGAGGTGTCACTGCAAAATACCAGCATCAACAACCAGGGCAGTTTTAACCATGTCTGGGGTCTACTGCATGGTTAGAAGTTATTTATATGAATGTTCTCACAGAGCACTGCAAACAGTGGAGGTTACTGCTGACAGATAGTTGGGCCTGTCACTGTTGTACATTAATCTAAGCACACCTCTTTATCCATACACATCTAATACACAAACTACAAGATCCTCTCAGTTCAGATCACTTGTAACCACTGTACCCTTCATACTTCCAGTAACAGCATTTTTTTCTGTTATGAAGTCATATTTAAAATGTGGTGATCCAATACAAGCAGATAGATTCTTAGCTCAGTGTGCAGAGATTTAAGTGCCATTTCTCATTGGTGCTAATGCAAGTCAGGTGTCTAATACCCTGTACAGCTCACTGAAGATTCGCCCCAAGATGCCTTGTAAATCGCTTTTCATTGAAAGCACATTCAAAATTCACTTTTCTGTATGTGGTTTTTGCTACAGCAGTCTTACTATAGATATTAAGTTTGTCACTGAAGAGGAATCATAAAGTCAAACAGGGCTTTTAAAGAAAATCTCATGCAATAAAATTTTAAACTCTAGTTGATCTCTTGAACTGCAACATTTCTCTGCTGAAGGTTGTGACTGTTGTGCATTACAGTTGGCTCTGCACCTAGACTGCTTTGTCCTTACAGTTTGGCACAACCCAGCTATACCTGCATTTACAGCCATGAGTATTACAGGATCAGATTTGGTTTCTCCCATTAAAAAAAAAAAAAAACCAACTTCATGCAGAGATAAATGACTTCCCTGACTAGAATGCTTAATTAGAAAGTTTGTTTGCCAGCTGGTGAGTACATTCAGCCTTTCTTCCTTCTTACCACTAGACAGTCCTATAGAAGTTCCCTATCTTTGGTATAATTTCTGTTTCTGGTAAACTTAGTTCTATAGCTTTCTTGAGGGTGTGTTGATGACTGCTAGATGCAAAAGCATTGTTAATTTGCAGACTAGTAATCCAGTGTTTCTGTTTGAAGATGAACAACTAGACTGTGTATCTTTCTGTGATCCCTTCTTCCACAGGCATGCTAAAGAGGAATGTAACAATTTCCTGGGCACACCTGATTCTTGTGATGCTCAAGGGCTGGTATTGGATTGCCCTAATAACAATAAGGTTTCTTTGGGTGCCTTTTTACAGTTGAGATTAGAACAGGCCGTTCTGTGGTGGATACTGTGTAACTTATAGAAATTGCTGGTTTTGGAAAGAAGCCCCTGTTCTTTGAGCATCTCAAGCCCAGCATCCTTAACTGTTCTGAAAACCAGGGTTCTGCTTGTGTCAGTAGCTAAGAATATTGGGTTGCCAGTCATAGCCTACAATTCCCTATTTTTTAGTAAAAACAGCAATAACAGTATAGTAATATCTCTGTAATATTAAAGTTCTGGAGATATTTTGCATTACTGAGCAGGTACTAAAAGCCACAAATTTCAAAGGGAAAGGGATTGAAAGTCTAATTTGACTGGAGCTCGCCTATTAATTTTTTCTCCCCACAGAAGATATACTAGAGCTGCTCACTCAAATGCCTTAATCTATTTGCTTGAAAGATGAGTATATCACTCAATGCCTATTAAATAAATTTCTGTGGTAAACTGTGACAGAGAAGGAAGAAAAAAATGAGTAAAGACTTGGAGAATTAATGAATAGCCTCAGTGTCCTAGAGGTATGAACCTCTGAATCAGCAAACCAAGAAATGCACAGTGTTGGTCAGTACCTGCTCACAGGAATTGTTCACACATGGGTCAGATGTCCACTTTCTCTCCCACTCTTTGTTTCTGAAGATGTCACTGTGGATTAATTCTCTTCCATGCATTTCAAGACTTAGCTTTGACTGTCTTGACTGTAAACTTACAGGCTAGTTGAGTTCAGCAGGGTAGTGTGATAAGACTCATTCTCTTTTCACTTTCAAAGGATATTTCTACTTGCTTGCCCCTCTAAAGGCATACTTTATTGTTACACAGCTGTTGAAAAAGAAGGGTTCAGGAGACCTATTCCAAGAAGAGAACTTAGCAAGCAGACTTCATTTTTCAATGCAAAAAACCCCCCAAAAAACTGCAACAAACTTTACTTGGATACAGAAATAAATTTTGTCTACGTATTTTAGAAACTGTGGGTAATGTTTTGCACCCCAATTTGCACTGTAGAAAACTGGAGCAGATTAATAGCTGTATCAGTTGTATCAATAATTTTTTTTTTTTTAACTAATTCTGGGATTGTCTCCTTTTTTGTAGAGAAAAGGAAGCTTTGTTTTGGAACACCAAATTGCACAGAGTACAAGCCTACATATTCATATTTTAATAAAGACATTCTTCTCATGCTTGAAGCTTGTTTAAACCCATCATTGAAGTCTGGATTTGTTAGACTGATGCTGGAATGGAAACTGGAAATAAGCTTTGGCCATGGTGTAACCAAAGATCACTGATCTCAGGGAAAAAAATCTTCCCTTCTCCACTGTGAGCCAATACATATATACAATATTAATGAGACTTTTCCTGCTAACTGTGGGACTTATAAGTGGTAAAAGTGTACTTAGCCACTGTCTATCAGAATAGTAGAGCTCTTTCCTCTACTGGCTAGAGGAAAAATATCTTTTTTTTTTCTTTTCAGACCTACATAAGACAAAGTAGCTCACACAAATGCATTCCCATACTATTTTTTCTGTGTAACCATTTTAGTGGGGTTCCCCTCCTTGTAACAGAACTTTGTTTTCATATATGCTTGACAACCTATTTTCAGTTGCAGGTTTAATTCCACATGACCTCCATGATATGGCTTGTTGGGGTTTCTGCCAGCAGCTTCCTCTGGAAGAGATGCTCCAGTGCACAGAGGAGAGAGCATCAGGTGGGGTTGTGTGGTTTACACCTTGGGTGGCTGTTGAGTGGAGACAGAATGGCCTTTCAACAAGGAATATAGTTTTCATATTGTCATTCCATATTTGTTAGATATGGGTAGTGCCTGCAGTCTTTATCTTTGAGTGTCAGCATTTCCAAAAATGGGGACTTCAGACCTCCTAAGCTGTTTGCTATCTAGTGTTTGTGCATACTTAGTGCAGTGCACATACTTCATAATAATAACTTGTAACCAGCAGTCAGTACCATGCATGTTCTCACTGCTCAGCAGAATAGGCTTTAATATAACACCACAACTACAGCCAGTGTTGTGTAATTTTTCCTTTTGAGAATGTAATTCAAAATCTTGCTGGCTCACAAACACCTGAATTCCACTGTGGTTTGTCATTAACACTGTCTGGGGAAAAAAACCTCAAGGGCTGCAAGTGTCTGAGAAGTCCAGTCCCATGAATATGCTAATGGTGAGATTTTAGTTGGGTCCTAACACAGCATGAGGGGATGCTGCTGAGCTGTAATTACTATGAGAACCAGGGCTCAGAATTTCCTGAATATTGTGGGTTTCAGTTCTCAATGATAACATGGTGTTAGTGTGGTTTTTTTGCCCTGAATGTTGAGTGTGCAGACAACTGCTCTTTTTTTATACTGGTGGAAATAGTCAACTATCTATAATTAGTAACATTCAACCTACTCTCCAAAATACCAGCACTTGCCTGGGTCTCAGATTGTCAAGGTTTATTGCAGGCAGTCCAAGACCAGAGAGTTCAATGAGAAAATTAACTTATATGTTATTTTACCATATTAGAGAGTTGATTTCCTTCCAATTTGAAACAGATGATACATTGTTATAAAGGGTTGGGGTTGCACTTAATATTTGCCTATAAAAGAGGTAAAGACATACAAGACTTTTCCGCTACATTGGGTTAGGGCTTTAAAAATAATATACTTTTTACAAGCCTAACTGCAGATTTTATTCCTTTGAGTCACGTGTGCTTGGTGGAAAGCATGTACTTTCAGTGCTTCTCAAAGCATAAAATGTGCAATAAATTTTTTTAAGAAGAATTTATACTATGTTTAGTTTTGTAAGGGAAAAATATTAGTAAGTTTAATCTAATGTCATTAAATGTTGTGGTTTTCAGGTAATTTGTAATCCAGAAACCTTTAGTGTATTTGGCTAAATGGTAACAGAAAATTAAGCTATAAGGAACAGTGAAAAATTGCTGGGATTACATTTGGGGCTAAATATTGACTATTAAAATGTTTGTACTTCAAATAAAGTGGTGTGACTGTTGGCTCACCAGATATCTAAGCTGAATATCTATACCTTTCTAAATGCTTGAATAATAAACTAAATGGACCTCCCACCTAGGTGACCTTGCTTCTGTTACCAGGAATGAAGGAAAAAGAACCCTCAAGCAGGAACAGCATCAGATGGAAGTTCAGTAGGAGCTGCTTAGGACAACATACCATCCAAAAGCCTTTCTTCTGAGAACAGTCAGAACAGCAGTCCTAGACTGCAGTGTGTTTGGTCCCTTTTCTGCAGCAAGTCAGCATTTCCACAGGGGCTCATGCAAGCAGGCAATGATGGATCTGTTATATATGCTTGAATATTTTTTTCTGGGTGTGTGTGTCAGCTTTTGCTGCTCTTCTACAATGTGGCATGTCAGCCAGCATAAACAACACTGGGATTCATTAGGAATATAAATAAACTGATGATGGTTTGCTGTAGGAAGCAATAACACCCATAGGGGTCCCAGTGGATGCTTAGAGGGTGTGGTGAGAAAAGATAGAGAAAGGTTTTTCTCCAGGCATTAATGTGTATAAGGCCAGTTGTGCTTATAAAGTAGCTGAGTGGATGAGCTATTTGAGGGAGAGTGCCAGCAGTGTTACCTTTTGAAGACAAATAAAGATATTTCAAATAGGAGGCAGAGGAACAGCCACGACCCTTAGTGGAACCCTTCCAGTACAGTTTTTTTGAATCTTTTTCTTCATTAGTGTTTCCCAAAGGTGAATTCAGTAACAGAGTACCTCATGATAACTGAGCATGCAGCACTTGGGGGCACATTATGAAAATAAAAATAACTTCATATCTAAACCATTCTCCGTCTTATCTCCCATAACAGCAATATCTGTCTGCAAATTTTATTTTACTTGGGGAGTTCAGGTTACCACCTTTCCAGAACTTTCTACCAGTTCTATCCAAAACAAATCCTGATTTTTATAAGTCAATAAATGGATGGAGTACTTTTAATAAGAAACCCTGAGAAGTCAAAAAAACTGGAAGAGTAGATCAGGGAAAATTACGAATCTGTTGAGAATATGATGTTGCCAAATCCAAAGAAGAAAATAAATCCCGATGCCACCTTTTGGAAAACAGTCGCAGTCGGACGGAATTCTGAGTAATCCTTCTGCAGGAGTTACTCAAGTTCAGTTTGGTGTTTTCCACTTTTGATAGATGCTGGAAGCAGGCAGTTTTAAGTAACAGGCTTGAAGTATGCACTGTTACTAATCCAAGCAGTTACAAATGCACATTAAAATTTAAAAAAAAAAATCAGTTACAACAGGTTTGCATCCAGGAGGGAAAAGTTAAATGCTTTTATATGATATTAGAATGGCAGAACTGAACAGGTTTGGGTTTTGTTTGTTTTTTTTTTTTTTTCCCCCCTATCAAGAAAAGAATTGTTAAAAAGGGGAATGGTGTTTCCCTAAGTACTCATATAGCTGTTATTTTTAGGGTTTTTTTGGTGAGGTTCATGTTTTCCAGAAAGAAAGCAACAGTGCCTAGTGATAAATTATATAACCAGAGAACAAATCTTAAACCTTAGTAACTGAACCATTTCACTGGATAGCACTTAATATATCATATCAGAAAGGAGAACGAAATTCATTCTGTGAATTTCTTTCTTTCAGAATGGATCCTGTCATCCCTTACCTATGGAAGCCCCCCAGAAATAATACACCCACCCTTAGAAGAGCTAAGAAGAAATTACTGAGAGCTTGATGAGATCCCATGTTCTCTTTTTTATTTGCAATAATGGATGTGACTAGAGAGGCATAGACTAGACTTTTCTCTGCAGAGGAAGGTGTGAGGAATGAATCCAGCTGTCCCAAAGCAAATTGTAATGGAGATACTTCATAAAATTTCTAATCCATAGTTCCCTATTTTCTACTACTTGCAATCCCCCCCAATGAAACACAGATAAATGATCCAGGAGAGAAAACAGAGCTGTAAACTGTTCACCAGTGGGACACTGCAGAACACCCAATGCTGGCAGTTCAGGTTATGGTTGTTCCTCCAGAGAACATGGGATTTCCTTGTTATCTTATGGGTAGGTGCTCTATCTTCCTCTGGTACCTCGCACTCTCAATGTGACTCTTCTCTCATGACAAAACCTGTCATCTTAGGCAGGGATCTGGAAGATGGGTAAGTGCAGGCCTTTGAAAATTTCCCTTTCCCCCCTCATTTTAGTTTTTCTAAGGCAATTGCATGGAGTCAATTAGCCTGGGACCAGAGGATGCTGTGCTCAGATGAAAAAAAGGGTTGGCTGAAGAAACATGGAGTTGTGTTTGTGTCACTGTCTGACAAGTAGCAAAGTCACCTGAGAACTTCAGGGCTCTTACAGCAGCAGGCAGATTTTGTTTGGAGGCATTGCTGCTGTTTCAGTCTGAGAAGCCAGCCTGTATTCCATTTCAGTCTGCATTCTGTGTGTCATGAGGCCTGGCTGGTGTGCAAAGGTACGGTTTGCAAGTTCTGTACCCTTGCGTATTTTATATCAGCCTGCAGAAAAGTCACTGCCTTGGCCAGGCTATTCCATCCCATAACTGAAGAAGAAGCAGTTCCACTAAAACTTATGCTGATGTCACACTCACTGGAATTTTTTTTTTTTTTT